>CM038677.1:671526687-671905129 GCA_021605205.1 Aegilops longissima | reverse complement strand
TGATGACAATGGCGACGGATTCCCTCTCCGAGCCCCGAACGGACTCCAGATCAGCCCTCCCGAGAGAGTTTAGGGCTTGGCGGTGGCTCCGTATCGTAAAACGCGATGAATCTTTCTCTTTGGGTTTTTTCTCCCCGGACACGAATATATAGAGTTGGACTTGAGGTCGGTGGAGCTCCAGGGGGGCCATGAGGCAGGGGTGCGCGCCCAGGGGGTAGGCACGCCCCCCACCCTCGTGGAAAGGGTGTGGGTCCCCTAGCCTTGATTCTTTCGCCAGTATTTTTTATATTTTCCAAAAATAATCTCCGTTGATTTTCAGGTCGTTCCGAGAACTTTTGTTTCTGCACAAAAATAGCACCATGCCAATTCTGCTGAAAACAGCGTCAGTCCGGGTTAGTTCCATTCAAATCATGCAAGTTAGAGTCCAAAACAAGGGCAAAAGTGTTTGGAAAAGTAGATACGACGGAGGCGTATCAACTCCCCCAAGCTTAAACCTTTGCTTGTCCTCAAGCAATTCAGTTGATAAACTGAAAGTGATAAAGAAAAACTTTTACAAACTCTGTTTTCTCTTGTTGTTGTAAATATGTAAAGCCAACATTCAAGTTTTCAGCAAAGATTATGAACTAACCATATTCACAATAACATTTAGGTACCATGTTTACTCATGTCAATGGCATAATCAATTAGTGAGCAATAATAATAAATCTCGGATGACAACACTTTCTCAAAACAATCATAATATGATATAACAAGATGGTATCTCGCTAGCCCTTTCTGAGACCGCAAAACATAAATGCAGAGCACTTTTAAAGATCAAGGACTGACTAAACATTGTAATTCATGGTAAAATAGATCCAGTCATGGTCATACCCAATATAAATTAACATGATGCAAATGACAGCAGTGCTCTCCAGGTGGTGCTTTTTAATAAGAGGGTGATGGCTCAACATAAAAGTAAATAGATAGGCCCTTCGCAAAGGGAAGCAGGGATTCGTAGAGGTGCCAGAGCTCGATTTTAAAGAAGAGATAAACAAGATTTTGAGCAGTATACTTTCATTGTCAACATAACAACCAAGAGATGGCGATATCTTCCATGCTACACACATTATAGGCGGTTCCCAAGCAGAATGTTAAAGTTTATACTCCCCCTCCACCAACAAGCATCAATCCATGGCTTGCTCGAAACAACGAGTGCCTCCAACTAACAAGAGTCCCGGGGGAGTTTTGTTTGCAATTATTTTGATTTGATTTGCATAACGCATGGGACTGGGCATCCCGGTGACCAGCCATTTTCTCGTGAGTGAGGAGCGGAGTCCACTCCTCTTGAGAATAACCCGCCTAACATGGAAGATACAGATAACCCTAGTTGATACATGAGCTATTCGAGCATACAAAATAGAATTTCATTTGAAGGTTTAGAGTTTGGCACATACAAATTTACTTGGAACGGCAGGTAGATACCGCATATATAGAAAGGTATGGTGGACTCATATGGAATAACTTTGGGGTTTAAGGGATTGGATGCACAAGCAGTATTCCCGCTTAGTACAAGTGAAGGCTAGCAAAAGACTGGGAAGCGACCAACTAGAGAGCGACAACAGTCATGAACATGCATTAAAATTAATAAACCTTGAGTGCAAGCATGAGTAGGATATAATCCACCATGAGCATAAATATCGTGAAGGCTATGTTGATTTTGTTTCAACTACATGTGTGAACATGTGCCAAGTCAAGTCACTTGAATCATTCAAAGGAGGATACCACCCTACTATACCACATCACAACCATTTTCATAGCATGTTGGCACGCAAGGTAAACCATTATAAACTCCTAACTAATTAAGCATGGCATAAGTACCTATAATCTCTAATTGTCATTACAAACATGTTTATTCATAATAGACTGAATCAGGAACGATGAACTGGTCATATTTACAAAAACAAGAGAGGTCGAGTTCATACCAGCTTCTCTCATCTCAATCAGTCCATCATATATCGTCATTATTGCCGTTCACTTGCACGACAGAATGATGTGAATAATAATAATAATAATAATAATAATAATAATAATAATAATAATAATAATAATAATAATAATAATAATAATAATAATAATAATAATAATAATAATAATAATAATAATAATAATAATAGTGCACGGGCATTGGACTAAGCTGGAATCTGCGAGCATTCAATAAACAGGAGAAGACAAGGCAATATGGGCTCTTGGTTAAATCAACAATAATGCATATAAGATCCACTTCAACAATTTAATCATGGTCTTCTCCTATCGACCCCAAAGAAAAGAAATAAAACTATTTACACGGGAAAGCTCCCAACAAGCAAAAGAAGAATGGGAAATCTTTTTAGGTTTTCTTTTATTATTACTACTACAACAAGAAAAGTAAACTAGCTAAAAGCTACAACTAATTTTTTTAGTTTTCTTAAGGTTTTTCAAACACACAAGAAGAAAGCATAAAAAGGAAAATAAACTAGCATGGATATTACAGTGAAAGAGTATGAGCACCGACAACTAGCAATGAGTGTGTAAACATGAATGTAATGTCGGTGAGAAATACGTACTCCCCCAAGCTTAGGCTTTTGGCCTAAGTTGGTCTGTTGCCACGGCTGGCCTAGCAGATATCCAAAGTTATAGTTGGGGTCGTATTGAAATGCAGCAGTTATTGCATTGTCGGCTGCAGCTTGGAGGCAAGCTATCTCAACCCTCCTCTCGTACTCGTTCGCCTCCTCCTTGGTTATGAAATATCTCCCCTTTGACAGAAAGTCAAAGAAAGTAGAAGCAGGGAGAGCGACGTGATAGGTGCGTCGTCTGTCAAAGATTAGTCGGTGTTGGAGGTACCGATCGTTCCTCTCAACAAAACGATGACGAACCATAGCCTCATAATCCAAATAAGCAGGAGGCAACTCAATATCATACTCACGTATGGGTATACCAAGAAAATTAGCTAAACGGGTTGCATAAATTCCACCAAAGAAATTTCCATTAAATCTATTGTTATGCAACCTACGTGCAACAAATGGCTCCCAAGTTATAATGTTTATCTCCTAGTACAGCACTCCTGAGAACACTGAGGTCAGGGACACACATGTGACATGCTTCATCCTTACCATTTATGCACCTACCTATGAAGAGAGCAAAATAATGTATATGAGGAAAATGAATGCTCCCTATGGTAGCTTGTGTTATATCTCTAGATTCCCCCACAGTTATACTAACAAGAAAATCTCTAAAATCAGATTTGCGAGGTTCACTAGTGCTACCCCATTGTGGAAGTTTGCAAGCAGTGGTAAAATCCTCTAAGTCCATAGTGTAAGAATTTTCATAAAGAGCAAATAGGACAGTTGAGAATTGCGTGATGATGAAAATTCAAACCTCCTCACAAAGGAATCAGTGAGATAATAATGTTGACGGCACTTATCTGCCTCGAAGCTCACAAGATCGGCGTTACGCACATATGCGTTAAATTCTTCCTTGATTCCTGCTCGATCCATGAAGTCCTCCGAAGGCCATTCACAAGCCCGTACTTGAGCTTCCCTTGGTGGTTCATCATCGGCATCGCGCATTGCGAGCCTGGGTCCTTGCTTCCTTGAAGGGCCACCTTGGTACATTTTCCTAAACATATTTCTTCCTCTGAAAAATTCTGAAAATTTTAGTAACTTCAAATAAAAGTGAACCAAACTCAACAAAATTGGTAGCAACTACTTCTACAAATGCCTAGAGACTATATCATGCATTAGAACTACTTGGAACCATATAAATTTGACCTGCAAGCTCAAGAACATGGTCACCTAGGCAGCCCCAATTTGCAATAAATAAAGCACTAGAACAAAAACTAATTGGACCATTGGAGGAGTTACATACCAAGGAACAATCCCCCAAAGCAGTTTTATGAGAGGTGCTTTGAGCAAGGAGATCGAAAATCGCAACAAAATGAGCTAGAACTCGTGCTTGAGCTGGTTGGTGATTTTTTTGGGAGGAAGAAGGAATGTGTGCTGGCTGGAATAAGTGGAGGGGAGCCACCATGGGCCCACGAGGCAGGGGCGCGCCCTGGACCCTCGTGGCTAGGTGCTTGCTCCCCCTGTTGTGTTCTCAGTGCCAGATATTCTCAAATATTCCAGAAAAAATCATATCTAAATTTCAGGGCATTTGGAGAACTTTTATTTTCGGGTATTTTTATATTGCATGGATAATTCAGAAAAATGTACAAAAAATACTATTTTGCTTTATTCCAACTAAATAACATAAAGTAAAAGGAGGGTACAGAAGGCTGTGCTTTCTAACTTCATCCATCTCATGCTCATCAAAAGGAATCCACTAACAAGGTTGATCAGGTCTTGTTAACAAACTCATTTCGAATAACAGGGAACCGGAGAAATTTCGAATAACACTATGTTACCTCAACGGCGATATGCACGTCCCCAATAATAAGAATATCATATTTCTTCTTGACAGTAGGAAGAGGAAATTCAAAACCTCCAAAAATAATCGATGGAATTTTTCCAATAGAATTGATACTGTGGACGTGAGGTTGTTTCCTCGGAAAGTGTACAAGATGCTCATTACCATTAACATGAAAAGCTTACATTGCCTTTGTTGCAATCAATAACAGCCCTGCAGTATTCAAAAGGGTCTTCCAAGAATAATAGACATACTATCGTCCTCGGGAATATCAAGAATAACAAAGTTCGTTAAAATAGTAACGTTTGCAACCACAACAGGAACATCCTCACAAATACCGACAGGTATAGTAGTTGATTTATCAGCCATTTGCACAGATATTTCAGTAGGTGTCAACTTATTCAAATCAACTCTATGATATAAAGAGAGAGGCATAACACTAACACCGGCTCCAAGATCACATAAAGCAGTTCTAACATAATTTGTTTTAATGGAGCATGGTATAGTGGGTACTCCTGGATCTCCAAGTTTCTTTGGTATTCCACCCTTAGAAGTATAATTAGCGACCATGGTGGAAATTTCAGCTTCCGGTATCTTTCTCTTATTTGTAACAATTTCTTTCATGTACTTAGCATAAGGATTCATTTTGAGCATATTAGTTAATCGCATACGCAAAAAGATAGGTCTAATCATTTAAGCAAAGCGCTCGAAATCCTCATCATCCTTTTTCTTGGATGGTTTGGGAGGAAAAGGCATGGGTTTCTGAACCCATGGTTCTCTTTATTTACCACTAGTCATCAACCCGTGCACCCGCACAGGCTAGCACTTTAAATATTTATTGCTTGAGAAAGTTTATATCAAGTTTGTGATAGAAAAATAATAGACATATATTGTTTAACTATTTGTGATTAAATATGCATGCACAACGGTTTCCTTTGTTTACCATACACGATATGAGTTAGATACCTTCACCTAGTATTATTTAGATTGTATATATGCATTACGTCTAAATAGTCAATTCTGTTGCATGGTACATCCTCAGGTTTATCAAGGTATTTGAAAAATATAAGTCTGCGACCTTTATTACAGTTAAAAGGCAGTGTATCCATGAAAAAAATAGCTTCAAATGCATATTTACTCATAAACCATAATTCTATAGAAGCTGCCGAAATGGCATGATCAGTTGTAGCACATGTTGTCAATTTCGGCACAGCAACATGTTGGAGTTTGCTGGAGTTCATTTGATTTTATAATTTGCAGTTACAATGAACATACTTTTAATGGTAATTAATACTGACTTACAACATTGATATGCAGAAGTGCACAATAGAGAACAAAGAATGGCATTTAATTTTGGTTGATTGTGAAAGGCTTTTAAAATAGTGGTCCATGCACAGTGTTCCATCCTTCCATGTTATTGGTAAAATTGATTTTAAGTTCTTTTCCTAATCATGAAAATTCTAGATTCATGATGTCCAGGTTAATGTAGAGCTTTTTTTACATTTACTATAAGGGTGGTACTTTGGACTCCACACTTGGAGACAATTAGGAGAATAGAAGAGATCATACCACACAAACCAAAATTGCATGCAGAAAAATAAAAGAACCTGGTCTAGTCGGTGCATGAACCAAATACATGATTATTACTTTGCATCTTGGACATCGTATGTAGCTGTTGGCTGTAGGCATATAGGAGGTGCTCGTGAGCTACTCACCGTCGCCTCTTGACTTGGACTTGAGCAATTGGAATTGTTTCACTTGAGCCAAGGGCTCATAACATTTCTCAAGTATATATGATGGATTACTTGTACTTTCTCATGAGGATTAACGTGAGACCTCAAAAGGTGCCTCCAATTAGTAAATACTAGTCGTCAACCCGTGCATCCGCACAGGCTAGATGTTTTTTCCTTTTTTTAATTCATAACATTTGTATTACTTATAATTTATAGTCACATATTAAGAAAAGGTAGCATGGAGTGGTATATATGGTGTAAAGTGAAAGAATGAGTCAATTTTTACATCAAAATGTATGTCATTAAATTCAACTCATACTCATACAACACCACAACATGCATGCAAATTTAACCAACAACAAAATTTGCATCTACTTACTTACCATCACTGAAAATCATTCAAGTGAAACGACCGTATATGATGATGCATATTTAAAAGGAATCGGAACAATTATAGCTGAGGTATTTAAGAGAAGTGTTGAATAGATTCTTGTTTACTCCATGAAACCAACCTAGTGATTGTTTCATCTCCACAATACCAAGTCAAGTCTTCGGAAGGTTCAAGCATCGTTACAGTGCGGCAATAAAAGAAGGCTATAAGAATTCTACCTCGGGCTGTAAAAACTGCAACACAAAAGAAACAACCATCCATTATCGCATAACCAAGTTTGATGTAGTAACTAAGATCACCGCATCAATGTTGACTATAGAAGGGAAAAGAAAACAGTGACAAAAGTGATAACATTTTTAGTACAGACAAATTATTTCAACATAGAGCTCATCACATTAGATAGATGCCTAACTACTCATTTGTATGACCCACTTGATGGAATCAAATGGCATATAAAGAATCTCCTATAAGTACATAAAATGACTACAGCTTGGAAAGAAGAAACAATGCAAAACACATAAAGGAAACTCATAATGGTCAGAACAAAAAGAGGATTATTTGTAAATATTTTCCATTTGTAAAATCATATGATTCACAAAGAAACCACAAAACCATAGTATACATAGGGCTCGAGAGCTCCCTAACTCATCAATCATTGAACCAATTATGTTGCAAACAAAAGTAACTTAAAGTACTACTTACCATTATTTCTTACTAAGTTAACAAAGTGGATGATTGGTGATTTGTATTTGGAGATCCAATTTAAAACACCAGATTTGGTATAAACATGTCTCTATTATTGTCGCTTACAGAATCCTAGCAATTTAAAAATCCACTTTAACTATGGTATATCTTTTATCCTCATGATAGCCTGGATTAGTGCCAGTTTTGTAAGCTTCTTGAAAACTGCCTTCAAAATATTCTGAACAAAATCAAAATGCATATGAAGAAATAATACAAACACAAAAAATTCCGCTGTTAATTACTGGAAGGAAAAAACTAATAACTTTCTCGATGGATGTCAGAAACGTGAAGTCCAAGAACTATTAGACACAGTCAAACTTCTAGTGGCTTTGTATTGAGGTAAGATACTTATGCTCATGGGCGGTGAAGAAATATAATAGCAGCTAAAGAAGCAACGATATTAGGTTGTTAGGATCCATGCAAATAAATCATATGTGCTGCATCACACATATATAGATCCATAATGTGAAAAGAAGCAGACCATGTTGAGAAAATAACTCAATTTAGTGTGGTTGTATGTATACATGAAGTTATCTTCATGCTTATCTTACATTGTTACCTTCCCTCCAATGTTATAAAACTCGTGGTTCTTTGTAAAATTAACTTGTTCACGAAGTCATTATCATGTGTCTGTCTTATGTATTCCTACACCTGCATCAACATGGGACAAAAGGCTTCTGAATTCACACATCAAAAATATAAACACATAATATCTTATGGTCACTAATCAGAACTCTAGATGTATATGTGTAACAACCACAACAGCTAGCATATAAAAATGACTCTAAGCAACAAATCCTTTTTTGCATTATAAAATTCTTATAAGCTATAGTGCCCTTAAATGTGCTCCACTGTACTTTTTGTGTCACAGAGTACCCTATTAGAGTATGCGGAAGCTAAAACAGAAAACGTAGACTACAATATCAGCATGGCTGAAGCGCATAAAGTAGAAAGGAGAAATTTCTTCTAGATTTTCTACTTGGCGACATAGGCAGATGTGCCAAACAGCTATATTCGCAGTTTGTGCAAGCGGAAAGATCTGATTAATGCTAACATGTATATGGATGAAACTTAAGTTAATTAATCATGTTGGGCCGCTATAATCATTAAGACACCATTGCCATGTCTGACACCTTCATGGAAGCATTGATTAGTTAACGAAATCATTATGGCTAATTAAAAATTGGTTCCACATTTTTCTGGGCATTATATAAAAAAAGAATATAGGGAAATTTAATATTAGAAGTAGGGAGGAGGAAAAATTATTTTGTACAGCAGATGGCTGGGAGAAAGACGACTACCAAGAGCTACTAATCGAAATAAATATGGATGAGTACTTACCTCATACATTGTAAAAATTCAGCAATCCGTATCATGTGTCTGTCTTATGTATTCATACACATGCATCAATCAGATCAAAATTTCATCTTGTATGCATTTAAATAAATGATGACTGGATTTAAAGTTTGCATACAGGATTCCAAACCCTGCATTACACAACATGACTATGGGCTCGGTGGGTTGCCGTGAATCCTTTATTGATGCCGACGTCACCAATAATATGTATTACCTAATAAAATCGGTCTGAGTTTCTTGAGAAACCATAAGGGAGTACATAACTAATATATCATAATTTGCAATATTCAAAGATCATATGGGATTTTTGTGTGACACTGGCCGTGTCGTGATGCTATCCCCAACATCATCATGCATCATTGGCTGCACATCATCTCGTCCTTGTTCTAGTGCTTAGCTTGACGTCCCTTGTCTAGGCATCCTTCCCCGTCTTCTCAACCCTCGATTGCCTTGTCCTCTATACATTATGGTAAATAAACCGTCCAAAACACCCATGAAAATAATATCATCAGGTCTTCACAAAAAATCTTGGAAATTTGGTGTCTTAACCATCTTCTTGTTTCCTTCGTGAAGATCCTTACCTGAATATTTATAATCAGTGAGCTCTGGCGAGAAAAGCGTAGCGAGGCATTTAACCGGGATAATAAAGAAAGATGTATAGGCAGTTGTGCTTATCTGCATCAAATTGACATCGGTATACATCTCCACCTGCAAATAAATCATGGCATGTCACACTGACGTAAAAGAAGATTGTACGTATGGATTGCATCATGTAGACGTTTGGATTCAATCTCCACGGAAAAGAAACCAAGAAAAAGAAACCGAGATTGGGAAAATTGGGCGCCCAGATTGGCTCTTGGGCTGGTGGTGGAATCGACAGGAGGGAAGCAACAATTCCGTGGAGCACGGGAGGAGAGTCATACGGTGGCTACATGATCTTGCTCAAGGCATGATGGAAGGGGCGTGCGAGGAAAGAGAATGAAGGCTCGGTTGACGCAGATACATGAGGAGGAAGGACTACTGGCTACGTAAGGAAAATCCTAATGGGAGCCCGTGAGGAGGAAGGACTCTTCCGTAGTTGAGGGGAAAACGTATGGGGAGAAAACCATGTTATCCAACGTTCCATATTTTTTCAACTATTCATCAAACGGCTGTGGTTATTAAAACTCTAAGGATTAAAGTGGTGGCTAAGTTGTGGTCTGCAATTAGTCGGTGCATACGTGAGGGAAAATCCTAAGGGGAGGACGTGAGGAGGAAGGACTCTTGGGTACGTGAGGGAAAATCCTGTGGGGAGCAAACTAAGTTATCCAACGTTCCATAATTTTTGGACTATTCATCTTACGGCTGTCGTTATTATAACTCCAAGGATTAACATGGTGGCTCGGATGGTGCTTTCAATTAGTAAATATAAGATATATATATAAGATAAGATACACATCCTATTACAACTGAGGGATTTGTGAGTATTGTTACAGAAAGTAAGGATAAATTAATAGTTGTAACACCTTGAAGGGAGAACCGAAGTATATGAGTTTTACTCATGTATATATGCACGTTTTTTAATTAATTTGAAGTTCGATTTTCATCTTATATATGGATAAAAAACTGTAAATTCAAATATTGATCAAACCATGGCTATATGAAAAAATAATTGAGCAAATATTACTTATCCAAAATAGACGCATTAAATGGTTAAAGTAGAAACCAACGACCTCATTGTTTATGTACATATGACTCCTCTTGTGTGTGTATAGCCTCCAAGTAGCGAGTACTAATGACACCATTCTCTCAAAAGAAGAGACTACTAACCTGAAAGTGTTGGATACATCAGTTGCTATGTGACCGTTACACCAGCAGGATGCACAAAACCTACCTATTCATTTCTAATAACACATAAAAATGTTGCTCCAATTTCTTCATATATTTTTTGTATGAACCTGTTTATTCCCAATATATAGAGTTAACATTCGTTTGTAAATGCCAAAAAAATTCCAAAAGCCCTATGTCACGCACTGTATGGATCACATTAGACAAATAACTGAACTTATTTATGTTTCTTAGAGCCATCGAATGAGAGAAAATTCATTTTGAAATATTTGTCCATTGGTCTACTTAACCCAAAGGTATTCATTGGCCATAGATAGGCAATACCAATCACGTCATATTCTGTCCTATATATATTAATATCTCACATGAAAAATATTAAATTCAGAGAAGCTTTTGTGAACTAAGATGACATCTCATTATTATCTTCTAATTAAGAACTTTTTTGGAGAATAAGAAAAGGAGCTTTGGCTGGAGGAGAAAGCTAATTGGAGAGGTCGTACTCGTACCATGGAGTATGTAGGTGATTGGATGATGTGTCCACATAGCTGTGTGTGCGTTCATGAGTAGATTACATGGCGTGTATGTGTGTTCATAAGTAGTAGATTATAGGTGGTGGAGGCAGGATTCGGTGGCCATGGGCAACAACTCTTTTGTTGTATGGGCCAGGGAGATCATCCGAGCCCAAGGCCGCAAGCTGCCTGGGGTCTCGTCGATCCAGCGTCGCTGGCAGACGTTGGCATCTGGGCGGCGCTTTGTCCTCCGAACGCCCGCCTTGCGACGCTGGAGTGCAGTCTCGCATCACGACGTCCCTCCGCACGCCCATGCCCGAGGCCAGAGTCAAGTAGCCCGTGCAGTCCTGCTGTTGCATGTCCGCATTATATCTCCATCCACTCCGACGTCTGCGTTGAGAGCTGCAGTGCATGCATGCGATGGGAAAGATTGGTGTCCAGTCCCATGGCCATCCAGTCCATGCCTCCATGGTGTACGTCTGTGTTAAGGACATCTAAGGACCGTGTTCTGTGGACGGAACTCCAAAATTCAGGACAATGTCAAGAATTACAATGCTAGGGTTCTCTTGAGGAATCAACAAATCTTCAAGGGAGCTGTTTCTTTTCTGTATACACATGAAAGAAGTCTATGATCTTTGTGTGGAAGAAAACTCACTATGTATTTCATCCAACTGTTGTAATAACTAAAACAAAGATTGAATGGACGATTTGTAAAATAAATTGTCTACAGATCATTGAAATTGTCATATGAAATAGCAATTAATTAGTACTCGGGAAGATGTCTACAAATAATTGAAATTCTGTATAGCTGCAAAATTGTCCCTAACAATTTCTAGTCCCTCTAGCAACATGGCACATTCAATTAAGTTACACCAGTTCTGTATATGTACTAAAATCATGAAGATAGAAGACAAAACCTGAGTTCAATTTGGCAGAAAAGCTAGCTGTCTTACATAGGACAGGAGCACTGTTGTGTATCTCTTCTTGTTTTACGAATAGCTGCGCCATCGGTACACAATAGCTCCTTTGCTTCATGGCCTCATGGACGGCCGATGAACAGCTGCTGCTGATGTGCTTCAAACTGTCCTTGTACACTTCTCCTCCGTTAGATCCGATTCATCTGTGACCAAAATATATGGCCATGGGAATCCATAGGTTATTGAGGGAGAATTCATGAACTGAATACATTAGACTGATGCGTGTTCAGATCTTGGAAAGTTGGGAGAGTCAAAGTATGAAATCTAGCTACTTAAAGCTTTGTACGTTAGACCTATGAGTGCTTCGGAGAAGATGCAGACCCCCGCTGGTTCCCCTCGTTCCCAAGAGTTCTGATCTAGTCACGAACTATCTTGATAGATCGACATCAACAATAACAATTTTTTCTTGATTATGCGTTATGGATTAATCGAGTATATGGGTAGGGGAGTTCTTTGATTAATTAAACATTCTATAGAGATCACAGAATCATGGCTTACCTGCTTGCTTTGTTAGGATAGTAGTGGCCGACGAAGAACTCTAGTGTATGGTTGGTAAGCCATGGCGCCATTTATCTGCCATAGGTACAGAACGGGATGAGGAAGAGCAGCGAGGTTGATGCGCCCGGGTTCATTGGTAGATGAGAAACAACAGATTCGATGGGAGGAGGACCGGATTAGGAGCAGCGCTAGGGCTCGATGCGTGGGTATTCTTTTATTGAAGTGGTGCCTTGGAGGGGTTGGACCAGATGAGGAAGGAGACTATTGTAGGATGGTTTTTTTTATGAAGATACTTTAAGGTGGGACATCCGATGAGGACTCTTGAGACATCACATCCGACGGTACATGATAATTAATTCGAAGATCATACGGCTAATTTTCTTTGGTTATGAGGATTAACGTGGAGGCTCGTATGATGCCTCCAATTAGTAAATATAAGATGCTTCCTAGCAACAAAGTCTCTCTTATAATAACGTTGATTCTTTGATTGTGGGATAAATTTTTATTTTCGCGTCTTTCAAGTTCTTCATAGTGACCAGCAGATATAAGTCCCAAGTGACTCAAAGAATAGAGCTATGCTCCCCGGCAACGGCGCCAGAAAATAGTCTTGATAACCCATAAGTATAGGGGATCGCAACAGTTTTCGAGGGTAGAGTATTCAACCCAAATTTATTGATTCGACACAAGGGGAGCCAAAGAATATTCTCAAGTATTAGCAGTTGAGTTGTCAATTCAACCACACCTGGATAACTTAGTATCTGCAGCAAAGTGTTTAGTAGCAAAGTAGTATGATAGTAACGGTAACGGTAGCAGAAGTAATATTGTTGGATTTTGTAGTAATTGTAACAGTAACAATGGTAAAGTAAATAAGCAAAGAACAATATGTGAAAAGCTGGTAGGCATTGGATCAGTGATGGAGAATTATGTCGGATGCGGTTCATCATGTAACATTCATAACACAGGGTGAAACAGAACTAGCTCCAATTCATCAATGTAATGTAGGCATGTATTCCGAATATAGTCATACGTGCTTATGGAAAAGAACTAGCATGACATCTTTTATCCTACCCTCCCGTGGCAGCGGGGTCCTAGCGGAAAGTAAGGGATATTAAGGCCTCCTTTTAATAGAGTACCGGACCAAAGCATTAAAACATAGTGAATACATAAACTCCTCAAACTACGGTCATCACCGGGAGTGGTCCCGATTATTGTCACTTCGGGGTTGCCGGATCATAACACATAGTAGGTGAATATAGACTTGCAAGATAGGATCAAGAACTGACATATATTCATGATAACATAATAGGTTCAGATCTGAAATCATGGCACTCTGGCCTTAGTGACAAGCATTAAGCATAGCAAAGTCATAGCAACATCAATCTCAGAACATAGTGGATACTAGGGATCAAACCCTAACAAATATATCTCGATTACATGATAAATCTCATCCAACCCATCACCGTCCAGCAAGCCTACGATAGAATTACTCACGCACGGCGGTGAGCATCATGAAATTGGTGATGGAGGATGGTTGATGATGACTATGGCGACGGATTCCCCTCTACAAAGCCCCAAACGGACTCCGGATCAGCCCTCCCGAGAGAGTTTAGGGCTTGGCGGCGGCTCCGTATTGTAAAACGTGATGAATCTTTCTCTCTGATTTTTTTCTCCCCGAACACGAATATATAGAGTTAGAGTTGAGGTCGGCGGAGCTCCAGGGGGCCCACGAGGCAGGGGGCGTGCCGGGGGCAGCGCACCCCACCCTCGTGGAAAGGGTGTGGACCCCTGGCCTTGATTCTTTCGCCAGTATTTTTTATATTTTCCAAAAATAATCTCCGTTGATTTTCAGGTCATTCTGAGAACTTTTGTTTCTGCACAAAAATAACACCATGGCAATTCTGCTGAAAATAGCGTCAGTCCGGGTTAGTTCTATTCAAATCAGCAAGTTAGAGTCCAAAACAAGGGCAAAATTGTTTGGAAAAGTAGATACGACGGAGACGTATCACATGGCATTACCAAAATTATCATCACGGAAGTGTCCACTTCCATGACGATAAGTGGCGCGTCATTGAAATGCTTTCGTCAAGGGTAACCGACACGTGGCATCCACCGTAACGGGTCGCCGTTAAGCTATCCGTTTCCGGTTTGGATCCGATAACCCGTTAACAGCCCGGACTAATGGGGATTTTCCACATGTAAAATCATCATTGGCTCGAGGAAACACGTGTCTGCTCCTCGGTGGGCCAGATGTCGTCTGTCCAATTGAGGAGACATGCCTATGATACGTCGACACGTGGCAGGGCCCAACAGAGGCCCATATAGGATAAAAAGGCCGGCCCAGTCAAAGGCCCATAGTACTTACTCAGGTACTAGTGGGCCAGTCTAATAACGGCATGTTTAAACATGGCCCATTTACGGCCCGAAGCCAGATTTGGCCCGTTAATTATTCGTCGATTATTTGGGCCCAATTACGGCCCAGTGACTTCCGGCCTATTAGAGGCCGGATGTAGACATGGGCCTATTTCAGCCTGGTGTGCCTTTCAGCCTGGGAATGGCCTGTGCTTCCCATGGGCCATATATGGTCCGATGCGACATCCGGCCCACTAACGGCCCGTGATAAAGGTGGCAACAATTCAGCCCAACGTGACTTTGGGCCTGTTAAAGGCCTGTCGTATAATTCGACTCGTTGATACCTGTACTAAGCTTTCGGCCTCTTAAAGGCAGATATCAGTGGGCCAACTAAAGGCCGAGATATGTTTTGGCCTGGTAAAGACACATCATATAACTGGGCCAAAAAAGGCTCGGTCTACATTTCAGCCTGTTGAAGGCCCGTCGACGACTAGTGAAAATTGAGGCCCAACATGCATTTCTGCCTGCTAAAGGCCCATGGTTTCTTCTGGGCCATAACAGGCTAGCAGAATATTCAGCCTGTTAATGGCCCAAAGCTACATGGGCCCAACTAAGTGTTGGGAAACGTAGCATGCAATTTTAAAAATAAATCTACGATCATGCAAGATCTATCTTGGAGATGCATAGCAACGAGAGGGGGAGAGTGTGTCCAAGTACCCTCGTAGACCGAAAGCGGAAGCGTTAGCTTAACGCGGTTGATGTAGTCGAATGTCTTCGTGATCCAAACGATCAAGCACCGAACGTATGGCACCTCCGAGTTCTGCACACGTTCAGCTCGATGACGTCCCTCGAACTCTTGATCCAGCAAAGTGTCGAGGGAGAGTTCCGTCAGCACGACGGCGTGGTGACGGTGATGGTGATGTGATCCACACAGGGCTTCGCCTAAGCACTATGACAATATGACTGGAGGAGTAAACTGTGGAGGGGGGCACCGCACACACCTAAGAGACCAATTGATCTGCCTTGGGGTGCCCCCTGCCCCATATATAAAGGAGGAGGGAAGAGGCCGGCCCTAGGGGCGCGCCCAAGTGGGGCCAACCGACTAGGACTCCCTTTCCCTTGTCCAATTCGGACAGCCCATGGGGGGGGCACCCCTTGTGGGCTCCTGTCTCTCTCCCCTATGGCCCATGTTGGCCCATTAGTTTCCCGGGGGGTTCCGTAACCTCCGGCACTCAACCCAAACACTCGGAACCATTCCGAAGGTCCGAATATCATCGTCAATATATCAATCTTTACCTCTCAACTATTCGAGACTCCTCGTTATGTCCGTGATCTCATCCGGGACTCCGAACAATCTTCGGTCACCAAAACACATAACTCATAATACAAATCGTCATCAAACGTTAAGCGTGCGGACCCTACGGGTTCGAGAACTGTGTAGACAAGACCAAGACACATCTCTGATCAATAACCAACAGCGGAACCTGGATGCTCATACTGGTTCCTACATATTCTACGAACATCTTTATCGGTCAAACCGTACATACTTCTTTCCCTTTGTCATCGATATGTTACTTGCCAAAGATTCGATCATCGGTATCCTCATACCTAGTTCAATCTCGTTACCGGCAAGTCTCTTTACTCGTTCCGTGATGCATCATCCCGCAACTAACTCATTAGTAACATTGCTTGCAATGCTTATCATGATGTGCATTACCGAGAGGGCCCAGAGATACCTCTCCGATACTCGGAGTGACAAATCCTAATCTCGATCTATACCAACCCAACAAACACCTTCGGAGACACATGTAGAGCATCTTTATAATCACCCAGTTACGTTGTAACGTTTGATATCACACAAGGTGTTCCTCCGGTATTCGGGAGTTGCATAATCTCATAGTCAAAGGAATATGTATAAGTCATGAAGAAAGCAATAGCAATAAAACTTAACAATCATTATGCTAAGCTAACGGATGGGTCTTGTCCATCACATCATTCTCCTAATGATGTGATATCGTTCTTCAAATGACAACACATGTCTATGGTTAGGAAACTTAACCATCTTTGATTAACGAGCTAGTCTAGTAGAGGCTTACTAGGGACATGGTGTTTTGTCTATGTATCCACACATGTATCAAGTTTTCGGTTAATACAATTCTAGCATGAATAATAAACATTTATCATGATATAAAGAAATATAAAATAACAACTTTATTATTGCCTCTAGGGCATATTTCCTCCAGTCTCCCACTTGCACTAGAGTCAATAATCTAGTTCACATCGCCATGAGATTTAAAACCAATAGCTCACATCGCCATGTGACCAACACCCAAAGGGTTTTACTAGAGCCAATAATCTAGTTCACATCTCCATGTGATTTAACTCCAATAGTTCACATCGCCATGTGACCAACACCCAAAGGGTTTTACTAGAGTCAATAATCTAGTTCACATCGCCATGTGATTAATGCCCAAAGAGTACTAAGGTGTGATCATGTTTTGCTTGTGAGAGAGGTATAGTCAACGGGTCTGCCACGTTCAGATCCGTATGTATTTTGCAAATTTCTATGTCTACAATGCTCTGCACGGAGCTACTCTAGCTAATTGCTCCCACTTCCAATATGTATCCAGATTCAGACTCAGAGTCATCCGGATCAGTGTAAAAGCTTGCATCCACATAACCCTTTACGACGAACTCTATGTCACCTCCATAACCGAGAAACATTTCCTTAGTCCTATTCAGGTACCTAAGTATAATTTTGACCGTTGTCCAGTGGTCTACTCCTGGATCACTATTGTACCCCCCTTGCCAAACTCATGGCAAGGTACACAATAGGTCAAGTACACATCATAGCATACTTTATAGAACCTATGGCTGAGGCATAGGGAATGACTTTCATTCTCTCTTTATCTTATGCCATGGTCGGGTTTTGAGTCTTACTCAACTTCACACCTTGCAATATAGGCAAGAACTCTTTCTTTGTCTGATCTATTTTGAACTTCTTAAAAATCTTGTCAAGGAATGTGCTTTGTGAAAGTCCTATTAAGCGTCTCGATCTATCCCTATAGATCTTGATGCCCAATATATAAGCAGCTTCACCGAGGTCTTTCATTGAAAAATTCTTTTTCAAGTATCCTTTTATGCTATCCAGAAAGGGAAAACTTTGCTTTTGCCACTCTAGCTTTTGCCCACTTTGCTTATGCCACTCTAGATTTTAACATTTCACTTTTGCCACTCTTAGTTTTTGACAATATATCAGTTTTGCCATTCTGTGGCTAAAGCAAAATTATCAGAGTGGCAATTGTGATACATTGCAAAACCTAAGAGTGGCAAAAGTGAAATAAAAAACTATCATTTTTGCCACTGAATGGCATTTGTGATGTATTTTCAAAAGCTAAGAGTGGAAAAAGTGAGATGTCAAATTCTAGAGTGGCATAAACAAAGTGGGAAAAAACTAGAGTAGCAAAAACAAAGTTTTCCCATCCAGAAATTCTATATCATTTCCAATCAATAATATGTCATCCACATATAATATCAGAAATGCTATAGAGCTCCCTCTCACTTTCTTGTAAATACAGGCTTCATCATAAGTCTTTATAAAATCATACGCCTTGATCACCTCATCAAAGCATATACTCCAACTCTAAGATGCTTGCACTAGTCCATAGAAGGATTGTTGGAGCTTGCACACTTTGTTAGCACCTTTAGGATTGACAAAACCTTCTGGTTGCATCATATACAACTCTTCTTTGAGATATCCATTAAGGAATGCAGTTTCGACATCCATTTGCCAAATTTCATAATGTGGCAATTGCTAACATGATTCGGACGGACTTAAGCATCGCTATAGGTGAGAAAGTCTCATTGTAGTCAACTCCTTAAACTTGTAGAAAACCTTTTGCGACAAGTCGAGTTTTTGTGGACAGTAACATTACCATCAGTGCCAGTCTTCCTCTTGAAGATCCATATTTTCTCGATGGCTTGCCGTTCATCGGGCAAGTCCACCAAAGTCCACACTTTGTTCTCATACATGGATCATATCTCAGATTTCATGGCCTCAAGCCATTTTGGGGAATCTGGGCTCATCATTGATACGTCTCCGTCGTATCTACTTCTCCAAACACTTTTGCCCTTGTTTTGGACTCTAGCTTGCATGTTTTGAATGGAACTAACCCGGACTAACAGTGTTTTCAGCAGAATTGCCATGATGTTGTTTTATGTGCAGAAAACAAAAGTTCTCAGAATGACCTGAAACTCCACGAAACATCTAGTTAAAAATAATAAAAAATCCTTGCCAAAGATGAAGACCAGGGGCCCACACTGTTGGGGAACGTAGCAGAAATTCAAAATTTTCCTACGTGTCACCAAGATCTATCTATGGAGAAACTAGCAACGAGGGAAGGAGAGTGCATCTACATACCCTTGTAGATCGTTAAGCGGAAGCGTTCATGAGAACGGGGTTGAAGGAGTCGTACTCGTCGTGATCCAAATCACCGGAGATCCTAGTGCCGAACGGACGGCACCTCCGCGTTCAACACACGTACAGCCCGGTGACGTATGCCACGCCTTGATCCAGCAAGGGGAGAGGGAGAGGTTGAGGAAGACTCCATCCAACAGCAGCACAACGGCGTGGTGGTGGTGGAGGAGCGTGGCAATCCAGCAGGGCTTCGCCAAACACCACGGGAGAGGAGGAGGAGGAGAAGCAGGGCTGCACCAATAGAGGGAGAAAACTCATGTGTATGGCAGCCCCAAAACCTCAAGTATATATAGGGGGGAAGGGGGCTACGCCCCCTTTAGGGTTTCCCACCCCAAGGGGTGCGGCCAGCCCTAGATCCCATCTAGGGGAGGCGGCCAAGGGGGGAGGAGTGCCTCCCAAGTCAAGTGGAGGCCTCCCCCTTTAGGGTTTTCCCCTTCCCATGCGCATGGGCCTTGGGGGCTGGTGCCCCTGGCCCATTAAGGCTAGGGCGCCCCACAGCCCATGCTACTGTATTGGACGTGGTGGAACAATTTCCGGACCTCCGGACCCCTCCGGAATCCTCCGGAACCCGAACAACAACTTTCCATATATAAATCTTTACCTCCGGACCATTCCGAACTCCTCGTGACGTCCGGATCTCATCCGGACTCAACAACATTCGGTAACCACATACAAACTTCCTTTATAACCCTAGCGCCATCGAACCTTATGTGTAGACCCTACGGGTTCGGGAACCATGCGATATGACCGAGACGTTCTCCGTCAATAACCAACAGCGGATCTGGATACCCATGTTGGCTCCCACATGTTCCACGATGATCTCATCGGATGAACCACGATGTCAAGGACTCAATCGATCCCATATACAATTCCCATTGTCTAGCGGTATTGTACTTGCCCGAGATTCGATCGTCGGTATGCCGATACCTTGTTCAATATCGTTACCGGCAAGTCTCTTTACTCGTTCCGTAACACATCATCCCGTGATCAAACCCTTGGTCACATTGTGCACATTATGATGATGTCCTACCGAGTGGGCCTAGAGATACCTCTCCGTCACACGGAGAGACAAATCCCAGTCTCGATTCGTGCCAACCCAACAGACACTTTCGGAGATACCTGTAGTGCACCTTTGTAGCCACCCAGTTACGTTGTGACGTTTGGTACACCCAAAGCATTCCTACGGTATCTGGGAGTTACACAATCTCATGGTCTGAGGAAAAGATACTTGACATTAGGAAAGCTTTAGCATACGAACTACGATCTTTGTGCTAGGCTTAGGATTGGGTCTTGTCCATCACATCATTCTCCTAATGATGTGATCCCGTTATCAACGACATCCAATAGCCGTGGTCAGGAAACTGTAACCATCTATTGATCAACGAGCTAGTAAACTAGAGGCTTACTAGGGACATGGTGTTGTCTATGTACCCACACATGTATCTGAGTTTCCTATCAATACAATTATAGCATGGATAATAAACGATTATCATGAACAAGGAAATATAATAATAACTAATTTATTATTGCCTCTAGGGCATATTTCCAACAGTCTCCCACTTGCACTAGAGTCAATAATCTAGTTCACATCGCCATGTGATTAACACTCACAGGTCACATCGCCATGTGACCAACATCCAAAGAGTTTACCAGTGTCATTAAACTAGTTCACATCATCATGTGATTAAGACTCAATGAGTTCTGGGGTTTGATCATGTTTTGCTTGTGAGAGAGGTTTTAGTCAACGGATCTGAACCTTTCAGATCCGTGTGTGCTTTGCAAATTTCTAGGTCATATTATAAATGCTGCTTCCACGCTCCACTTGGAGCTATTCCAAATGGTTGCTCCACTATACGATCCGGTTTGCTACTCGAGTCATTGGATAGGTGTTAAAGCTTGCATCGACGTAACCCTTTACGCCAACTCTTTATCACCTCCATAATCGAGAAACATGTCCTTATTTACTCCAAGGACAATTTTGACAGCTGTCTAATGATCCATTCTGGATCATTCTTGTACCCCTTGACCGACTCATGGCAAGGCACACTTCCGTGCGGTACACAGATATCATACTATAGAGCCTACGTCTGAAGCATAGGGGACGACCTTCGTCCTTTCTCTCTCTTCTGCCGTGGTCGAGCTTTAACTCTTAACTTCATACCTTACAACTCAGGCAAGAACTCCTTCTTTGACTGATCCATCTTGAACACCTTCAAGATCATGTCAAGGTATATGCTCATTTGAAAGTACCATTAAGCATTTTTGATCTATCCTCGTAGATCTTGATGTTCAATGTTCAAGTAGCTTAATCCAGGTTTTCTATTGAAAAACACCTTTCAAATGACCATGTATGCTTTCCAGAAATTCTACATCATTTCTGATCAACAATATGTCAACAACATATACTTATCAGAAATTCTATAGCGCTCCCACTCACTTCTTTGGAAATACAAGTTTCTCATAAACTTTATATAAACCCAAAATCTTTGATCATCTCATCAAAGCGTACATTCCAACTCCGAGATGCTTACTCCAGTCCTTAGAAGGATCATGGAGCCAGATACCTTTTAGCATCCTTAGGATCGACAAAAACTTTCTGATTGTATCACATACAACCTTTCCTTACGAAGACTGGTAAGGAAACTCGTTTTGACATCCATCTGCCAGATTTCATAAATGCAGCTAATGCTAACATGATTCCGACGGACTTAAGCATCGCTACGGATGAGAAAATCTCATCGTAGTCAACTCCTTGAACTTGTGAAAAACTCTTCGCCACAACGTCCGTCTTTTCCTTAAAGTTCCATTTATCTCAATGGCTTGCCTATCATCGGGCAAGTCCACCAAAGTCCATGCTTTGTTCTGATACATGGATCCTATCTCAGATTTCATGGCTTCTAACCATTTGTCAGAATTTGGGCCCACCATTGCTTCTCCATAGCTCGTAGGTTCATTGTTGTCTAGCAACATGACCTCCAAGACAGGATTACCGTACCACTTCGAAGCAGTATGCGTCCTTGTCGTCCTACGAGGTTCGGTAGTGACTTGATCCGAAGTTTCATGATCACCATCATAAGCTTCTACTTCAATTGGTGTAGGTGCCACAGGAACAACTTCCTGTGCCCTTCTACACACTAGTTGAAGTGATGGTTCAATAACCTCATCAAGTCTCCACCATCCTCCCACTCAACTTTTCGAGACGAACTTTTCCTCAAGAAAGGACCCGATTCAAGAAACAATCTCTATTGCTTCCGGATCTGAATTAGGAGGTATACCCAACTATTTTGGGTGTCCTATGAAGATGCATTTTGTCCGCTTTGGGTTCGAGCTTATCAACCTGAAACTTTTCCACATAAGCGTCGCAGCCCCAAACTTTTAAGAAACGACAACTTAGGTTTCTCCAAACGGTGTCGTCTCAACGGAATTACATGGTGCCCCATTAAAGTGAGAGCGGTTGTCTCTAATGCCTAACCCATGAACGATAGTGGTAATTCGATAAGAGATATCATGGTACGCACCATATCCAATAGAGTGCAACTATGATGTTCGGACACACCATCACACTATGGTGTTCCAGGCGGTATTAATTGTGAAACAATTTGCACAATGTCTTAATTTAGTGCCAAAACTCGTAACTCAGATATTCATCTCTATGATCATATCATAGACATTCTATCCTCTTGTCACGAAGATCTTAAACTTCACTCTGAAATTACTTGAACCATTCAATAATTCAGACTTGTGTTTCATCAAGTAAATATACTCAACATCTACTAGAATCATCTGTGAAGTAAGAACATAACGATATTCACTTGCATGCCTCAAAGATTCATTGGACTGCACATATCAAAATGTGTTACTTCCAACAAGTTGCTATCTTGTTCCATCTTATTTGAAACCGAGGCTTTTCACCATCTTGCCCATGTGGTATGTTTTGCATATTTCAAGTGATTCAAAATCAAGTGAGTCCAAATGATCCATCTGGATGGAGTTTCATCATGCGTATACACCAATAGACATGGTTTGCATGTCTCAAACTTTTCAAAAACGAGTGAGTCCAAAGATCCATCAACATGGAGCTTCTTCATGCGTTTTACATCAATATGACTTACATGGCAGTGCCACAAGTAAGTGGTACTATCATTACTATCTTATACCTTTGGCATGAAAATGTGTATCACTACGATCGAGATTCAATAAACCAATCATTTAGGTGCAAGACCGTCGAAGGTGTTATTCAAATAAATAGAGTAACCATTATTCTCCTTAAATGAATAACCGTATTGCAATAGACATAATCCAATCATGTCTATGCTCAACGCAAACACCAAATGACAATAATTCTGGTTTAATACTAATCTTGATGGTAGAAGGAGCGTGCGATGTTTGATCACATCAAAATTGGAAACACTTCCAACACATATCGTCAGCTCTCCTTTAGCTAGTCTCCGTTTATTCCGTAGCCTTTTATTTCGAGTTACTAACACTCAGCAACCGAACCGGTATCTAATACCCTGGTGCTACTATGAGTACTAGTAAAATACACAATAACTTAATGTATATCCAATATACTTCTATCGACCTTGCCAGCCTTCTTATCTACCAAGTATCTTGGGTAATTCTGCTCGATGGCTGTTCCCTTATTGCGAAGCACTTAGTCTCGGTTTGGGTTCAACCTTGGGTTTCTTCACCGAGCAGCAACTGATTTGCCGTTTCATGAAGTGTCCCTTCTTGCCCTTGCCCTTCTTGAAACTAGTGGTTTCATCAACCATCAACAATTGATGCTCCTTCTTGATTTTTACTTTCGCGATGTCAAACAACGCGAATACCTCAAGGATCATCATCTCTATCCTTGATATGTTATAGTTCATCACGAAGCTCTAGCAGCTTGGTGGCAATGACTTTGGAGAAACATCACTATCTCATCTGGAAGATCAACTCCCACTCGATTCAAGTGATTGTTGTACTCAGACAATCTGAGCACAAGCTCAACGATTGAGCTTTTCTCCCTTAGTTTGTAGGCTAAGAAAATCGTCGGAGGTCTCATACCTCTTGACGTGGGCACGATCCTGAAATCCTAATTTTAGCCCTCGAAACATTTCATATGTTCCGCGACATTTCGAAAACGTCTTTCGTGCCTCAACTCTAAACCGTTTAACTGAACTATTACGTAGTTATCAAAACGTGTATGTCCGATGTTCGCAACATCCACAAACGACGCTTTGGGGTTCAGCACACCGAGCGGTGCATTAAGGACATAAGCTTTCTCTGTCCGCATAATCGCTACTTTCAACTTTCAACTATATTTTCTCTAGGAACATAACTTAACAAAGGAACTAAAGCGAGCTTCGACATAATTTGCAAAAGGTCTTTTGACTATGTTCAAGATAATTAAGTTCATCTTATGAACTCCCACTCGAGATAGACATCCTCCGGTCATCTAAGTGATTACATGATCCGAGTCAACTAGGCCGTGTCCGATCATCACGTGAGACGGACTAGTCATCATCGGTGAACATCTTCATGTTGATCGTATCTACTATACGACTCATGCTCGACCTTTCGGTCTCGTGTTCCGAGGCCATGTCTGTACATGCTAGGCTCGTCAATTTAACCCTAAGTGTTTCGCGTGTGTAAATCTATCTTACACCCGTTGTATGTGAACGTAAGAATCCATCACACCCGACCATCACGTGGTGCTTAGAAGCGATGAACTTTAGCAACGGTGCACAGTTAGGGGAGAACACTTCTTGAAATTGTTGTAAGGGATCATCTTATTTACTACCGTCGTTCTAAGTAAACAAGATGCATAAACATAATAAACATCACATGCAATTATATAGTAGTGACATGATATGGCCAATATCATATAGCTCCATTGATCTCCATCTTCGGGGCTCCATGATCATCATCATCACCGGCATGACACCATGATCTCCATCATCGTGTCTTCATGAAGTTGTCTCGCCAACTATTACTTCTACTACTATGGCCACCGGTTAGCAATAAAGTAAAGTAATTACATGGCGCTGTTTAATGACACGCAGGTCATACAATAAATAAAGACAACTCCTATGGCTCCTGCCGGTTGTCATACTCATCGACATGCATGTCGTGATTCCTATTACAAGAACATGATCAATATCATACATCACATATCATTCATCACATTCTTCTTGGCCATATCACATCACATAGCATACCCTGCAAAAACAAGTTAGACGTCCTCTAATTGTTGTTTGCATGTTTTACGTGGCTGCTATGGGTTTCTAGCAAGAACGTTTCTTACCTACGCAAAACCACAACGTGATATGCCAATTGCTGTTTACCCTTCATAAGGACCCTTTTCATCGAATCCATTCCAACTAAAGTGGGAGAGACTGGCACCCGCTAGCCACCTTATGCACCAAGTGCATGTCGATCGGTGGAACCTGTCTCACGAAGAGTACGTGTAAGGTCGGTCCGGCCGCTTCATCCCACAATACCGTCGAAACAAGATTGGACTAGTAACGGTAAGCATATTGAACAACATCAACGCCCACAACTACTTTGTGTTCTACTCGTGCAAAGAATCTACGCAATAGACCTAGCTCATGATGCCATTTGTTGGGGAACGTAGCAAAATTCAAAATTTTCCTCGTGTCACCAAGATCTATCTATGGAGAAACTAGCAACGAGGGAAGGAGAGTGCATCTACATACCCTTGTAGATCGTTAAGCGGAAGCGTTCATGAGAACGGGTTGAAGGAGTCGTACTGTCGTGATCCAAATCACCGGATATCCTAGTGCCGAACGGACGGCACCTCCGCGTTCAACACACGTACAGCCCGGTGACGTCTCCCACGCCTTGATCCAGCAAGGAGAGAGGGAAAGGTTGAGGAAGACTCCATCCAACAGCAGCACAACGGCGTGGTGGTGGTGGAGGAGCGTGGCAATCCAGCAGGGCTTCGCCAAGCACCACGGGAGAGGAGGAGGAGGAGAAGCAGGGTTGCACCAATAGAGGGAGAAAACTCATGTGTATGGCAGCCCCAAAACCTCAAGTATATATAGGGGGGAAGGGGGCTGCGCCCCCTTTAGGGTTTCCCACCCCAAGGGGTGCGGCCAGCCCTAGATCCCATCTAGGGGAGGCGGCCAAGGGGGGAGGAGTGCCTCCCAAGTCAAGTGGAGGCCTCCCCCTTTAGGGTTTTCCCTTTCCCATGCGCATGGGCCTTGGGGGGGCTGGTGCCCCTGGCCCATTAAGGCTAGGGCCCCTCACAGCCCATGCTACTGTATTGGACGTGGTGGAACAATATTCGGACCTCCGACCCCTCCGAATCCTCCGAACCTTCAGAAGCTTCCTCGTACAATACCGAAAAACCCAAACTTTTTCCGAACCCAACAACAACTTTCCATATATAAATCTTTACCTCCGGAACTCCTCGTGACGTCCGGGATCTCATCCGGACTCAACAACATTCGGTAACCACATACAAACTTCCTTTATAACCCTAGCGTCATCGAACCTTAAGTGTGTAGACCCTACGGGTTCGGGAACCATGCAGACATGACCGAGACGTTCTCCGGTCAATAACCAACAGCGGGATCTGGATACCCATGTTGGGTCCCACATGTTCCACGATGATCTCATCGGATGAACCACGATGTCAAGGACTCAATCGATCCCGTATGAATTCCCTTTGTCTAGCGGTATTGTACTTGCCCGAGATTCGATCGTCGGTATGCCGATACCTTGTTCAATCTCGTTACCGGCAAGTCTCTTTACTCGTTCCGTAACACATCATCCCGTGATCAACCCCTTGGTCACATTGTGCACATTATGATGATGTCCTACCGAGTGGGCCCAGAGATACCTCTCCGTCACACGGAGTGGCAAATCTCGATCTCGATTCGTACCAACCCAATGACACTTTCGGAGATACCTGTAGTGCACCTTTATAGCCACCCGATTCGTTGTGACGCTTTGGTACACCCAAAGCATTCCTACGGTATCCGGAGTTACACAATCTCATGGTCTAAGGAAAAGATACTTGACATTAGAAAAGCTTTAGCATACTAACTACGATCTTTGTGCTAGGCTTAGGATTGGGTCTTGTCCATCACATCATTCTCCTAATGATGTGATCCCGTTATCAACGACATCCAATGTCCATGGTCGAAACTGTAACCATCTATTGATCAACGAGCTAGTCAACTAGAGGCTTACTAGGGACATGGTGTTGTCTATGTACCCACACATGTATCTGAGTTTCCTATCAATACAATTATAGCATGGATAATAAACGATTATCATGAACAAGGAAATATAATAATAACTAATTTATTATTGCCTCTAGGGCATATTTCCAACACACACCCTGTCCATGAGAGTGGGCCCCCCCCCTAGGGCACGCCCCCTACCTCGTGGGCCCCGTGCGGCTCCTCCGACGCCAATTCCGACTCTATATATTTGCTTTCGGGGAGAAAAAAACCAAGGAGAAGAAATCATCGCGTTTTACGATACGGAGCCGCCGCCAAGCCCTAAAACCTCTCGGGAGGGCTGATCCGAGTCCGCTCGGGGCTCGGAGAGGGGATTCGTCGCCGTCGTCATCATCAACCATCCTCCATCACCAATTCCATGATGCTCACCGCCGTGCGTGAGTAATACCATCGTAGTCTTGCTGGACGGTGATGGGTTGGATGAGATCTATCATGTAATCGAGTTAGTTTTGTTAGGTTTGATCCTAGTATCCACTATGTTCGAGATTGATGTTGCTATGACTTTGCTATGCTTAATGCTTGTCACTAGGGCCCGAGTGCCATGATTTCAGATCTGAACCTAATATGTTTTCATGAATATATGTGTGTTCTTGATCCTATCTTGCAAGTCTATAGTCACCTACTATGTGTTATGATCCGGCAACCCCGGAGTGACAATAATTGGGACCACTCCCGGTGATGACCATAGTTTGAGGAGTTCATGTATTCACTATGTGCTAATGCTTTGTTCCGGTTCTCTATTAAAAGGAGGCCTTAATATCCCTTAGTTTCCATTAGGACCCCGCTGCCACGGGAGGGTACGACAAAAGATGTCATCCAAGTTCTTTTCCATAAGCACGTATGACTATATTCGGAATACATGCCTACATTACACTGATGAATAGGAGCTAGTTCTATGTCACCCTATGTTATGACTATTACATGATGAACCGCATCCAGCGTAATTCTCCATCACCGATCAAATGCCTACGAGCTTTCCATCTACTGGTTTACGCTTATTTACTTTCCCGTTGCTATTGTTACAATCACTACAAAACACCAAAAATATTACTTTTGCTTTCATTACTCTTTTGTTACCGTTACCACTACTATCATATTACTTTGCTACTAAAAACTTTTCTACAAATACTAAGTTATCCAGGTGTGGTTGAATACTCTACCCTCGAAAGCTGTTGCGATCCCCTACACTTGTGGGTTATCAAGACTAATTTCTGACGCCATTGCCAGGGAGCATAGCTCTATTCTTTGAGTCACTTGGGATTTATATCTGCTTGACACTATGAAGAACTTGAAAGACGAGAAAACAAAAATTTATCCCTCAACTATGAGGGGAGGTAAGGAACTGCCATCTAGCTCTGTACTTGATACACCTTCTGTTATGAGTAAGCTTGCGACACCTAAACCTGCTTCTGCTATTCGTTCTGATATGTCGCATGTTATTGATGATGCCACTTCTGCTATGCATGATACTTCTGCTGAAACTACTTCTATGCTTGATACTACTGCGCCCCTTAGGGAATTTCTTGATGAACAAATTGCTAGGGCTAGAGAGAAAGAAATTATTGAAACTGATTATAATGATGAAAGTGATGATGAAGATAGGCCTGTTATTCCTGAGGGTTATGTTTTTCATAAAGAAGCTTCTACAACTATTTTAGCTTGCAAAGATAGTCGTGAAATCAAGAGGCTATTAATTAAATGGAAAAAGGAATCTCTTAGAGATAGAATGAAACCTGACCCTGCTTTTGCTACTTCAACTATATGTGTTGCCGATAAGGATTATGAATTCTCTGTTGATCCTCATATAATTACTTTGGTTGAAATCTGATCCTTTTCATGGCTATGAATCTGAGACTGTTGTGGCACATCTTACTAAATTAAATGATATAGCCACCCTGTTCACTAATGATGAGAGATCTCGCTACTTTCATATCCTTAAAATATTTCCGTTCTCATTAAAGGGTGATGCTAAGATATGGTTTAATTCTCTTGATCCTGGTTGTGTCGTAGTCCCTGTGATATGATTTATTACTTCTCGCTAAATATTTCCCTGCTCATAAGAAACAAGCTGCTTTAAAGGAAATATACAACTTTGTGCAAATTAAAGAAGAGAGTCTCCCACAAGATTGGGGGAGGCTTCTCAAGTTACTTAATGCTTTTCCTGATCATCCTCTTAAGAAAAATGAAATACTTGATATTTTTTATAATGTACTAACCGATGCTTCCAGAGATTACCTGGATAGTTGTGTTGGTTCTCTTTTCAGGGAAAGAACACCGGATGAAGCTGAAATTCTATTAAATAATATGTTTACAAATGAAAATAATTGGGCACCTCCTGAGCCAGCTCCTGCTCCAATTACTGAGCCTATTCCTAAACCAACTCCGAGAAAGAGAGGTGTTCTATTTCTCAGTCCCGAAGATATGCAAGAGGCAAAGAAATCTATGAAAGAAAAAGGTATTAAAGCTGAAGATGTTAAGAATTTACCTCCTATTGAAGAAATACATGGTCTTAATTACCGCCTGTTGAAGAAACATATGATCTTGATCCATTACCTATTGAAGAACCTCCTGATCTTGATCACCTGACACAGGTAGTAAAGGTAAATTCTCTCTATAGATATGATAAAGCTGAAGTCCCTCCTACTAAAATTGCTAGTCAATACTTGGATGAGTTTGATAACTTTATCTTTAAGCAAGAAGATTTCAATGCTTATTTTGGTAGACAATTGAAATACAATTCCGATATGATTAAACACTTGGGTGACTATATGGCTAATATTAGAGGTGAACTTAAACTTGTTAGCAAACATGCTTCTATGGTTACCGCTCAAGTAGAACAAGTACTTAAAGCTCAAAATGATTTGCTCAATGAAATGAATAGTAAGAAAAATGATTATGCTGTAAGAGTGGCTACTACAACTGGTAGAATTACTCAGGAACCTTTGTATCCTGAAGGCCACCCTAAGAGAATTGAGCAAGATTCTCAGAGAAATAATATTGATGTACCTAGTTCCTCTAAAAGGAAGAAAAAGAAAAATGATAGGACTTTGCAAACTTCTAGTGAACCTATTGCTGAACCACCTGAGAATCCAAATGATATCTCCATGTCTGATGCTGAAACACAATCTGGTAATGAACATGAACCTAGTGAAAATGTTAATGATGATGTTCATGATGATGCTCAACCTAGTAATGATAATGATGTAGAAATTGAACCTGATTTTGATCTTGATAACCCACAATCAAAGAATCAATGCTATGATAAGAGAGACTTTGTTGCTAGGAAACATGGTAAATAAAGAGAACCATGGGTTCAGAAACCCATGCCTTTTCCTCCCAAACCATCCAAGAAAAAGGATGATGAGGATTTTGAGCGCTTTGCTGAAATGATTAGACCTATCTTTTTGCGTATGTGATTGACTGATATGCTCAAAATGAATCCTTAGCTAAATATATGAAAGATATTGTTACTAATAAGAGAAAGATACCGAAAGCTGAGATATCCACCATGCTTGCTAATTACACTTTTAAGGGTGGAATACCAAAGAAACTTGGAGATCCAGGAGTACCTACTATACCATGCTCCATTAAAAGAAATTATGTTAAAACTGATTTATGTTATCTTGGAGCCGGTGTTAGTGTTATGCCTCTCTCTTTATATCGTAGACTTGATTTGAATAACTTGACACCTACTGAAATATCATTGCAAATGGCTGATAAATCAACTGCTATACCTGTCGGTATTTGTGAGGATGTGCCTGTTGTGGTTGCAAACGTTACTATTTTAACAGACTTTGTTATTCTTGATATTCCTGAGGACGATAGTATGTCTATTATTATTGGAAGACCTTTTCTGAATACTGCAGGGGCTGTTATTGATTGCAACAAAGGCAATGTCACTTTTCATGTTAATGGTAATGAGCATACGGTACACTTTCCGAGGAAACAACCTCAAGTTCATAGTATCAACTCTATTGGAAAAATTCCATCAATTATATTTGGAGGTTTTGAATTTCCTCTTCCTACTGTCAAGAAGAAATATGATATTCTTATTATTGGGGATATGCATATCCCCGTTGAGGTAACATAGTGTCATTCGAAATTTCTCCGGTTCCATGTTAATCGGAATGAGTTTGTTAACAAGACTTGATCAACCTTGTTAGTGGATTCCTTTTGATGAGCATGAGATGGATGAAACTAGAAGGCACAACCTTCTATACCCTCTTTATACTTTCTGTTATTTAGTTGAAATAAAGTAAAAATAGTTTTTTTTGTCTGTTTCCTGATTTATCCGTGCAATATAAAAATACCCTGAAAATAAAAGTCCTCCAAATGCCATGCCAATTTAATATGATTTTTTCGGGAATATTTGAGGATTTATGGAACTGAAAGCACTGGGGGGGAGCTGCCACCTGGCCACGAGGGTGGAGGGCGCACCCTACCCCCCAGGGCGCGCCCCCTGCCTCGTGGGCCCATGATGGCCCTCCTCCACTTATTCCTGCACCCATCCTCTTCTTCTTCCTCCCACAAACACAAATATCCAACTCAAGCACGAGTTCTAGCTCACTTTGCTGTGATTTTCGATCTCCTTGCTCAAAGCACCTCTCACAAAACTGCTTAGTGAGATTGTTCCTTGGTATGTGACTCCTGCATTGGTCCAATTAGTTTTTGCTCTAGTGCTTTATTCATTGCAAAATTGTGCTGCATAGGTGACCATGTTCTTGACCTTGCATGTCAAATTTATATGGTTCCAAGTAGTTGTAATGGTTGATATAGGCTCTAGGCACTTGTAGGAGCAGTTGCTATCAATTTTGTTGAGCTTTGTTCACTTTTGTTTGAAGTTACTAAAAATTTCAGAATATTTCAGAAAATGATGAAGAGACTTTTGAGGGGCTCATCGAGCCAAAGCTCGAAGGAAAAGCAAAATGAAGAAGCACAGAGGCCCAAATATAATTTGCCTCATACCGCGGAGGTCCGGTCGTGTGAATGGCCTTCCGATGACTTCTTGAAACAAGTCGGGATTTATGAGGATTTCTATTCATTGATTGAGAATGTCGGCCTCACCGACTTCCTCCACGACCAACGTCATCAGTATCTCTTACTCACAAATACTTTTGTGCAAAACTTCTACTTTTTCCCTAAGGAATCACCTCCTTCAGTAGAGTTTCATTTATATGACGTTGTTAAGAAGATGCCATTAGCTGAATTTTGCAAGGTTTGCAAAATACCCCCTGAGGGCACCTTAGAAGAACCACACCGTAAAGATGTGGAAGAATGTATTGACACTATCACTGTGGGAGAAACCAGGAAGGTTTCTGATGCAAGAATCACTAGCCTACATTTTCCTGTTTTACGCTACTTTGCCATATTTGCTAGTCGTTGCTTGATTGGTCGTGGAAACTTTGGAAACCTTAGTGTTCCTGATATTATTATGTTGTTCCGTGGTTTATACCGCGATAACACTGTTAGTATGGGCGGAATTATTGCTAGACGGTTAAGTCTGAACTGTACTAAGGGCCCCATCTTTGGACGCATTTATGCTTCACGCCTCGCTGCACATTTTAACATACCTATTAGGTTTTATGAGAAAGAAGAAAAATTGTTGCCTAGTGCTTATTTAGATTATAAGAGTATGCTAGCGCATGATTTTATTGTTAAGGGCAGGGAAGGAGGGCTCAAATATAAATTATTCTTTCATAAACATCATCCTGGAACTATTACCTTGCCTGCTCCTTCCTTGTTTAATTTTGAAGGACTTTATCTCGTTACATGGGCTGCCGTCCAAGCCTACTGGAATCCTGCACCAGCCCCGGAGCCGGAACCGCAAGATGAGCCTCCACGATAGTCTGTTTATTCTTGGGATCCGGAGATGGCTGTCAGCCAGTGGCAGTCGGAGTCCTCTTCATCGCAGTACGAACCCAGCTACACCTACGGGTATCAGCCAGGCTATCCCTGGCAATGAACCAACTTAGGCCAAAAGCCTAAGCTTGGGGGAGTACGTATTTCTCACCGACATTACATTTATGTTCGCACACACTCATTGCTAGATGTCGGTGCTCATACTCTTTCACTGTAATATCCATGCTAGTTTATTTTCTTTTTCATGCTTTCTTCTTGTGTGTTTAATAAAACTTTAGAAAAACAAAAAAAATAGTAGTATTTTACTTTTCTTGCTGTAGTAGTAATAATTAAAAAGAAAATCCAAAAATATTTCTCATTCTTCTTTTGCTTGTTGGGAGCTTACCCGTGTAAATAGTTTTATTTCTTTTCTTTGGGGGTCGATAGGAGAAGACCATAATTAAATTGTTGAAGTGGCTCTTATATGCATTATTGTTGATTTAACCAAGAGCCCATATTGCTTTGTCTTCTCCTGTTTATTGAATGCTCGCAGATTCCAGCTTAGTCCAATGCATGTGCACTCTTATTATTATTCACATCGTTCGATCGTGCAAGTGAAAGGCAATTATGATGATATATGATGGACTGATTGAGATGAGAAAAGCTGGTATGAACTCGACCTCTCTTGTTTTTGTAAATATGATGAGTTCATCATTCTTAATTCAGCTTATTATGAATAAACATGTTTGCAATGACAACTAAAGATCATAGTTGCTCGTGCCATGCTTTATTAGCTATGAGTTATAATGGTTTACCTTGCGTGCCAACATGCTATTAAAATGGTTATGATGTGGTATAGTGGGGTGGTATCCTCCTTTGAATGATTTAAGTGACTCGACTTGGCACATGTTCACGCATGTAGTTGAAACAAATCAACATAGCCTTCACGATATTTATGTTCATGGTGGATTATATCCTAATCATGCTTGCATCCAATGTTTATTAATTTTAATGCATGTTCATGACTGTTGTCGCTCTCTGGTTGGTCGCTTCCCAGTCTTTTGCTAGCCTTCACTTGTACTAAGCGGGAATACTGCTTGTGCATCCAATCCCTTAAACCCCAAAGTTATTCCAGATGAGTCCACCATACCTTCCTATATGCGGTATCTACCTGCCATTCCAAGTAAATTTGTATGTGCCAAACTCTAAACCTTCAAATAAACATTCTATTTTGTATGCTCGAATAGCTCATGTATCAACTAGGGCTGCCCTTATCTTCCATGTTAGGCGGGTTATTCTCAAGAGGAGTGGACGCCGCTCCTCACTCACGAGAAAATGGCTAGTACCGGGATGCCCAGTCCCATGCTTTATGCAAACTAAATCAAAATTAATTGCAAACAAAACTCCCCCTGGGACCTGATGTTAGTTGGAGGCACTCGTTGTTTCGAGAAAGCCATGGATTGATGCTTGTTGGTGGAGGGGGAGTATAAAACTTTACCATTCTGTTGGGGAACCGCCTATAATGTGTGTAGCATGGAAGATATCGCCATCTCATAGTTGTTATGTTGACAATGAAAGTATGCCGCTCAAAATATTATTTATCTCTATTTCAAAACCGAGCTCTGGCACCTCTACAAATCCCTGCTTGCCTCTGTGAAGGGCCTATCTATTTACTTTTATGTGTAGTCATCACCCTCTTATTAAAAGCACTAGCTGGAGAGCACAGCTGTCATTTGCATTAATTACTATTAATTTATATTGGGTATGATTATGACTGGATCTCTTTTGCCATGAATTACAATGTCTAGTCAGTCCTTGATCTTTAAAGGTGCTCTGCATTTATGTTTTGCGATCTCAGAAAGGGCTAGCGAGGTACCATCTGGTTATATGATATTATGATCCTTTTAAGAAAGTTTTGTCATCCGAGATTTATAATTATCGCTCGCTAGTTGATTATGCTATTGATATGAGTAAACATGAGACCTAGGAGTTATTGCAAATGTGGTTAGTTATAATCTTTGCTGAAAACTTGAATGTTGGCTTTACATATTTACAACAACAAGAGCAAACAAAGTTTGTAAAAGTTTTTCTTCATCACTTTCAGTTTGTCAACTGAATTGCTTGAGGACATGCAAAGGTTTAAGCTTGGGGGAGTTTATACGTCTCCGTCGTATCTACTTTTGTAAACACTTTTGCCCTTGTTTTGGACTCTAGCTTGCATGATTTGAATGGAACTAACCCGGACTGACGCTATTTTCAGCAGAATTGCCATAATGTTGTTTTATGTGCAGAAAACAAAAGTTCTCGGAATGACCTGAAACTCCACGGAACATCTAGTTAAAAATAATAAAAATCCTTGCCAAAGATGAAGACCGGGGCCCACACCACATCCACGAGGTGGGGGCCCCCCCCAGGCGCGCCTACCTCGTGGGCCCCGAGGCTCCTCCGGCGCCAACTCCGACTCTATATATTTGCTTTTGGGGAGAAAAAAACCAAGGAGAAGAAATCATCGCGTTTTACGATACGGAGCCGCCGCCAAGCCCTAAAAGCTCTTGGGAGGGCTGATCTGGAGTCCGTTCGGCGCTCCGGAGAGGAGGATTCGTCGCCGTCGTCATCATCAACCATCCTCCATCACCAATTTCATGATGCTCACCGCCGTGCGTGAGTAATTCCATCATAGGCTTGCTGGACGGTGATGGGTTGGCTGAGATCTATCATGTAACCGAGTTAGTTTTGTTAGGGTTTGATCCCTAGTATCCACTATGTTCTGTGATTGATGTTGCTATGACTTTGCTATGCTTAATGCTTGTCACTAGGGCCCGAGTGCCATGATTTCAGATCTGAACCTATTATGTTTTCATGAATATATGTGAGTTCTTGATCCTATCTTGCAAGTCTATAGTCACCTACTATGTGTTATGATCCGGCAACCCCAAAGTGACAATAATCGGGACCACTCCCGGTGATGACCATAGTTTGAGGAGTTCATGTATTCACCATGGGCTAATGCTTTGTTCCGGTTCTCTATTAAAAGGAGGCCTTAATATCCCTTAGTTTCCATTAGGACCCTGCTGCCAAGGGAGGGTAGGACAAAAGATGTCATGCAAGTTCTTTTCTATAAGCACGTATGACTATATTCGGAATACATGCCTACATTACATTGATGAATTGGAGCTAGTTCTATGTCACCCTATGTTATGACTGTTACATGATGAACCGCATCCGGCATAATTATCCATCACCGATCCAATGCCTACGAGCTTTCCATCTACTGGTTTACGCTTATTTACTTTCCCGTTGCTATTGTTACAATCACTACAAAACACCAAAAATATTACTTTTGCTTTCATTACTCTTTTGTTACCGTTACCACTACTATCATATTACTTTGCTACTAAACACTTTGCTGCAGATACTAAGTTATCCAGGTGTGGTTGAATTGACAACTCAACTACTAATACTTGAGAATATTCTTTGGCTCCCCTTGTGTCGAATCAATAAATTTGGGTTGAATACTCTACCCTCGAAAGCTGTTGCGATCGCCTACACTTGTGGGTTATCAATCATCGCTTCCTCATGGTTCGTAGGTTCGTCATGGTCTAGTAACATGACTTCCTAAACAGGATTACCATACCACTCTGGTGCAGATCGTGCTCTGATTGACTTATGAGGTTAAGTAGTAACTTGATCAGAAGTTTCATGATCGTCATCATTAGCTTCCTCTCTAGTTGGTGTAGGCATCACGGGAACGGTTTTCTGTGATGAGCTACTTTCCAATTTGAGAGAAGGTACAATTACCTCATCAAGTTCTACTTTCCTCCCACTCACTTCTTTCAAGAGAAACACCTTCTCTAGATAGGATCCATTCTTAGCAACAAAGAACCTTCCTTCGGATTTGTGATAGAAGGTGTACCCAATAGTTTTTTTGGGTATCCTACGAAGACGCACTTCTTCGATTCGGGTTCGAGCTTATCAGGTTGAAGCTTTTTCACATAAGCATCGCAACCCCAAACTTTAAGAAACGACAGCTTAGGTTTCTTGCCAAACCATACGGTGTCGTCTCAACGGATTTAGACGGTGCCCTATTTAACGTGAATGCAGCTGTCTCTAATGCATAATCCAAAAACGATAGTGGTAAATCGGTAGGAGACATCATAGACCGCACCATATCTAATAAAGTACGGTTACGACGTTCGGACACACCATTACGTTGTGGTGTTCTAGGTGGCATGAGTTGTGAAACTATTCCACATTGTTTTAAATGAAGGCTGCCGGGGGGATGACCCGCGGGTAGGCCCAAGACGACGAATGCTGCTTCAAAAACATCGAGGCCATCAACGCCCCTCAATCCGGCTCGCACTTGGCCGGGTTGCTCAACCCGGCCAAGTCCCTCAACCCGGCCGAACTCACCATCCCGGCCGCCCGGTCGGCTCCCTGTCAGGCTGCTCTAGCCGGCCTGCTACGCGAAGTCAACTACGGCGTCCCATCTGACACGACACCAACAAGACGGCTATACCGCAACCATAGTTGCTGATAAAGCAGACACTATTCACTCATTATATGCAACATCATGTACCGTGCTACTTGTCTCTGGGCACTAATGTATAAAGTGACCCAGGGAAGGCACTCACCTGGGCAAGAGGTCACTCCCTTGGCCAAGAAGGCATTCCTTGGCCAAGGGGACACGCACACACACACATAAAAGCTCCATCCATCCACCCACTCACGGCTCCCTGGCCACACCTGCATTCGGCCACAAGCCACGAGGCACACATGCCCATTCACTCCCTCACGCATGCATACATGCTCCTGGGCACACACACGCATTCATCCAGCCACTAGTGCCAAGAGCACTCATACTACACGCATGCGTGCATGAGGCCAGATGCCCCTAGCTGTGTTCTGTAATATAGCTCCTGGAGCAATTCTGTATTGCCAGATATATACATTGCATATATATTCAGACATGTAGGAGTAGGGGTATTATCTTTCCGGAGAGCCCCGAACTTGGGTAAATCACTGCGTGCTGTTTGCCCAATCCTGTCCCCTGACCTCCAAAGCAGTCTTGCCCTCACCTCAAGCCACCCCGTGGCATCTGTCGTCTCACGAACCCGCCCGAGAGATAACCACGACAGTTAGCGCCCACCGTGGGGCCAACTGGCGCGAAACCGCGATCCGGGCGGGACCATCTTCATCATCACCACGGGGTCACGCCGTCTCTCCGGTTGGGGGCTCGACATCAACACGCCTCTAGGGCGGCCACACGGCGTCCCCATCGTCGGCCTCGTCATTTTCGCCATCATCACCGCGATGTCGTCGCCGTCTCTCCGGCCACGCTCGAGGGCTCGACATCAACACGCCTCCGGGAGGGCCGCGCGGGACGGCGCATCCTCGCCAACAACCTCGGCTCCGTCCGCCTCGCTCTCTTCTCCGCGGACGTTCACCAACTCCCCGCGAGCATCCGCAGCCTCGCGCCCTGCCGTCCAAGCGACTGTTGAGCGCTGCTCCGCCTCGCCATCGGGCTCGCGGGACGCCCGTCCTCACAGTCTCAGGCTCACCGGCGCAAGTTCCACTCTTCTCGCTGCCCATATAATAGTCAGACAATAGTCAGATACACTGACCATACACTACACACTCGCTCTGCTCCGCTGCGCCTCCGTCCTGCTGCGACCACACCTTGCCGTAGCTGTGCCGCGGCGCCCCTCGTGTCTGCGCGCGCCTGCGCGCCGAACGCTCCTCCACGACGAGCTCTTTGCTGCCCGGTGCACATGCACACGCCCACGCAATAACTTAGATTCAGTCAAAGTAGCTTGCTTGGCCGGCTCCACAGAAAAGTATAAATTTCAGCCAAGGTAGTAGTCAGCTTGGCTGGCTGCATGCACATGTGCTTCGCCCGCTCCTAGTCAACAACCTCGCACACTCCCTGGCCAGCTGCGCCTTGCCTGCTGCCCGACCTACTGCCCGGCTCTGCCTCTTCGTCATGCACGCGAAAACGACCGGCTCCGCTTGCTCCTCCCGCGCGCGTCGTCCCTGTGACTACTCCGTCGTGGCCGCGCCCGCTCGCAAGCCGGCTGCTCTGCCTCCACGCGCTCAGCCGCTATGAGCCCCGCACCAACCCGGCTGTCCGCCGCCCCGCCACCCGGCATCCGCTCTGCCCGCCACCCGGCGACCAGCCGCCCACGGGTCCGCGACGCGTCGTGCTTCGGCTTGCGCCTGCGCTTCGCCAGCCAGCCAGCTTCTTTCAGCGTCCGGCGCCCGCCACGCCAGCTCCGGGTCCGGCCCCTCCGCCCGGCCGGCCTCGCCGCATCTCGCCGCGTCTCGGCCGCCTCCCGTGCGGCTCAAGCGCCCGCCGCGCGCGCGTCCACGCCTCCTGGCTACCGGCTGCGCCGCTGGCCTCCTCTCGCGTCCGCATCGTCCGACGCACCTCCGCCAGCGCCCGGCTGGCCACCCGCCAGCGCTGCTGCCCATCGTTTGGCTCACAGCGCCTCGTCCGCGCTGGCCCTCGTGCCAGGCCGGCTCTCCGCCCGAGCCCCGCCCGCTCCGTCCGCCTGCTCCCCCATCAGCATGCTACTGCGCGCGCAGTCCTCGTCGCCACCGACCGCTCCCCGCGCATCGGCTCTGCTCGGCCGTCCTCTCTGCCTCGCCTTGGTCCGCCACCTCGCCGGCGCTCTGCCGCGGTGCCCCTCGCTTCTGCGCGCGTCCCCGCGCGTCGGCTGCTCCTCCGCCTACGCCGCTCCGGTCGGTTCCCCCACTCGTCAGCTTCTCCGCAACCCGGCCGTCCGGCTCCTGTGCTCGCCGGCTGAGGGAGTCCTGGATAAGGGAGTCCCGGGCGTTCGGGCTATGTGACGTGGGCCGGACTGGTGGGCCGTGAAGATACAAGATAGAAAGCTTCCCCCGTGACATGGAAGGCAAGCTTGGCGTTTGGATATGAAGATTCTTTTCTTTGTAAACCGACTCTGTACAACCCTAGGCCCCTCCGTTGTCTATATAACCGGAGGGTTTATTCCGTAGGGGCAATCACAATTATACAGACTAGACATCTAGGGTTTAGCCATTATGATCTTGATATAGATCAACTCTTGTAACCCCTATACTCATCAAAGTCAATCAAGCAGGAAGTAGGGTATTACCTCCATTAAGAGGGCCCAAACCTGGGTAAACATCGTGTCCCCTACCTCTTGTTACCAGCGATCCTCAGAAGCATAGTTTGGGACCCCCTACCCGAGATCGGCCGGTTTTGACACCGACATTGGTGCTTTCATTGAGAGCTTCTCTGTGCTGTCGATAGAAGGTTCGATGGCTCGTTCAATCATCTACAATAATGCTATTTCAGGGGAGATTTTCCGCCCGGCCAAATCTTCGTATTCGGCGGCTTCGCATTACGTGCCAACTCGTTGGCCACTTGGAGCAGATCGACAGCTACGCCCCTGGTCATCAGATCAGTTTTGGAAATCTGAACTATGTCGCTGTTATCCGTGGAGACTTGATCCTCGAAGGGTTCGCGGCCCCAACCGCCGCTCCGGCCTTAGTTCCGGAGCACACTACCAGGTCCGAAGATGGGAGTTTAGAGCCCGCCGGACTGTCTGCAGTTATGGAACTTGCTACCGGGGATCCGGAGGGGACGGCGTCATCGGCAAACCCGAAGACAAACCGAGCTCTCCCCGTTGCTAAAGTGCCGGATTCTCCCTCGGACTCTAAATCCGAACTCTCGAGGTCCGCCTCGAGCAGGCGTGGCCAGGAGGCTCTCGCCCCGTTCAGCCCTGCGGGTCCTCGCTTCTTTGTCCAAACCTTCCTCCTAAACGAGGCTCTAGACTTGATGCGATCACTCACCATTACGGAAGAATCGCTTCCGAAGTATGCCCAGCCCGGACTAGGGGCTGAGAGCACGGAATTTTACGTCCCACCCACCACCCACGTCATAGCCACTGTGGAAGATCTAACCGACATGCTGGACTACACCTCCGAAGACATCGACAGTATGGACGACGATGCTGGAGATGAACAAGGCCAAGACCCTCCGTTTACCGGACGATGGACGACCACCTCCACATACGAGGTGTACATGGTGGACACACCCAAAGAGGGAGACGACGGAAAGGAGGATCCGGTTGAGGACAAGCCTGTTGAGGCACCTCCAAAGCGTCAATGTCAGCGGCGCCGCTCAAAATAACATCGCGACAAAGACAGCAATACCGGCGCCGGAGACAATAATACTCCAGAGAATGCCGAAGACCCCGAAGCCCCTCCCGAGCCAACATTCGAACAGGATGAGTGGGAGGATGGGCAAGTTAACCCCGACGACCCTGTCGGGAACGAAGACTCGGAGGATAGTAACTACCTACCGATCTGCGAAGAGGATGTCAGCCTCGGCGATGAAGACTTCACCGTGCAAGAGGAACCCCTCGAACAAGAGCGCTTTAAGCGCCGGCTAATCGTCACTGCGAGAAGCCTGAAACAGAAGCAGCAGCAGCTTCAAGCTGAGCAGGATTTACTCAATGGTAGATGGACTAATGTCCTGGCAGCTGAAGAATACGGCCTCGAATGCCCAACTAAGAGTTACCCGAAGCGCAAGCTACTACCACAATTCGACGACGAGGCCCTTGAGCCAATACCACCAAAGAATAAAGCTGTTGACGAAGCTGACCGACCACCACGTGGACGGGACAGACCGACTACGTACGCCGAACACCAGCCCGGGATACCCCGCCGTCGAGGTAAGGAGGCAACAGCCCCGGGCTATACCTACGACCTACGCGAGGACCTAGACAATAGAGCAGGTTAGACAAGATCATCTATGGGTAGAGGGGGCGTTCTCCGATGCGAGAGGACGGCCATCAGGCCTGGCGTGAGAGGCACAACCTCACCCGAGCTGAAAACCGCATTCAGACTTCATCCGAACTGCGCCGCGACTTCGCTCGATACAGAGGCACTGCACACCCCTTATGATTCACCGATGAGGTTATGGAGCACCAGTTCCCCCGGGGGATTTAAACCTGTGAACATTGAATCATATGATGGTACTAAAGATCCCACAGTATGGATCGAAGATTTTCTTCTCCATATCCACATGGCCCGCGGTGATGACCTCCGTGCCATCAAATACCTCCTGCTCAAATTAAACGGACCAGCACGGCACTGGCTAAACAGCCTCCCAGAAAATTCAATTGGCAGTTGTGAAGACTTGGAGGATGCCTTTAGAGACAACTTCCAAGGTACCTATGTTCAGCCGCCAAACATCGATGACCTCAGTCACATAGTCCAGCAAACCGGAGAATTAGCCCGGAAACTCTGGACCAGGTTCTTAATTAAAAAGAACCAAATTGTGGATTGTCCGGACGCTGAAACCCTCGCGGCCTTTAAACACAGCGTCCGAGACGAGTGGCTCGCCCGACACCTCGGCCAACAAAAGTCGAAGTCCATGCCAGCCCTCAGCGCACGTAAGACCCACTTTTGCGCGGGAGAAGATAGTTGGCTAGCTCATAGAAGCAATAGCACCAGCAATCCCGGCACCCCCGAAACCAGGGATGGCAATGGCAAGCCACGGCGCAACAAGCCCAAGCGTCGAAGCAATAATGAAGGTACCAAAGACACGGTGGTCAACGCCGGATTTAGTGGCTCTAAATCCGGTCAACGGAAGAAGCCATTCAAAGGAAACAGAGATGGTCCATCAAATTTGGACAGAATACTCGATCGGCCTTGCCAGATTCATGGCACCCCTGACAAGCCTGCCAACCATACCAACAGAAACTGTTCGGTCTTTAAACAGGCCGGCAAACTCAACGTCGAACACAAGGGGAAAGGGCCGCCCAGCGAGGACGACGACGAAGAGCCTCGCCCACCGAACACAGAGGGACAAAAGAAATTTCCCCCGAGGTCAAAACGTTGAACATGATCTACGTTACTCATATCCCTAAGCGGGAGCGCAAGACCGCGTTAAGGGATGTCTGCGCCATCGAGCCAATCGCCCCAAAATTTAACCCGTGGTCAGCTTGTCCGATCACTTTTGATCGCAGAGACCATCCGACCAGTATCCGTCATGGAGGTTCGGCTGCATTGGTCCTTGATCCAATTATTGACGGATTCCACCTCACGCGGGTCCTTATGGACGGCGGCAATAGTCTCAATCTGCTTTATCAAGACACCGTCCGTAAAATGGGCATTGACCCATCAAGAATCAAGCCCACTAAAACCACCTTTTAATGGGTAATACCCTGCGTAGAGGCCTGTTGCATAGGATCCATAACACAGGAAGTCGTCTTCGGCTCACCGAATAACTTCTGGAGCGAAGACCTGATCTTTGACATCGTCCGTTCATGATGGTTATCATGCACTACCGGACCAACCACTTTCTCCGTTCAATGCAGTCCCTTTTCGCTTATCTAAAGCTCAAGATGCAGACCACGTGGCGTTATCACAGTCAATGGAAACATGAAGCGCTCCCTCCGTACAGAGGAGCATACCGTGGCCCTCGCAGCCGAGGTGCAGGGGGGCCTGGCTAAGCCGAATACTACACTGGTAGTCAAGCCCCCAGACACTATTAAATGAGTCCGCTCTACCCTGCAGAACGATAGTCCGGCTCATCCAAAGCTAGATTAACAATTCGGCCTTCGTCAACGCCCCAGCCTGATAGCGGCATACGCACCGCGTGTGCATAACTACGTGTTAAAAATTCCATGGAAATGACGGAGGCATGTTAAACATAAGGTCCATGGTACGGCTCGACCCTATCCAGACCTTCATATTGCTCCACCCTTTTCTTCTTGTTTTTATTTTCCAGGTTCTCAATAACCCACATCAACTTCTGGTGGTAACAAGGGCCTCCCTTCTAGTCCCCTTATACATACTCGATTGTAGATCCTCTCAAAGGATCCTACACCAAGGTGAAAAGTGGCGCAGACGTGCGGCAGAGTGTCCAAAGGATCTTCTAGATCATCTTTTCAAGTTTAGCACCTCTATACAGCTTTCCCTTGTTATCGGCATGTAAAATAGCCGTGATGCTTAGTGCATCTTCTGTAAATATACGTTTTGACGTACCAATCATACTATAATGGAAACAGTTTTGCCCAGCCTTGTTTGGTATCGGCTTATTTCTTAAATATGTTTTCCCTTCTTTTCTTTTTTGCGTCAGATTAGCATATACACCTTGGTGCGACTTAAATCGCTTGAGAGGCTCTATTCAAGCCGTATATATATATATATATATATATATATATATATATATATATATATATATATATATATATATATATATATATATATATATATATATATATATATATATATATATATATATATATATATATATATATATATATATATATATATATATATATCTTCAAACAATAGAAGTCCGAACACTCTCAGAGTACACTTCGGCGTCCTGGATACTGCATTATATGCATCGGTTCCGAATTACGTCTTTGGTCAATAGTTGGCTTGCCCGGCTCCTGTGCTTGCCACCTTACGTTCCGTTTTTTTGCTAAGGTAGTAAAGGGAGAACTATTGCGATTGTGTTTATGGCTAGCCCGGTCAAGCACCTTAGTACAGAAAGCCGAAAACTGACTGTCGTGATGCGGCGAGAGCTGGTCAGCAATCCAGTGACTTATTAAATCTCTAGCGATTTCTCCCGTATTACACGAAGGGCTGGCCTTGTTCAGTCACGCGTCTAAAGGCATCTAAGTTCGATAGCCGCATACGCACCAGGGGCTATCTTACAACCCCATTGTCAAACTCCTATGGCTAAGTGAGAGTGGTAAAGCCACATAGTCCGATTGCCTCGTTCGTCGCACTAACACCTCCTTTACATACCAAGATGTTGGGTCAAGTGTGATTATGTGCTATAAGGAACACCCCTGTACTATCTACGTGGGGGCTGAAGCCGACGACTGGCAAACTCTCAAAGATACAAACAGCCGCACAGGAGGAGAAGTAATTCAAGATAACAGGCACAAATATATTACACAACGTTGGTTTATAATGCATTGTCTAGATAGTCTGAATACATTCACTCGAACAAGATGTCCTTTGAGCACTGGCCCTCTATCAAGCGGGCACCTTCTAGGACGTCTTCAAAATAGCGCTCCGGCGTACGGTGGACCTTGTCTCCGGGCGGACCTTCAATGGCCACTCTAGCGGCCTTCGTCTTGGCCCAGTGCATCTTGACATGGGCAAAGGCCAGCCGTGCACCTTCTATGCATGACGACCGCTTGACCGCGTCAATACGGGGTAGTGCGTCAACAAGTCGCCACACTAGGCCAAAATAGCTGCTCGAACGGGTTCGGTTGGCCACAGCCGGACTATGACGTCCCTCATGGCCGATCTGGACATCCTATGCAGCTCGGCCCACCGCGCCATCTGGTCATTTAGCATCGTTGGGCGCTCCCGCGCCTCGAACTGTGACCAGAATAGTCCCTTCATCGCGTGTCCCTCCTGAGCCCCGAAGAATTGCGCGGCGTCGGCGGTACTCTTCGGAAGATCTGCAAAGACATCTGAAGCATTCCACAATTGCGTGAGTAAAACATACGACTGATTGCCGAATTTACACAATAGAAGAAAGGGCTTACCTGCCGCTATTTGTCTGGCTTGTTTAATCTCTTCGTGCGCCGCTCGGGATTCGGCACGTGCCTCCTCTGCCTCTTTAAGGGCCTCGGCAAGGTCAGTCTCTTGGGCTTTACTTTTCCCCTCTAGGGACTTGTACTTATCGGGGGCGTCCTTGAGCGCCTGCTCTACTTGGGTCACCCGCTCCTCGTACTGGTAGCGGACAGCCTGTTTGGCCTTCAAGTCCTCGACCACTTTATCAGCAGCCACCTTGTTCACCCTTGCCTGCTCCTTGGCCTTGGTCAGTTCACCCTGAAGGGCCTCAACTGCAGCCGTGCTGCCTAGAATCATACACATAGCATCGCATGAGCTTTCACACAAAATCTGCAGGCATGAACAAAGTGTTCTAAAATATACCTTGCGCCTCATCCAATCTCTTATTGACGCGGACTAGATCCTCATCGGCCAGCCCCGGCTTACATTTAATTAAGTTTGGATACTTCGGCAGCCTGAGCGGTCGCCGCTAACAATGAAGCCTACATTTCAACGTATACAAGTATATTATCTCCTGCGAAAATTATCGATCCTCTATCCCCCCCTTTTTTTAGCAAAAGAAACGATCAGAGTCTCAGGGGCTACTAGCTATACACAGGCATATTTTCTTATGAAAAGATGTTAGGGATATTACATTGCATACCTCGAAGCCTGTTAGCAGGCTAGTGAAAGCCTCGTTCAGTCCGTTCTTGGTGGACTGGACCTTTTCAACCACCACACCCATTAGGGTGCGGTGCTCTTACGACATGTAAGCATGTCGCAGTGCCTCCATCAGGGTGTTCGGCACCTCCGGACTAGTGGAGGTTGCCGCACGAGTCGACACTCCCTCGCTTGAAGGGGGTCGCTTATTTGGTTCTGTAACCATTTGGGTTCCCGGAACGAGGGTCGGCTGGGGGTTGAACTGATCAAGGCCCCCCACCGTCGGTCTTCATGGGGATCGGGCCCCCCATTTTCTCGGCAGCCAAGACATTACCCTCTGGCACCGTTTTGAGGGTCTCCTGCACCGCTCCGTGGCTCGGAGAGGCCCTGTGGGACAACACTTTGGTGTCGTCCATGGCGGTTGGCGGGGAGGCTCGCGGAGGCGACTCACTCTCCATCATCCCTGGATCTAAAGAATTCCTCTCCGATGATTGTTGGGGGAGATCGCGGGCTAGACTGCACCATACAATGTGTTAGGACTGTAATCATAAAGACCGAACTTATGAAAGGCATCTTTGGATACTTACGATTTGGCGAGGGGCTTTGGCCTGGGGCGCCACTCGGGGATGGCTTCAGCGTCCGAATCCGATCCGTCTGGGAGAGATAATTTTCCCATTTTGGACGCCCCCGCCTTGGGGTCTTCGGAGGCTGGCCTCTTCTTCTTCCCCTTCAGGGAAGGATTGCTTTCTGCCTCCTCCTCCTCCTCTCCGTCTTCATCTTCCTCGGAGGAGTGAGTATTGGTTTCTCCGGACATCGCGTCCGAAGTACCTTTGCGGCGGGGGCCATCTTTGGCTCCCTTGTTCTTCTTCTGGACATTTTTTTTCGGCGCTTGATAGGGCGCTGGGACCAGCATCCTCATTAGAAGAGGATCTGCTGGGTTTTTGGGCAATGGAGCTGAAACATCTGATCCGCTTTGCCTTCTTCATCCAGTTCTGTTTTACAGGACCGAGTTATCAGTACACCCCATCTTTTGATTAATGAACTCTGTTGTGTTCGGAAAGGTAGCACTTACTGGGGAGGGTGTATGATTGCAGTCAAGGCCGATGTCCTCGGATGTCCCTGGCCATGAATTTTGAGTCTTGAAAATTAGCTTCCAAATTGCTTCGTGCGTCGTGCCCAAGAATCGCTTCAAGGTTTGTGGTCCTTCTGGATTGAACTCCCACATGCGGAGAGGCCGGCGTTGGCAGGGAAGGGATCGACGGATGAGCATCACCTGGATCACATATGTGAGGCTGGTGTTCTTCCCTATGATATGTTTGATGCGCTTTTGCAGCATCAGCAACTCGTCGGATGATCCCCAGTCCAGACCCTTGTTGGTCCATGACGCAAGCCGTAGCGGGTGTCCGGATCTAAATGCAGGGCGGCCGCCCACTTGGTGCCGCGGGGCTCGGTGATGTAAAACCACTCCTGCTGCCATATTTTGATAGTGTCCACAAAGGCCCCTTTGGGCTATATAGCTTTGGGAAGCTTGCTCACCATGGCACCACCACAATCTGCGTGTTACCCGTCGACCACCTTCGGTTTCGCATTAAAAGTCTCGAGCCACAGGCCGAAGTGTGGAGGGATGCGGATGAATGCTTCACACATGACGATAAACGCCAAGATGTGAGGAAGGAGTTCGGGGCCAGATTGTGAAAATCTAGCCCATAACAGAACATGACACCTCGGACAAAGGGGTGTAGGGTAAACCCTAGTCCGCGGAGAAAGTGAGGGAGGAATACAACCCTCTCACCGGGCTCTGGAGTGGGTATAACCTGCTCTTTGGCAGGGAGTCTGTGTTTAATTTCTTCTGTCGAATACCTCACCTCCCGAAGCTCCTTGATGTCCTTCTCCGTCACGGAGGAGGCCATCCACTTGCCTTGCGAGCCGGATCCGGACATGGCTGGAGTGGTTGGTGGCAAGGGGAATGGTTTGGAACTTGGGCGCTGGAGCTCAGGGACGGAAGGGCCGTGGAAGGAGAAAGGCGTGGGGTAAAAAGATGGATCCTTATCTTCTTATAAAGGCAGTGAATATCAAGCGTCCCCCCATGAGCCTTAAAGCTCGCCTATTCCCAAGGGGTCGTGCACACGGCACGGTTGGACTACCCAAACCCATATTGATGAGAATCCCACAATAAGGGGACACGATCTCTGCTTTGACAAGACGTGTCAATGAAGACCACGCCTCGGAACGCGAAGCAGGAGGCTGAAAAATGGTTCAAAATAATAATAAAGCCGAAACACAGCGCCTCGCTGGAAAAGTTGTCAGAAGACATAACCTATCTTTTGTTTAAGTATTATGCCCTTGTGGTTCAGGGTTGTAACTATTATACAGAGCCGGATATAGTTCTTTTGATCAACTACTTTGAAGTGTTCGGAGGAGGAACCCGCCTTGCAATGTCGAAGACAATCTGCGCGCTGGACACATCATCATTGAAGCCTGGTTCACGGGCTACTGAGGAAGTCCTGGATAAGGGGATACCCGGGCGTCCGGGCTATGTGACGTGGGCCAGACTAATGGGCCGTGAAGATACAATATAGAAGGCTTTCCCCCATGTCCGGATGGGACTGTCCTTAGCGTGGAAGGCAAGCTTGGCGTTCGGATATGAAGATTCCTTTCTCTGTAAACTGACTTTGTACAACCCTAGGTCCCTCCGGTGTCTATATAAACTAGAGGGTTTAGTCCGTAGGGGCAATCACAATCATACAGACTAGACATCTAGGGTTTATCCATTACGATCTCGAGGTAGATCAACTCTTGTAACCCCTATACTCATCAAAGTCAATCAAGCAGGAAGTAGGGTATTACCTCCATTAAGAGGGCCCGAACCTGGGTAAACATCGTATCCCCCACCCCCTGTTACCATCGATCCTCATACGCACAGTTTGGGACCCCCTACCCGAGATCGTCCAGTTTTGACACCGACACCGTCTTCCCCGCAACCCGGCCGTACGGCTCCCGCGCTCGTCGGGTTCCCCGCAACCTGGTCGTCCGGCTCCCGCGCTCGTCGGCTTCCCCGTAACCCGGCCGTCCGGCTCCTTCGCGGATTCCCATAACCAGCCTGCCCGGCTTCGCCGCCGGCTTCCTGCTACCGGCCGCCATCTTCCGCGCGTCCCGCCCCGCCCGGCTCCTCGCGTGCCAGCGCTAGCCTACTGATACATCTCCAATGTATCTATAATTTTGATTGTTCCATGCTATTATATTATCTGTTTTGGATGTTTATGGGCTTTATTAAACACTTCTATATTATTTTGGGACTAACCTATTAACCCGAGCCCAGTGCGGTTTGTTTTTCCCTTGTTTGATGTTTAGCAGAAAAGGAATATCAAACGGAGTCCAAACGGAATGAAACCTTCGGGAGAGTTATTTTTGGAACGGAAGCAATCTAGGAAACTTGGAGTGCATGTCAGGGGATCAACGAGGAGAGCACGAGGCAGGGGGCGCGCCCACCCCCCTGGGCGTGCCCTCCACCCTCGCGGGCCCCTCGTGGCACCCCTTATCGACTTCTTTCGCCTATATATCTCCATATATCCTAAAACCATCAGGAACAGAATAGATCGGGAGTTCCGCCGCCGCAAGCCTCTGTAGCCACAAAAAACCAATCGGGACCCTGTTCCGGAACCTTGTCGGAGGGGGGTCCCTCACTGGTGGCCATCTTCATCATCCCGGCACTCTCCATGACAAGGAGGGAGTAGTTCACCCTCGGGGCTGAGGGTGTGTACCAGTAGCTATGTGTTTGATCTCTCTCTCTCTCTCTCTCTCTCTCTCTCTCTCTCTCTCTCTCTCGTGTTCTTGATTTGGCATGATCTTGATGTACCGCGAGCTTTGCTATTATAGTTGGATCTTATGATGTTTCTCCCTCTCTACTCTCTTGTAATGGATTGAGTTTTCCCTTTGAAGTTATCTTATCGGATTGAGTCTTTAAGGATTTGAGAACACTTGATGTATGTCTTGCATGTGCTTATCTATGGTGACAATGGGATATTCACGTGATCTACTTGATGTATGTTTTGGTGTTCAACTTGCGGGTTCAAAGACCTTGTGAACTTATGCATAGGGGTTGGCACACGTTTTAAATCTTGACTCTCCGGTAGAAACTTTGGGGCACTCTTTGAAGTTCTTTGTGATGGTTGAATAGATGAATCTGAGAATGTGTGATGCATATCGTATAATCATAACCACAGATACTTGAGGTGACAATGGAGTATTGTGACGCCCCCGATTTAATCGTACACTAATCATGCACGCAAATGTGTACGATCAAGATCAGGGACTCACGGGAAGATATCACAACACAACTCTAAAACATAAATAAGTCATACAAGCATCATAATACAAGCCAGGGGCCTCGAGGGCTCGAATACAAGTGCTCGATCATAGACGAGTACAGACATAAGTTAAACAAGTTTACCTTAAGAAGGCTCGCACAAACTGGGATACAGATCGAAAGAGGCGCAGGCCTCCTGCCTGGGATCCTCCTAACTACTCCTGGTCGTCGTCGGTGGGCTGCACGTAGTAGTAGGCACCTCCGATTAGTAATCGCCATCGACGGTGGCGTCGCTCTGGGCTCCATCGTGCAGTCGCAGCAACCGGGTAAAGAAAGGGGAAAAAGGGGACAAGGCAACCGTGAGTACTCATCCAAAGTACTACTTAAGCAAGGAGCTACACTACATATGCATGGATATATGTGTAAAGGGCCATATCAGTGGACTGAACTGCAGAATGCCAGAATAAGAGGGGGATACCTAATCATGTCGAAGACTACGCTTCTGGCAGCCTCCGTCTTGCAACATGTAGAAGAGAGTAGACTGAAGTCCTCCAAGTAGCATCACATAGAAATAATCCTACCCGGTGATCCCCTCCTCGTAACCCTGAGAGAGAGCGACCACGGGTTGTATCAACACTTGGAAGGGTGCGTTTTATTAAGTATCCGGTTCTAGTTGTCATAAGGTCAAGGTACAACTCCAAGTCGTCCTGTTACCGAAGATAACTGCTATTTGAATAGATTAACTTCCCTGCAGGGGTGCACCACATAACCCAACACGCTTGATCCCATTTGGCCGGACACACTTTCCTGGGTCATGCCCGGCCGCGGAAGATCAACACGTCGCAGCCCGACCTAGGCCAACAGAGCGGTCGGCACGCCGGTCTAAACCTAAGCGCCAGTGCAGGCCCATCGCCTTAGCACACACACGTTCTTGACAGCGGCGGAAGCGAGCCTAGCAACCTCCATTACAAAGGAAGTCACGTTCGCGGTCCAATCAAGCGGCGCGCCCGCTCGTCGGCCGCGTCCACGAAGGCTTCGGCTAATACCACGGCGTCGAGTGCCCATAACTGTTCCCGCGTGGTTGGTTAGTGCGTATAGACCAAATGGCGGACTCGGATCAAATACCAAGATCTCGTTAAGCGTGTTAAGTATCCGCGACGCCGACCAGGCCAGGCCCACCTCTCTCTAGGTGGTCTCAACCTACCCCGCCGCACCGCAACGAAATAACGATCGGGGCCGTCGGGAACCCAGGCCCACCTCTACCGGGATGGAGCCACCGTCCTTTCAGCCCCATCTCGAACAGTATCACGGGTAATGTAATAGTGTAAAGTATATGTAGTATATGCCCGTGATCACCTCGAAGTGATCACAGCCCGATAGTATAGCATGGCAGATGGACAAGAGTGTAGGGCCACGATGGAACACTAGCATCCTATACTAAGCGATGGGATAGCAGGTAAAGGTAACAACGAGTAGCAAGGACAGGCTATGCAGCGGTATAGGATTAGCGAAAGCGAGAACATGCTACACTACTCTAATGCAAGCAGTGTAGAGAAGAGTAGGCGATATCTAAATGATCAAAGGGGGCTTGCACGGAAGCTCCGTTATGCGGGAAGAAGGGTCGTTGGTGGCGTGAGTCGTACTCGGTGGCATCAGCGCTGGTCTCGGGGTCTATCGGAGAAGAAGAGGGGAAGAAACAGATAAATCTGAGCAAACAAAGCATAACAAAACATAACGAGGCAGTACGCGGCGTAGGTATGCCCTAACGCGGTAGTAGGTGATACCGGCGAAGGGGGAAAACAAGCGGGAAAGTACTCCCGCTGTTTCGCATTTTTGGACAGACGGACCGGAAGGGGAAAGTTCCATGTTTGCTATGCTAGGGATGTGTGACGGACGAACGGGCTGCGTATCCAGATTCGTCTCGTCGTTCTGAGCAACTTTCATGTACAAAGTTTTCCCATCCGAGCTACCGTTAAAATTATATTAATTTTTAAGGTTTTATTCATTCTTTAAATTTAATCTAAATCGAAAATAAAAGTGAAATTACTATGGGTACACGAAGTGTACCCACATGTGCTACTAAGTCCGACATGGGGTCAGGGGCTGAGTCAGCCCATCATCTGTTTACCAGTTGACCGGTCAACAATCAAAGGGCCTAGGGGTCCCACATCCTTGGCCGGGACTACCCAATCGATGGGTTTGACTGGTCAACTAACCATGGGGGCCCGTTGTCGCGATGTGAGTCTAACTTGGCGAGTTTTAACATTGAATTAGTTTAACTTAAAGGTGGGGCGGATATCGGTGGGTCAATTTTTTAACAAAGTTTCATTTAACCAAACTAATTAATTAACGAGGTGGCCCCACGGGTCATAGTCACGATTAGCATTAGGGGCATTTTTGTAGATTATTAGCGGGAGGGCCCTACACGTCGCTGCCCACTGCTACAGTTTAATTAGTGTTAACACTAAACAGCCGGGCCCACCGTCATTAAGACAGGGCCGGCCTAAACAGACCAAGCGCGGATGGTGATCTACAGAGGCGGCGATGGGGCGCGGATCCTGACTCGGCGACAAAATGGGTGTCTGTGACCACCCACAGGACCAGCCCTTGGCCTTGCCAGGGTGTGAGTTGTTCTCGGAGGCGGCGAAGGAGGCCACGGTGATGACGTCGGACGGCGGTGTCGGCGCGACCTCGGCTGCATCCGAGTTCGGGCGAGGGGAGAAAGGGAGAGGCCACGAAGACCGGAGCTCACAGTGAGCTCGGGAGCACGCCCGACGAGCGAGGAAGCAGTGGTGGTGGTGGGTTGTGGTGAAGACCGGCGGGCGGAGGAGGTAGACGCGCCGATCCGGCGAAGCTTTGCAGCCAGGCTTGGCGCCGGCGAGGTCGGCGAGGCGTCGTGGAATCTCGTCGGCGGGGTCGAGCGCGTCTGCTGATTCCCACCAGACGAGACAGAGCGAGGCTTCGAGGCGAGGGAGAGGAGAGGCGCGGAGGAAGTCGGGAGTGGCGGTGCTCGGCGCCGGTGGCGGCCTCTGGGGAAGCGGCGGCGCGGCGGCGGGCCGATGGGATCGGGGGTTTGCCCCGATCCAGATCGGGCAGAGGAGGGAGAGAGAGGAGAGCGAGGGGAGAGTGGGGGATCGGGAGGAGAGTGGGGCGGTTAGGGTTCGGGGGGAGGTTATGGAGGGGAGTGGTCGGTTGGGCCGGCCTGTTCGGCCGCAAGGCCATTTGGGTCGTGGCCCAGCGAGGGGGGGTGTTCTCCTTTTTTTTGTATTTTGATCTTTTCCCTTTTCTTTATTTTCTTTTCTGTTTTTGCTAATTGTTTGGGCACCAAATGAGTTTGGTAAAATATGAGAGCTGGACCACAAATCACAGCACAATATATCCTACCACCAAAAACTAGTTTGGGGTAAATATCATTTCATATTTATTTTGTATTAATAAAAAGGTTATTAAATAATGTTTTCAGCCACTGTTTGAGGTTGTTTAAGTCACTTATCAAATTTCAATAATGTTGTTTACAATTTTATCATAGCCTCTGACTTATCTAATATTTATTGAACATTTTAGTTTTAATATTTAAAAACTTTATTGTTTACCTAAATCCAAATTTGATTTTGAAACGTTTTGATCTAACATGTGTTTAGCAACAGTGACAAGGGTGACATGGCATCATTAGCAGGGTTTTACTGTAGCCTAACTATCCGGGCGTTACAAGTATCTAGGTGACATTAGGGTTTTATTTGATTTGTGTCTTAAGGTGTTATTCTAGTACGAACTCTATGATAGATTGAACGGAAAGAATAGCTTCGTGTTATTTTACTACGGACTCTTGAATAGATTGAGCAGAAAGAATAACTTTGAGGTGGTTTCATACCCTACCATAATCTCTTTCGTTTGTTCTCCGCTATTAGTGACTTTGGAGTGACTCTTTATTGCATGTTGAGGGATAGTTATATGATCCAATTATGTTATTATTGTTGAGAGAACTTGCAGTAGTGAAAGTATGAACCCTAGGCCTTGTTTCCTAGCATTGCAATACCGTTTGTGCTCACTTTTATCATTAATTACCTTGCTGTTTTTATAATTTCAGATTACAAAAACCTATATCTACCATCCATATTGCACTTGTATCACCATCTCTTCGCCGAACTAGTGCACCTATACAATTTACCATTGTATTGGGTGTGTTGGGGACACAAGAGACTCTTTGTTATTTGGTTGCAGGGTTGTTTGAGAGAGACCATCTTCATCCTACGCCTCCCACGGATTGATAAACCTTAGATCATCCACTTGAGGGAAATTTACTACTGTCCTACAAACCTCTGCACTTGGAGGCCCAACAACGTCTACAAGAAGAAGGTTGCGTAGTAGACATCAAGCTCTTTTCTGGCGCCGTTGCCGGGGAGGTGAGTGCTTGATCTTGCAATGCTCTTTAGATCTTGCAATCGAATCTTTTAGTTTCTTGTTTTATCACTAGTTTAGTTTATAAAAGAAAACTACAAAAAAATGGAATTGAGTTTGTCTCATACGCTTCACCTTTTAAATATCTTTCGTGAAAATGATGGAAGGGAAAATTGTGCTCAAGTGCTAGAAGAAGAAGTCTATAAAATGTTTGGCACTAAATATTTGAATGATGAGCATGATTGCAATGTTGTTAGTATGAACTCCTTGAATATTCATAGTACTAATGATGATTGCACTAGTTATGATGAAAATGTCTCCTATAAACATATCAAATTTTGTGGAGTGCATTGGGTTTGCAAGTACACACCAAATAGGGAAGATAGATATTGCAATAGGCATAAGCATTTAGAAACTAAATGGTTGCAAGAAAGGCTAAATGTTAGTGCTGAAAATTTAAAATATCTTAGCCGTACTTGTGAACTTTGCAATGAACATGGTCATTTAAATATCAAATGCAAATTGTTTCATGATCGAATCGTGTCCAAAAATTGTGATGACTTGATTTCCCTTGCACATTATAATGAACTTAGTTTTCTTTTGGGTTATGAAGAAATGAAACATCAAACTAAGATTATTCCAGAATATAACCTCGAGAAATTCCTCGATATTGATCTAGAAGAAATTTATACGTATTGTGCGGTGAATTGCATTGAAAGTCCTTATATTGCCAATTACATAAAGAAAAGAAAACAAATAGAAGAAGAAGATAATGCTAATGAAAGGGAAGAGACTTCCCAATATCCTCCTATTATTTCTTATGATGAATCAGGTAATGAGGAGGAGCCTTCTATTCAACCAATCTTATTAATAAGGGGCTCCAAAAAGAGGATTGAACCCGCACATGATGTGAAGAAGAAAAAGAAAAAATGGAGAAGCAAAGGTAAAAAGGTATCTCTCCCAAATGATGTTGCTCCTATTACTCATTGTGATGATGATAATTGCTATACTATTGGTTCTATCCATACTATTAATGATGAGAGTGATTATGCTTATGATATGAAAAGACCCAAGCTTGGGGATTCTATGTTTGATGAAGATGATGTTTTTGAGAATATATTTGCTGCAATTAATGTTTGTCCCAAGCTTGGGGATGCTATGTTTAATGAAGATGACATTTTTAGCCTCCCAATTTTTGATGAGCAAATTTATTATGATGATAGCATGCCTCCTATTTATGATGATTATTGCGATGAAACTTATGCTATAAAGAGTAGTTGATGATTATATTTATAAAACTTGTCATGATTATGATTATCCTTTTTCTGAACACTACTCTTTTAATGTGGAAATAATTTATAGTATTCGAGTCTCTTATGATAATCCCACTATTCCGATTGAGAAGAATTTTGCTTATGTGGAGAGTAATAAAAATTCTATGCTTGTAGATCATGAAAAGAATGCTTTATGTGATGGTTATATTTTTGAATTCATTCATGATGGTACTGAAAATTATTACGAGGGAGGAACATATGCTTGTAGGAATTGCAATAATATCAAGTTTCCTTTCTATGTGCTTAAAGTTTTAAAGTTTTGCTTGTTTTGCCTTCCTATGCTAGTTGATTATTGTTCCCATAAGTTGTTTGATCATAAAATCCCTATGCACATGAAGTGGGATAGACTTAAATGTGCTAGTCATATTCTTCATCATGCTCTCTTTATGTTTCAATTCTTATCTTTTATGTGGGCATCATTGAAATCATCATGCCTAGATAGGGGCGTTAAACGTTAGCGCTTGTTGGGAGGCAACCCAATTTTATTTTAGTTTCTTGCTTTTTGGTTCTGTTTAGGAATAAATAATCCATCTAGCTTATGTTTAGATGTGGTTTTGTGTTTTAATTAGTGTTTGTGCCAAGTTAAACCTATCGGATCTTCTTGGATAATAGTTATTTGATTTTGCTGAAAATTCCAGAAACTTTCTGTACACGAAAAGAATTGTTAAAAATCACCAGAACGTGATAAAATACTGATTCCAATTTCAGTAGATCAATAAACAAATTATCTAGGTCTTCCTATTTTGGTGGATTTTTATGAGTTCCAGAAGTTTGCGTTAGTTACAGATTATTCTGTTTTTGAAAGATTCTCTTTTTCGTGTGTTGTTTGCTTATTTGATGACTCTATGGCTAGTAAAATAGTTTATAAACCATAGAGAAGTTGTAATACAGTAGGTTTAACACCAATATAAATAAATAATGAGTTAAATACAGTACCTTAAAGTAGTGGTTTGTTTTATTTCGCTAACGGAGCTTACGAGTTTTCTGTTAAGTTTTGTGTTGTGAAGTTTTCAAGTTTTGGGTGAAGATTCGATGTACTATGGAATAAGGAGTGGCAAGAGCCTAAGCTTGGGGATGCCCAAGGCACCTCAAGGTAATATTCAAGGACAACCAAGAGCCTAAGCTTGGGGATGCCCCGGAAGGCATCCCCTCTTTCGTCCTCATCCATCGGTAACTTTACTTGGAGCTATATTTTTATTCACCACATGATATGTGCTTTGCTTGGAGCGTCATTTTATTTTACTTAGCTTTGCTTGATGTTTGAATAAAATACCAAGATCTGAAATTCTTAAATGATAGAGAGTCTTCGCATAGTTGCATAATTATTCGGCTACTCATTGATCTTCACTTATATCTTTCGGAGTAGTTTGTCGTTTGCTCTAGTGCTTCACTTATATCTTTTAGAGCACGGTGGTGGTTTTATTTTGAAGAAATATGTGAACTCTCATGCTTCACTTATATTATTTTGAGAATCTTTAGAACCTCATGGTAATTTGCTTTGGTTATGAATTTAGTCCTAATATAGTGGGCATCCAAGAGGGATATAATAAAAGCTTTCATGTAAAGTGCATTGAATACTATGTGAAGTTTGATTCTTTATAATTGTTTTGACATATGAATATGGTGATATTAGAATCATGCTAGTTGAGTAGTTGTGGATTTGACGAATACTTGTGTCAAAGTTTGTGATTCCCGTAGCATGCACGTATGGTGAACCGTTATGTGATGAAGTCGGAGCATGATTTATTTATTGATTGTCTTCCTTATGAGTGGTGGTCGGGGACGAGCGATGGTCTTTTCCTACCAATCTATCCCCCTAGGAGCATGTGCGTAGTACTTTGTTTCGATAACTAATAGATTTTTGCAATAAGTATATGAGTTCTTTATGAGTAATGTTGAGTCCATGGATTATACGCACTCTCATCCTTCCACCATTGCTAGCCTCTCTAATACCGCGCACCTTTCGCCGGTATCATACACCCACCATATCCTTCCTCAAAACAGCCACCATACCTACCAATTATGGCATTTCCATAGCCATTCTAAGATATATTGACATGCAACTTTCCACCGTTCCGTTTATTATGACACGCTCCGTCATTGTCATATTGCTTTGCATGATCATGTAGTTGACATTGTATTTGTGGCAAAGCCACCATTCATAATTCTTTCATACATGTCACTCATGAGTCATTGCATATCCCGGTACACCGCCGGAGGCATTCATATAGAGTCATATTTTGTTCTAAGTATCGAGTTGTAATTCTTGAGTTGTAAGTAAATAAAAGTGTGATGATCACCATTATTAGAGCATTGTCCTAGTGAGGAAAGGATGATGGAGACTATGATTCCCCCACAAGTCGGGATGAGACTCCGGACTAAAAAAAAGAGGCCATAAAAAAAGAGAAAAGGCCCAAATAAAAAAATATAAGAAAATGAGAGAAAAAGAGAGAAGTGGCAATGCTACTATTCTTTTACCACACTTGTGCTTCAAAGTAGCACCATAATCTTCATGATAGAGAGTCTCCTATGTTGTCACTTCCATATACTAGTGGGAATTTTACATTATAGAACTTGGCCTGTATATTCCAATGATGGGATTCCTCAAATTTCCATAGGTCTTCGTGAGCAAGCGAGTTGGATGCACACCCACTTAGTTTATTTTGTTGAGCTTTCATACACTTGTAGCTCTAGTGCATCCGTTGCATGGCAATCCCTACTCACTCACATTGATATCTATTGATGGGCATCTCCATAGCCCGTTGATACGCCTAGTTGATGTGAGACTATCTTCTCCTTTTTGTCTTCTCCACAACCACCATTCTATTCCACATATAGTGCTATGTCCATGGCTCATGCTCATGTATTGCGTAAAGATTGAAAAAGTTTGAGAACACCAAAAGTATGAAACAATTGCTTGGCTTGTCATCGGGGTTATGCATGATTTAAATATTTTGTGTGATGAAGATAGAGCATAGCCAGACTATATGATTTTGTAGGGATAGCTTGCTTTGGCCATGTTATTTTGAAGAGACATGATTGCTCTGCTAGTATGCTTGAAGTATTATTGCTTTCATGTCAATATTAAACTTTTATTTTGAATCTTATGGATCTGAATATTCATGCCACAATAAACAAGAATACATTGAGAAATATGTTGGGTAGCATTCCACATCAAAAATTCTATTTTTATCATTTACCTACTCGAGGAAGAGCAGGAATTAAGCTTGGGGATGCTGATATGTCTCCAACGTATCTATAATTTTTGATTGTTCCATGCTATTATATTATCTGTTTTGGATGCTTATGGGCTTTATTAAACACTTTTATATTATTTTTGGGACTAACCTATTAACCCAGAGCCCAGTGCCAGTTTTTGTTTTTTCCCTTCACTACGAAAAAAAGACACATTCGTGACATTTTGGGCTGAACGAATTTTTTTTCTGTCATACATATGACACTTCTATGACGATAATTGTGACAAAACCCGGTATCATCATAGATGTGGTGGGCTCCTACTTCTATGACAAAAAAATCATGACAGAAAATGGGCTTTTCGTCCTGGGCGGGCCGGAGACGCAGCTGCATGACATTCTTTGGGCCGTCCATGACGGAAAAAACTAAGTGAGGGCGAGGAAAATTTCGGGGAGTTCCCGGTTACGGTGGGAGGTCGAGGGCCGAGCGATGCGCGTTTCTCTCGTACATGTACGCGCGTGTGTGCGAGGCATTGGCTCTAACTGAACCCGAGCGAGGCGTTGGGCTCTAACTGAACCCGAGCGATTGCACTGCAAGCTACGCATTACTGAACCCGAGCGATCGATCGATGGCTGTTAACTGAACCCGATCGAGCGATTCCTTCGCTTCTGCTGCTAACTGAAGCCGATCGATGCTGCCTCTGGATGAACTACTCTTGCTGTGAATCAGCCATTTGGGTGGGAGATGGAAAAATCGGGAGTGAAAACAAGGCCTTCAGAGCAGACTGTGCTACCTGTCGAAGCAGGTCTCTTGTTGGGTCCCGATAGTTCCTCATAGATGGATTCAGAGATAGATGACCAGTCCTATTCCCCCACCGATTGATGACCAGTCCTGTTTATCAACCATTTGAACTGGAGCGGGTGATGCCAGTGTCTAGCGGAGTAAAAACACGGTCTTCAAATTAAACAGTGCTACCTCTTGCTGGAGATAGCACCCCAGTTGTACATGCACGAGAACTAGCCCTACCACACATAACCCAGACACTCGTAGATTGTACCCCTAATGTGATTGACAGAGAACCAGCTTCACCCAATCTAACCCTAACCCCAGCAGATAGTAACCCAGTTCCTGTTGACACAGCACCATCTCCACCACGGAGCTCCCAAACAAGAGCAGTTAGTAAGGCAGCTCCAGTGCCCAAAGGGCTAGAACTACCACGGCGAACCCCAACTCCACCAGTTAGTACGCCTATTCCTGTGGAGGAAGCACAACCTGCCAGTCATAGTTTAGCATCTATCGCATTTGATGCTGTTAAATCCTATGTGTGTATCTTCCCATCTTGGAAATATTATACTGAAGATGAAGGAAAATGCCAGTTGCAAGTGTTTGTCCAGGACTTATGTTTAAGTAATGTTATTCATGGCAATTACTTTGCTTTGTCCCATACATTCTACCTCCATGATGGTTATTGATGGAGTCCTGGATTAGGGGGTATCCGGACAGCCGGACTATATCCTTTTGCCGGACTGTTGGACTATGAAGATACAAGATTGAAGACTTCGTCTCGTGTCCGGACGGGACTCTCCTTGGCGTGGAAGGCAAGGTTGGCGATACGGATATGTAGATCTCCTCCCTTTGTAACCGACTCTGTGTAACCCTAGCCCCCTCCGGTGTCTATATAAACCGGAGGGTTTAGTCCGTAGAACGACAATCATACCATAGTCTAGCTTCTAGGGTTTAGCCTCTATGATCTCATGGTAGATCAACTCTTGTACTACTCATATCATAAAGATCAATCAAGAAGGAAGTAGGGTATTACCTCCACCCTGAGGGCCCGAACCTGGGTAAACATTGTGTCCCTTGCCTCCTGTTACCATCCGCCTTAGACGCACAGTTGGGACCCCCTACCCGAGATCCACCGGTTTTTACACCGACATTGGTGCTTTCATTGAGAGTTCCACTGTGTCGTCGCCGTAAGGCTCGATGGCCCCTTCGATCATCACAACGATGCGGTCCTGGGTGAGGTCTTCCTCCCCAGACAGATCTTCGTATTCGGCGGCTTCACACTGCGGGCCAACTCGTTTGGCCATCTGGAGCAGATCGAGATCTACGCCCCTGGCCATCAGGTCAGGTTTGGAAACTTGAATTACACTGCCGATATCCGCGGAGACTTGATCTTTGACGGATTCAGCCCCATGCCAGGTGTGCCGCACGATCACGACGAGCACGATATAGCTCTGCCGTCGGACAGTGTTCGGGAGATCACGCCAGCAACCACTCCGGCCTTCAGTCCAGAACAGATTGCGCCATCCGAGGACGGGCGGATAGACCCCGCCTTGGAGGCTGCACCCTCAGTGGCGATAGAGCCGAATACTGACCTTACCCCTCACAAGAGCCGTGACGCCAGACTACTGGACTAGTCTCCGGCCACGGACTCAGAACCGCCCGCGCCCATACCTTACGATGGGGCGCCGATCATGGAGTTCACCTCTGCGGATATCTTTCAACACTCGCCCTTCAGCGACGTACTGAACTCGTTAAAATCTCTCTCCCTGTCAGGAGAACCTTGGCCGAACTATGTCCGGCTAGAGTGGGATGCGGATGACGAAGAAATTCACTCCCCACCCACCACCCACTTAGTAGCCACTGCCGATGACTTAACCGACATGCTCGACTTCGACTCCGAAGACATCGATGGCATGGACAACGATGAAGGAGACGAGCAAGAACCACTGCCCACGGGGCATTGGACCGCTACCTCATCATATGATATATATATGGTGGACACACCCAAAGAAGGCAATGGCGACAAGACGACGGAGGACGACCCCTCCAAGAAGCAACCCCAGCGTCGACGTCAGCGGCGCTGCTCTAAGTCTCGCCACAGCAAAAGCGGGGATACCGGCACAGGAGATAAAAATACTCCGGAAAGTGCCGAAAATGATGACAATCCCCTCCAGCATGATCTGGAGCCATAGGATGAACAAGCCAGCCCTCCTAAGAGAACGACAGAGGGAGAAACATAGGACGACAACTATATGCCTCTCTCCGAAGACGAAGCGAGCCTCGACGACGAATAATTGGTCGTGCCTGAGGATCCCGTCGAGCAGGAGCGCTTTAAGCGCCGGCTTATAGCCACAACAAATAGCCTGAAGAAAAAGCAGCAACAGCTTTGAGCTGATCAGGATCTGCTAGCAGATAGATGGACTGAAGTCCTTGCAGCCGAGGAATATGAACTCGAACGCCCTTCCAAGGGTTACCCAAAGCACAGGCTGCTTCCCCGACTTGAGGAGGAAGCATGGAAACCTACATCACCAGCGTACGATGCGGCTGATCGGCCACCTCGTGGCCGAGATAGAGAGGCAGTCCGGCCTGAAAATCAGCCTGCACCCCGTTGTCATTCAAACAAAAATACCAAGGCACCGGCAAACACGCGAGACCTGCGAGGCGTATTGGAAGACAGGCCAAAAACGCGCAAGATCGATCTACGGATCACGAGGGCGCGCACCTACATACAACGATGACCGCCCCGCTGGATAGACTAAGTGCAAATCCGGTTAGGGTTCGGGCATAACGTAATCTCGGTGTGACCGATTACACAAACTCAGTGGGACCGATTTTGGTAATAAGCTAACCGGAGAGTTGGTCAGGTAAACTCGGTGGGACCGATTCGCTCATCTCGGTGAGACCGAAATGTTACAAAAGGGAAACAGAGAGTTTACATTGCAATCTCGGTGGGACCAATCGCTCACTTCGGTTAGACCGAAACGTTACGAAGGGAAACAGAGAGATTGCAATCCCATCTCGGTGAGACCGAGATCCCTATCGGTGAAACCAATTTGGCTAGGGTTTGTGGCAGTGGCTATGGCATGTGAAACTCGGTGGCGCCGGATAGAAAGAATCGGTGGGGCCGAGTTTGACTTTTGGTTTAGGTCAAATGTGGATGTGGTAAAGTAGTTGAGGGTTTTTGGAGCATATCACTAAGCACATGAAGCAAGAGGCTCATTAAGCAACACCTCATCCCTCCTTGATAGTATTGGCTTTTCCTATAGTCTCAATGTGATCTTGGATCACTAAAATATAAAATGTAGAGTCTTGATCTTGAAGCTTGAGCCAATCTTTTGTCCTTATAATTTTGAGGGATCCACTTTCCTCATCCATGCCATGCCATTCATTGAGCTTTTCCTGAAATATTAATCTTGGAATAATGTTAGCTCAATGAGCTATTTGTTGTTAGGAATTACCAAAACCACCCAGGGATAGTTGCACTTTCAACTGCCGTATCTTCAGCATTGTTGCTGTTAATGCGGCGCTTGTGTTTGTTGAGACGCGACCTGCCATTGCTGTCCTTGGTATCTGAATTACCGGGGTTCTTTGACATGTTATTGCTGCAAGCCAGCCAGCTGTCTTCTCCCGTGCAAAAGCGGGTCATGAGTGTCGTGAGGGCAGCCATAGATTTCGGCTTTTCCTGTCCAAGGTGCCGGGCTAGCCACTCATCGCAGATGTTATGCTTGAAAGCCGCTAGGGCCTCTGCGTCCGGACAGTCGACGATTTGATTTTTCTTGGTTAGGAACCATGTCCAGAATTGTCTGGCCGATTCCTCTGGCTGCTGAATTATATGGCTCAGGTCATCGGCGTCTGGTGGTCGCACATAGGTGCCCTGGAAATTGTTGAGGAATGCGGCTTCCAGGTCTTCCCAACAACCAATGGATTCTGCTAGCAAGCTATTAAGCCAATGCCGAACTGGTCTTGTAAGCTTGAGTGGGAGGTATTTGATGGCGCGTAGATCATCGCCACGGGCCATGTGGATATGAAGGATATAGTCCTCAATCCATACCGCAGGATCTGTTGTGCCATCGTATGATTCAATGTTTACGGGTTTGAAACCCTCTGGGATTTGATGATCCATTACTTCATCTGTGAAGCATAGAGGGTGTGCGGCACCTCTGGTCTCAGTCGGCAAACTTGAAGAGGAGAATACCAGACTGAAGGCTGCTCTCGACGCGGCCAACAAGGAGGTTAGCCGACTGAAGAATGACAAAGTTGCCTTGACTGACAAGGCTGGCGAACTGACGGGGAAGAGGAATGATCTGGAGGCTTATCTGGGAGGGCTCGCCAAGAAGCTATTCCTCATGCTTGAAGGTAATTCCTCTTATCCGACTGACTTGTCATCATCGACTCATCATAAAACCATTAGCTTGAACTCGAGTCGTATTTGCAGAATTCAGCCGAACTTGAAGAGGAGACCAATCAGTGGAGACAAGCTGGACCCCATCAACTCTCCCGTGAAGGATGAAGCCGCTATGAGCGTGCTCGATTGAGTCTCGCATTGCTGGTGTGGTGGACTATCTCGCTCGACTGAAAGCTGCAGTGTCGCGGATCGACTCAACACTTTGGCCAGACCAGACGCTTCAGAATGACCTCGAGTCCTTAATGACTCAACTGAATGAGGTTCCAAGTCGAGTGCAAGAATGGAAAAAGTCTTTGAAAGCACAAGTGCTCCCTAGGTGGTTTTGGTAATTAATGACAACATATCTCTTGTTGGATTAACACTTTTATCTAGTATGTTTCAGATAAGTTCAACATTGGAGTGGCATGGACTAAAGGATGTGGGAACTCCTTCAAGATGCTAAGGACAAAGGATTGGCTCAAGCTTCAAGCTCAAGACTCTTCATTTTCCATTTTAGTGATCCAAGATCACATTGAGTCTATAGGAAAAGCCAATACTATAAAAGAAGGGATGAGGTGTTGCTTAATGAGCCTCTTGCTTCATGTGCTTAGTGATATGCTCCAAATACCCTCAACTACTTTCCCACTTCCACACATATGTCCTAAACCTAAAGTCAAACTTGGCCCCACTGATTATTTCTATCCGGCGCCACCGAGTTTGGATATCTTAGCCACTGCCACAAACCCTAGGCAAATCAGTCTCACCGATAGGGATCTCGGTCTCACCGAGATGGGATTGTAATCTCTCTGTGTATGTCCATTATCAAAATTGGTCTCACCGAGTTTGAGCAATCGGTACTACCGAGATTACAATGCAAACTCTCTGGTTAACTTATTATCAAAATCGGTCCCACCGAGTTTGATAATCGGTCAAACCGAGTTTGCCTGACCAACTCTCTGGAAAGCTTATTACCAAAATCGGTCCCACCGAGTTTGTGTAATCGGTCCTACCAAGATTAGTTATGCCCTAACCCTAACCGAATCGGTCCCACTGAGTTGCATTTCGGTCCCACCGAAAACCCTAACGGTCACATTATTTGCAAAATTGGTCTGACCGAGTTTACTATTCGGTCCCACCGAGTTTGGTAGATTGTGTGTAACGGTTAGATTTTGTGTGGAGGCTATATATACCCCTCCACCTCCTCTTCATTCATAGAGAGAGCCATTAGACTGAACCTACACTTCCAACTTACCATTTCTGAGAGAGAACCACCTACTCATGTGTTGAGGCCAAGATATTCCATTCCTACCATATGAATCTTGATATCTAGCCTTCCCCAAGTTGCTTTCCACTCAAACCCTCTTTCCACCAGATCCAAATCCTATGAGAGAGAGTTGAGTGTTGGGGAGACTATCATTTGAAGCACAAGAGCAAGGAGTTCATCATCAACACACCATTTGTTACTTCTTGAAGTGGTGTTTCCTAGATTGGCTAGGTGTCACTTGGGAGCCTCCGGCAAGATTGTGGAGTTGAACCAAGGAGTTTGTAAGGGCAAGGAGATCGCCTACTTCGTGAAGATCTGCCGCTAGTGAGGCAAGTCCTTCGTGGGCGACGGCCATGGTGGGATAGACAAGGTTGCTTCTTCGTGGACCCTTCGTGGGTGGAGCCCTCCGTGGACTCGCGCAACCGTTACCCTTCGTGGGTTGAAGTCTCCACCAATGTGGAAGTACGATAGCACCACCTATCGGAACCACGCCAAAACATCCGTGTCTTCAAATTGCGTTTGAATCCTCCAATCCCTTCCCTTTACATTCTTGCAAGTTGCATGCTTTATTTTCCGCTGCTCATATACTCTTGGCATGCTTGCTTGCTATATGTTGTGAATGTTAAACTTGTCCCTAAACTCCACTCAAACTTCAAAGAAACTTAAAAACTGCAACTTTGGTACTTAGTGTCTAATCACCCCCCCCCCTCTAGACACCTCTTCTCAAGGTCCTATAGTCTTCTGCCAGGTGCGGTGCTGATGTTGCTCTGTCTCTGGTTCATGTCCACTGCAAGGAGGCGCGGGAGGAAAAGCTGGCGTCCATCAAAGTTGCCAATACCAAGAAGTATGATTTCCAATCTTTCATGGAGACTTTCATCGCCGCTGCCACTCGGATAGCTGATGGGATCGACCTTGACCAGTTTGTGGCTCCTTCCAGTCCTCCACCTGAGGAGTAAAAAACTTCTATGCTCTACCTTAAATTTGCCTCGGAATGCCGAGTGGTTTTGTAACCGATAAACTTTAACAGGCTTGAGGCCTGGGTACTTCTGCATCCTTAGGATGCTATCCGAACTTTACTTATCATCGAGATATGCTTTTGTTTGCCTTCGAGTGAACTTTGCTCTTCACTAGGATTATGCTTCAATGCTTGAGATGCAGCTCTGAGGTGGATCCAGTCGACCTACACTTTGTTGCTCTTGCAAGTGCAGGAGAAGGAAGCAGTCGACCTGTACCTCGTCGTCCTTGCGGATCGGGATGGAGCGCACGCTGCACTTGTGGCGCAGCTCCGAAGGAGAAGGCAACAGTCAACCTGCACCTCGTCGTCCTTGCGGATCGGGATGGGGCGCACGTTGTACTTGTGGCGCAGCTCCGAAGGAGAAGGCAACAGTCGACCTGCACCTCGTCGTCCTTGCGGATCGGGATGGATTTCGTACTTAGGCGAGTACTGGACTGCAGCTAAGCCCCCGAGTGGGAGGTTTGCTCTCCAATCGGTAGGATTTTTCGATACTTAGGTGTCACGCCCAAGATGCGACCCTATCCTAAAGGAACTCGAAGGTTCCACCAAGGATAGAAGCGCATCTTGAAGACGCTTTCGCAAGGTGGATATCATTACATCAACATTACATAATAGTGGGGATACATCCAAGACATACAATGTCACATGAATACAACAATACATCATATACAAGATCAACATCCGGCTACGGATGAAACATAAATAGAAACTCAAACGACATCCACCCTGCTAGCCCAGGCTGCCAACCTGGAACCTATCCCCTGATCGAAGAAGCAGAAGAAGAACTCCAAAACAAGTAAACATCGCTCTCGCGTCATGAGCATCGCATAACCTGTACCTGCAACTGTTGTTGTAGTAATCTGTGAGCCACGAGGACTCAGCAATCCCATTACCATGGGTATCAAGACTAGCAAAGCTTAATGGGTAAGGAAGGGGTAAAGTGGTGAGGTTGCAACATCGACTAAGCATATATGGTGGCTAACATACGCAAATAAGAGCGAGAAGATAAGCAAAAGGAATGGTCGTGAAGCTAGCAATGATCAAGAGGTGATCCTGAACTCCTACTTACGTCAAACATAACACAGAAACCGTGTTCACTTCCCGGACTCCGCCGAAAAGAGACCATCACGGCTACACACACGGTTGATGCGTTTTAATTCGGATCTGGTGTCAAGTTATCTACAACCGGACATTAACAAATTCCCATTTGCCACATAACCGCGAGCACGACTCTTGAAAGTTTATACCCTGCAGGGGTGTCCCAACTTAGCCCATGATAAGCTCTCGCGGTCAACGAAGGATATTCCTTCTCCCGGGAAGACCCGATCAGCCTCGGAATCCCGGTTTACAAGACATTTCGACAATGGTGAAACAAGCGGCAAGACCTCCCGGCGTGCTGACACCCTGATAGTAGCCGCGCGTATCTCGTCTCAGGCCACGACCGGATGAGCAGTCCGTACAACTAAAACCAGGCCTCGAGTTTCCCGGAGGCGCCGCAAAGGGTCTAGTTTGGACCAACACTTAGACAAGCATTGGCCCGGGGGGGCTAAAATAAAGATGACCCTTGGGTTAATTACTCCCAAGGGAAAGGTATAGGTGGTAGGCAAATGGTAAAACCAATGTTGGGCCTTGCTGGAGGAGTTTTATTCAAAGCGAACTGTCAAGGGGGTCCCATAAATCACCCAACCGCGTTAGGGACGCAAAATCCGGGAACATAATACCGATATGACGGAAACTAGGGCGGCAAGAGTGGAACAAAACACCAGGCATAAGGCCGAGCCTTCTGAAGGAAATATGCCCTAGAGGCAATAATAAAGTTATTAATTATTTCCTTATAGCATGATAAATGTTTATTATTCATGCTAGAATTGTATTAACCGAAAACATAATACATGTGTGAATACATAAACATACAGTATGTCACTAGTATGCCTCTACTTGACTAGCTCGTTAATCGAAGATGGTTATGTTTCCTAACCATAGACATGAGTTGTCATTTGATTAACGGGATCACATCATTAGGAGAATGATGTGATTGACTTGACCCATTCCGTTAGCTTAGCACTTGATCGTTTAGTATGTTGCTATTGCTTTCTTCATGACTTATACAAACTTCCTGCAACTATGAGATTATGCAACTCCCGTTTACCGGAGGAACTCTTTGTGTGCTACCAAATGTCACAACGTAACTGGGTGATTATAAAGGTACTCTACAGGTGTCTCCAAAAGTATATGTTGAGTTGGCATAATTCGAGATTAGGTTTTGTCACTCCGATTGTCGGAGAGGTATCTCTAGGCCTTCTCGGTAATACTCATCACCTAAGCCTTGCAAGCATTGTAACTAATGAGTTAGTTATGAAATGATGTATTACGAAACGAGTAAAGAGACTTGCCGGTAACGAGATTGAACTAGGTATTGGATTCCGACGATCGAATCTCGGGCAAGTAACATACCGATGACAAAGGGAACAACGTATGTTGTTATGCGGTTTGACCGATAAAGATCTTCGTAGAATATGTAGGAGCCAATATGAACATCCAGGTTCCGCTATTGGTTATTGACCAAGAATAGTTCTAGGTCATGTCTACATAGTTCTCGAACCCGTAGATCCGCACGCTTAAGGTTTCGATGATGCTTATATTATGAGTTTATGAGTTTTGATGTACCGAAGGAGTTCGGAGTCCCGGATGAGATCGGGGACATGACGAGGAGTCTCGAAATGGTCGAGGCGTAAAGATCGATATATTATACGACTATATTCGGACTTGGAAAGGTTCCGAGTGATTCGGTATTTTTCGAGTACCGGAGAGTTACGGAATTCGCCGGGAGAAGTATTGGGCCTTATTGGGCCATACGGGAAAGTGAGAGGGCTGCCTAGGGCAGGCGCGCGCCCAAGGCCTAGTCCGAATTGGACTAGGGGAGGCTGCGCCCCCTTCCTTCCTTCTCCTTTCCCTTCCTTCTCTCCTACTCCTACTAGGAAAGGAGGAGTCCTACTCCCGGTGGGAGTAGGACTCCCCCCTGGTGCGCCCCTCCTGGGCCGGCCACCTCCTCCCTTGCTCCTTTATATACAGGGCAGGGGCACCCCATGACACACAAGTTGATCTACGGATCGTTCCTTAGCCATGTGCGGTGCCCCCTCCACCATATTCCACTTCGGTCATATCGTCGCGGAGCTTAGGCGAAGCCCCGCGCCGATAGAGTCATATCGTCGCGAGCTTAGGCGAAGCCCTGCATCGGTGGAGCATCATCATCGTCCCACGCCGTCGTCTTGACGGAACTCATCCCGACGCTTTGCTGGATCGGAGCCCGGGGATCGTCATCGAGCTGAACGTGTGCTGAACTCGGAGGTGTCGTGCGTTCGGTACTTGGATCGGTCGGATCGTGAAGACGTATGACTACATCAACAGCGTTGTTATAACGCTTCGCTTCACGGTCTCACGAGTGCGTGGACATACACTCTCCCCTCGTTGCTATGCCATCACCATGATCTTGCGTGTGCGTAGGAAATTTTTGAAATTACTATGTTCCCCAAGCAGTGGCATCCGAGCCTGGTTTTATGCGTTGATGTCATATGCACGAGTAGAACACAAGTGAGTTGTGGGCGATATAAGTCATACTGCTTACCAGCATGTCATACTTTGGTTGGCGGTATTGTGAGATGAAGCGGCCGGACCGACATTACGCCAGACGCTTACGCGAGACTGGTTTCACCGCTCGAGCACTCGTTGCTTAAAGGTGACCGGCGGTGTCTGTTTCTCTCACTTTAGTTGAACCGAGTGTGGCTACGCCCGGTCCTTGCGAAGGTTAAAACAGCAACAACTTGACAAACTATCGTTGTGGTTTTGATGCGTAGGTAAGAACGGTTCTTGCTCAGCCCGTAGCAGCCACGTAAAACTTGCAACAACAAAGTAGAGGACGTCTAACTTGTTTTGCAGGGCATGATGTGATGTGATATGGTCAAGGCGTGATGCTATATTTTATTGTATGAGATGATCATGTTTTGTAACGAAGTTATCGGCAATTGGCAGGAGCCATATGGTTGTCGCTTTATTGTATGAATTGCAAAAGCCATGTAATTGCTTTACTTTATCACTAAGCAGTAGCGATAGTCGTAGAAGCAATAGTTGGCGAGACGACAACGATGCTACGATGAAGATCAAGGTGTCGCGCCGGTGACAATGGTGGTCATGACGGTGCTTCGGAGATGGAGATCACAAGCACAAGATGATGATCGCCATATCATATCACTTATATTGATTGCATGTGATGTTTATCCTTTATGCATCTTATCTTGGTTTGATTGACGGTAGCATTATAAGATGATCTCTCACTAAAATTATCAAAAGTGTTCTCCACGAGTATGCACCGTTGCTAAAAGTTCAGTAGTACCCGGACACCACGTGATGATCGGGTGTGATAAGTTCTACGTCCATCTACAACGGGTGCAAGCCAGTTTTGCACACGCAGAATACTCAGAGTTAAACTTGACGAGCCTAGCATATGCAGATATGGCCTCGGAACACGGAAACCGAAAGGTCGGCGTGAATCATATAGTAGATATGATCAACATAGTGATGTTCACCATTGAAAACTACTCCATCTCACGTGATGATCGGTTATGGTTTAGTTGATTTGGATCACGTGATCACTTAGATGACTAGAGAGATGTCTGTCTAAGTGGGAGTTCTTAAGTAATATGATTAATTGAACTTAAATTTTTCATGAACTTAGTCCTGGTAGTATTTTGCAAATTATGTTGTAGATCAATAGCTCGCATTGTTGCTTTCATATGTTTGTTTTGTTCCTAGAGAAACTGTGTTGAAAGATGTTAGTAGCTATAATGCGGATTGGATCCGTGATCTGAGGTTTATCCTCATTGCTGCACAGAAGAATTATGTCCTTGATGCACCGCTAGGTGACAAACCTATTGCAGGAGCGGATGCGGGCGTTATGAGCGTTTGGCTAGCTCAATATGATGACTACTTGATAGTTTAGTGCACCATGCTTAACGGCTTAGAATCGGGACTTCAAAGGCGTTTTGAGCGTCATGGACCATATGAGATGTTCCAGAATTGAAGTTAATATTTCAAGCAAATACCGAGTTGAGAGATATGAAGTCGCAACAAGTTCTATGGCTAAAAGATGGAGGAGAATCGCTCAACTAGTGAGCATGTGCTCAGATTGTCTGGGTACTTCAATCGCTTGAATCAAGTGGGAGTTAATCTTCTAGATAAGATAGTGATTGACAGAATTCTCTAGTCACCATCACCAAGTTAGTAGAACTTCATGATGAACTATAATATGCAAGGGATGACAAAAGTAATTCCCAAGCTCTTCGTGATGCTGAAATCGACGAAGGTAGAAATCAAGAAAAGAGCATCAAGTGTTGATGATTGACAAAACCACTAGTTTCAAGAAAAGGGCAAAGGGAAAGAAAGGGAACTTCAAGAAGAACGGCAAGCAAGTTGCTGCTCGAGTGAAGAAGCCCAAGTCTGGACCTAAGCCTGAGACTAAGTGCTTTTGCTGCAATGGAACTGGTCACTGGAAGCGGAACTACCCCAAGTATTTGGCGGATAAGAAGGATGGCAAAGTGAACAAAGGTATATTGGATATACAGATTATTGATGTGTATTTTACTAGTGTTCGTAGCAACCCCTCGGTATTTGATACTGGTTCAGTTGCTAAGAGTAGTAACTCGAAATAGGAGTTGCAGAATGAACAGAAACTAGTTGAAGGGGAAGTGACGATGAGTGTTGGAAGTAGTTCCAGGATTGATATGATCATCATCGCACACTCCCTATACTTTCGGGATTAGTGTTAAACCTAAATAAATGTTATTTGGCGTTTGCGTTGAGCATAAATATGATTTGATCATGTTTATTGTAATCTCGTTATTCATTTAAAATCAGAGAATAATTGTTGTTACATTTAAATGAATAAAACCTTCAATGGTCATACACCCAATGAAAATAGTTTGTTGGATCTCGATCGTAGTGATACACATATTCCTAATATTGATGCCAAAAGATGCAAAGTTAATAATGATAGTGCAACTTATTTGTGGCAATCGCCGTTTGGGTCATATCGGTGTAAAGCGCATGAAGAAACTCCATCTTGATGGGTTTTGGAATCACTTGATTATGAATCATTTGATGGTTGCGAACCGTGCCTTTTGGGCAAGATGACTGAAACTCCGTTGTTCAGAACAATGGAACGAGATACTGACTTGTTGGAAATAATATATACCGATGTATGCAGTCCAATGAGTGTTGATGCTCGTGGTAGGTATCGTTATCTTCTGACCTTCACAAGATGATTTGAACAGATATGAGTATATCTACTTAATGAAGCACAAGTCTGAAACATTTGAAAAGTTCAAAGAATTTCAGAGTGAAGTGGAGAATCATCGTAACAAGAAAATAAAGTTTCTACGATCTGATCGTGGAGGATAATATTTGAGTTACGAGTTTGGTCTATATTTGAAACAATGCGGAATAGTTTCGCAACTCACGCCACCCGGAACACCACAGCGTAATGGTGTGTCCGAACGTCATAACTGTACTTTATTAGATATGGTGCGATCAATGATGTCTCTTACCGATTTACCAATATCGTTTTGGGGTTATGCATTAGAGACAGCTGCATTCACGTTAAATAGGGCACCATTTAAATCCGTTGAGACGACACTATATGAACTGTGGTTTAGCAAGAAACCAAAGTTGTCGTTTCTTAAAAGTTTGGGTTGCGATGCTTATGTGAAAAGGTTTCAACATGATAAGCTTGAACCCAAATCGGAAAAGTGCGTCTTCATAGGATACCCAAAATGTTGGGTACACCTTCTATCGCAGATCCGAAAGGCAATACATTCGTTGCTAAGAATGTATCCTTTCTAGAGAAGGGTTTTCTCTCAAAAGAAGTGAGTGGGAGGAAAGTAGAACTTGATAAGGTAATTGTACCTTCTCCCTTATTGGAAAGTAGTTCATCACAGAAATCTGTTCCTGTGACTACTACACCAATTAGTGAGGAAGCTAATGATGATGATCATGTAACTTCAGATCAAGTTACTACCGAACCTCGTAGGTCAACTATAGAGTGAGATCCGCACCAGAGTGGTACGGTAATCCCATTCTGGAGGTCATGTTACTTGACCATGACGAACCTACGAACTATGAGGAAGCGATGAAGAGCCCAGATTCCGCAAAATGGTTTGAGGCCATGAAATCTGAGATATGATCCATGTATGAGAACAAAGTATGGACTTTGATGGATTTGCCCGATGATCGGCAAACCATAGAAAATAAATGGATCTTCAAGAGGAAGACGGACGTTGATAGTGGTGTTACTATCTACAAAGCTAGACTTGTCAAAAAGGGTTCTTGACAAAGTTCAAGGTGTTGACTACGATGAAATTTTCTCACTCGTAGCGATGCTTAAGACTGTCCAAATCATGTTAGCAATTGCCGCAATTTTATGAAATCTGGCAAATGGATAAACAAAACTACATTCCTTAATGGATTTGAAGAAGAGTTGTATATGATGCAACCAGAAGGTTTTGTCAATCCTAAAGGTGCTGACAAAATACGCAAGCTCCAGCGATCCATCTATGGACTGGTGCAAGCATCTCGGAGTTGGAATATACGCTTTGATAAGTTGATCAAAGCATATAGTTTCATACAGACTTGCGGTGAAGCCTGTAATTACTAAAAAGTGAGTGGGAGCACTACAACATTTCTGATAAGTATATGTGAATGACATATTGTAGATCGGAAATAATGTAGAATTATTCTGCAGAGCATAAAGGAGTGTTTGAAAGGAGTTTTTCAAAGAAAGACCTCGGTGAAGCTGCTTACATATTGAGCATCAAGATCTATAGAAAGAGTTCTTGCCTGTGTTACAAGGTGTGAAATTGAGTAAGACTCAAAACCCGACCACGGTAGAAGATAGAAAGAGAATGAAAGTCATTCCCTATGCCTTGGCCATAGGTTCTATAAAGTATGCCATGCTGTGTACCAGATCTATTGTATACCCTACACTTTGAGTTTGGCAAGGAGTACAATAGTGATCTAGGAGTAGATCATCGGACAGCGGTCAAAATTATCCTTAGTGGAATAAGGATATGTTTCTCGATTATGGAAGTGACAAAGGTTAAGTAAGAAAGGGTTACGTCGATGCAAGTTTTGACACCGATCTGGATGACTCTAAGTCTCGATCTAGATACATATTGAAAGTGGGAGCAATTAGCTAGAGTAGCTCCGTGCAGAGCATTGTAGACATAGAAAATTGCAAAATACATAACGGATCTGAATGTGAAAGACTCGCTGACTAAAACTATCTCACAAGCAAAACATGATCACACCTTAGTACTCTTTGGGTGTTAATCACATAGCAATGTGAACTAGATTACTGACTCTAGTAAACCCTTTGGGTGTTGATCACATATCGATGTGAACTATGGGTGTTAATCACATGGTGATGTGAACTATTGCTGTTAAATCACATGGCGATGTGAACTAGATTATTGACTCTAGTGCAAGTGGGAGACTGAAGGAAATATGCCCTAGAGGCAATAATAAAGTTATTAATTATTTCCTTATATCATGATAAATGTTTATTATTCATGCTAGAATTGTATTAACCGGAAACATAATACATGTGTGAATACATAAACATACAGTATGTCACTAGTATGCCTCTACTTGACTAGCTCGTTAATCGAAGATGGTTATGTTTCCTAACCATAGACATGAGTTGTCATTTGATTAATGGGATCACATCATTAGGAGAATGATGTGATTGACTTGACCCATTCCATTAGCTTAGCACTTGATCGTTTAGTATGTTGTTATTGCTTTCTTCATGACTTATACAAACTTCCTGCAACTATGAGATTATGCAACTCCGTTTACGGAGGAACACTTTGTGTGCTACCAAACGTCCACAACGTAATCGGGTGATTATAAAGGTACTCTCAGGTGTCTCCAAAAGTATATGTTGAGTTGGCATAATTCGAGATTAGGTTTTGTCACTCCGATTGTCGGAGAGGTATCTCTAGGCCTTCTCGGTAATACTCATCACCTAAGCCTTGCAAGCATTGTAACTAATGAGTTAGTTATGAAATGATGTATTACGGAACGAGTAAAGAGACTTGCCGGTAACGAGATTGAACTAGGTATTGGATTCCGACGATCGAATCTCGGGCAAGTAACACACCGATGACAAAGGGAACAACGTATGTTGTTATGCGGTTTGACCGATAAAGATCTTCGTAGAATATGTAGGAGCCAATATGAACATCCAGGTTCCGCTATTGGTTATTGAACAAGAATAGTTCTAGGTCATGTCTACATAGTTCTCGAACCCGTAGGGTCCGCACGCTTAAGGTTTCGATGCTTATATTATGAGTTTATGAGTTTTGATGTACCGAAGGAGTTCGGAGTCCCGGATGAGATCGGGGACATGACGAGGAGTCTCGAAATGGTCGAGATGTAAAGATCGATATATTGGACGACTATATTCGGACTTCGGAAAGGTTCCGAGTGATTCGGTATTTTTCGTCTGTACCGAGAGTTACGGAATTCGCCGGAGAAGTATTGGGCCTTATTGGGCCATACGGGAAAGTGAGAGGGCTGCCTAGGGCAGGCGCGCCCCCAAGGCCTAGTCCGAATTGGACTAGGGAGGGCTGCGCCTCCTTCCTTCCCTTCTCCTTTCCCCTTCCTTCTCTCCTACTCCTACTAGGAAAGGAGGAGTCCTACTCCGGTGGGAGTAGGACTCCCCCCTGGCGCGCCTCCTAGGCCGGCCACCTCCTCCCTTGCTCCTTTATATACGGGGCAGGGGGCACCCCATGACACACAAGTTGATCTACGGATCGTTCCTTAGCCGTGTCGGTGCCCCCCTCCACCATATTCCACTTCGGTCATATCGTCGCGGAGCTTATGCGAAGCCCTGCGCCGGTAGAGTCATATCGTCGCAAAGCTTAGGCAAAGCCCTGCGTCGGTGGAGCATCATCATCGTCACCACGCCGTCGTGCTGACGGAACTCATCCCCGACGCTTTGCTGGATCGGAGCCCGGGGATCATCATCGAGCTAAACGTGTGCTGAACTCGGAGGTGCCGTGCATTCGGTACTTGGATCGGTCGGATCGTGAAGACGTACGACTACATCAACCGCGTTGTTATAACGCTTCCTCTTACGGTCTACGAGGGTACGTGGACATACACTCTCCCCTCTCGTTGCTATGCCATCACCATGATCTTGCGTGTGCGTAGGAATTTTTTTGAAATTACTACGTTCCCCAACACCTTCCACCCTTTACCAAGTATATAGATGCATTAATTAAATAAGAGATATTGTGATATCCCAACATAATCCTGTCCACCATGGAGCAATCTTCAACTTCACCTGCAACTAGCAACGCTATAAGAGGGGCTGAGCAAAGCGGTAACATAGCGAAACAACGGTTTGCTAGGGGGGTGACAAAGGTTAGAGGTTCATGGCAATTTGGGAGGCTTGATAAGCAAGTGGTAGGTAACGCAGCATAGCGATAGAACGAAGCAACTAGCATAGCAATGATAGTAATGAGATCCAAGGTGATGGTCATCTTGCCTGAAGTCCCGCTAGGAAGAAGAACGAGTCCATGAAGAAGACAAACAGACGTAGTCGAACGAATCCTCACAACTCCGGAACGAAACCGAAGCTAACGAGAGAAGCAACCCAGAAAGAAACAAACAACATGGTAAAAGCACAAGCATAAACATGGCATGATGCACAATCAAGTATGATGCATGTCCGGATTAAATGTTGTTAACATGCCAAGAGGTGAAGCATAATTAAACTAACTATTTAGGCAAGTTTAAATGAGGCTGGAAATAAGAAACAACAATTCCGGAAAATCCTCATGTGCATATTTTGATTTGGTACTGTTCTGCTCTAAATCATATTTTAATGTTGTTAAACAGGAAAATAAAGTCCACCATGTTAATCTAGGCATTTTTTCACCCCATTTACATATAAAGTTTATTTAAAACCGAGCTACGGTTATTTAGTTATGAAATAAATCATTTTAGCATGGCATTTGAGAAAATTTAAGCAAACAGCAAGTTTAAGCATTTTTAACATGGATGAAAGTGGCATATAATTAATCTACACAAAATTCTAAACATTTTACATGTTTAAATCATTTTAAACCGATGCACGGTTGTGGAGTTATTAATGCATGAACTTGAGGGTGCAATCTGTAAACATGCAGTTTTCTGGATAAGGTTAAATTCGCAGAGTCTAAAAAAACAGAACTGGGCCGAATCTGGATCGACTGGGCTGCTCACATTGGGCTTTGAGGCCGGTCGGTGGAGAGGGAGGCTGGAAGGGTCTGGCACGGCTGGGCCTTGGGGAAGTAGGCCGACAGTAGGAGCTGCGCTGGGCTGCGGGGCGCACGACCCACCTGGCGACGAGGCAAGTCAACGCGGGCGCTCTCCTGGCTCGCTCGATCTGGAGCAGGGGAAGCAGAGGCTGGTCGGGACTTGGCGGGGCGACGGTAGGGGCTCGTCCTCGTCATCGTGAAGCAGGGCGACGGCAGGGCTTCGGTTGGTCCTGGAAGCAGCGCAAGGACGACGGGGAGGAGCTGCGGCGAGCTTGAGGCGGATCTGGTCCCTGGCCATGGATCCGACGAAAAAGGGAGGCGCGGTCATGGAGCTCCAAGCGGCGGCGCCATGGTTCCCTGAGAGAGAAACACGACGAGGGGGTGGTCAGAGAGAGCTTCAGCGAAGAAGATGAAGGGAAGGGAGAGGGAGGAGGAGCATGGGCCTGGGCGCTCGCGAGTGGAGGCGAAGCTCCTGCAGGGTGACATGACTGCCGTTGGTGGTTGGTTATGCTGCGGCTCTGTGTGCGCTGGACGACGAAGGCAGATCTGGTGCCGGACTCGTCGAGGAGACATGGGAGGAGATGGCTGGGTGGATCGGTGCACTGGTAGGTGGAGGCGAAGAGGATTTCGGAGAGAGGTGACGGCGCCTTCGGGATTGGGAGGAGGCTGCCGGTTGGGGTGGTGAAGAAAACGAGGGAGGTGGGGTGGCATTGCGGATGGATGGATTTGATGGGTGGCGGCTGCGGCTGATCCGAGGAGGAAGGAGGCTGGCTGCAAGATGGATCTGGGAAGATCCCGAGGTGGAAGAGGACTGGTGGCGGCGGCTGGGGGATGGGACAAGGCTCCTAATTTCTAGGGTTGGATCTCAGGTTGGACTAATATATATAGCGAGTGGGTTAGGTTAGGGGTTAAACCGGTCCGTCCGATCGAAATCGGGCAGTCGAGAATAAATAGATTTGGGAAGTCCAAAGAGAAAACGGAGATGTTTTATAGATGTTTGGGGATGATCCGGATCCATCGGTAATGACAGACCGGTTCAGGTTCGGGGAAGTTTCGGACACGCACACGAGGGGTCTGAGAGAGGTCAACGGAGGCAAAGAGAGAAAGGGCAACTGCGAACGGCTACGAGCTCTATGAAAATATGCAAATGCAATGCGCATGATACTATGAGATGAGATGCATGACATGAACACAATGCAAAACAAAAGACAAAACCCAACCACGGAGGAAATAACATATCACATCTCCGGAAAAGGCAAGAGTTGGAGTTACGAATATGGAAAGTTGTATCCGGGGCGTTACAACACTCCACCACTACGAGAGGATCTCGTCCCGAGATCTAGGATGGCACCGGAGAGAAAAGAAAGAGGAAGATAAGAGGTAAAACTAAGTTGCTTCTTCGACAAACGAGTGAAACCATGAACCTTGAGATGTTGAGCAATTTAAAAGAAAGAGTACAACAAAGATGAACGAGATTGCAAATAATCCGGTATAAAAGAGGAACAAGGAGTATTACGAGAACTTGAAGGTTGAAAGACATGGAAATAAGAGCTTCACGAACGAAAAGAATATGACCACCTCGGAATAATGAGATAGCCAAGGAACAAGAATGACAGAATTTGGACAGCACTCCGGTAGGATTTAAAACACTTAGGCGAAAACGGATTCGTAGCTAAGCCCCCGAGTGAGAGGCTGGCTCACCACTTGGTAAGGATTTTTTTTTACAAACTTAGGAGAAACGGATTCGCAACTAAGCCACCCACTGGGGGGAATTTTAACAAAAAGTAATAACAATTACTGGGAAAATTATAACCTTCTTGATTTAGATAAACAAACTACAGAGGTACTTTTATTACATCTCATCCGAGTGAGTACTTAAGTATAAAAGGGGCGGAGCAGCTCCGCATTCCAGGCTTGAGGCTCATCGATCTGGCGTTCGACGTTGTAAAGATGGTAAGCTCCATTGTGGAGAACTCTGGTGACCATGAAGGGACCTTCCCAAGTGGGAGCGAGCTTGTGTGGTTTCTGTTGATCCACTCGGAGGACCAGATCCCCTTCTTGAAAGGCTCGGCTCTTCACATTTCTAGCATAGAATCGACGCAAGTCCTGCTGATAGATGTTCGAACGGATCAGGGCCATCTCTCTCTCCTCTTCAAGGAGGTCGACTGCATCTTGCCGGGCTTGCTCCGCTTCAGCTTCAGAGTAGAGTTCGACTCGGGGAGCATTGTGAAGCAGGTCACTCGGAAGAACTGCTTCAGCTCCATAGACCATAAAGAATGGAGTTCTCCCAGTCGACCGATTAGGAGTGGTCCTCAATCCCCAAAGAACCGACGGAAGTTCGTCAACCCACGCTCCTACTACATGCTTGAGATCACGCATCAGTCGAGGTTTCAGTCCTTTGAGAATTAAACCATTTGCTCGTTCTGCTTGTCCATTCGACTGGGGGTGAGCGACTGAAGCATAGTCGACTCGTGTGCCCTGAGAGGCGCAAAAGGCTTTGAACTTGTCAGAATCGAAATTTGACCCATTGTCAGTGATGATGCTGTGCGGAACTCCATATCTGAATATCAACTCTCTAATGAAACTGACAACAGTGCACGCATCAAGGTTCGTGATAGGTTTAGCTTCGATCCACTTCGTAAACTTGTCGAATGCCACAAGCAAATGAGTGAAACCACTCCTGCCAGTTCTCAGTGGTCCAATCATATCCAACCCCCAAACAGCGAAAGGCCAGACGAGGGGAATGGTCTTCAATGCTGAGGCGGGCTTGTGTGACATATTGGAGTAGAACTGACATCCTTCACACTTGTCGACTATTTCCTTTGCCATTTCATTTGCCTTTGGCCATAAATCCCTTCGGTATGCTTTTAGCCACGATGGTCCGAGAGGGCGCATGGTGAACACAGGTCCCAGTGGATATCGGCAGAATTATCGACCTTCTTCCGGCGTTATGCACTTCCGGCTGACTCGATCACGCTTTCTCTGAATAACTGTCCCTTGATCACAAGAAGGCCTTGGATCGCGACGATCTGCTAGCCTCTTCTTCGTTCTCCGGAGCTCTTTCCTCGGGATATACACGATGTATGGTACTGTCGGTCGGGGTGATGACCATGACTTCCATGATCAGTCGACCACATTTGGGACCTCAACTTCACCGGATCGGTGGCACTTTTTGGCTGTGGAGCTTCTTCAGTGAAAGGATCCTCTTGAATCGATGGTGTGCGGATGTGCTCCAAAAACACACCACTGGGAATGGCTTCCCTCTTGGACCCTATGTTCGCCAAATCATCAGCAGCTTGATTTTTCAGTCGAGGTATATGATGGAGCTCTAACCCGTCAAACTTCTTCTCTAGCTTCCTCATCAGCATTACAAGAGCTACCATGGCTGGACTTCTGACGTCCCACTCCTTCATCACCTGATTAACCACCAGATCTGAGTCGCCATAGACCATGAGGCGATGGATGCTGAGTGAAATGGGCATACGCAACCCATATAATAGTGCTTCGTATTCTGCTTCATTGTTGGAAGAATCAAAGTGAATCTGGAGCACATATCTGAGCTTATCTCCTCAGGGGGAAACCAATACTACCCCAGCACCGGAACCATTCAGCATCTTGGAACCATCAAAGAACATAGTCTAGTGGTCCGAGTGAACTTGAGTCGGTAACTGCTGTTCAATCCACTCAGCGATGAAATCTGCTATTGCTTGGGACTTGATGGCTTTCTTTGCCTCAAACTTGATATCAAGGGGAAGAAGTTCAATCGCCCATTTCGCCACTCGACCAGTTGCGTCTCTATTATGCAAAATCTCTGATAATGGGGCGTCGCTGACGACTGTAATGGAATGATCAGAGAAGTAATGAGAAACCTTCTTCGCGGTCTATAAATCCCATACACAAGCTTCTGATAATGAGGGTATCTTTGCTTTGACGGGGTTAATACTTCAGAGAGATAATATACTGGGCGCTGAACTTTGAAGGCCTTTCCTTCCTCTTCCCGCTCGACCGTAAGTACTGTACTGACGACTTGTCCTGTGGCTGCAATGTAAAGCAGCAACGGCTCCTTGCTGATTGGGGTAGCAAGCACCGGCTGGGTGGAGAGCAGAGCTTTGAGCTCTGCAAATGCTGCATCGGCTTCAGGAGTACACTCGAACTTGTCTGACTTCTTCATCAGTCGGTAAAGAGGCAATGCCTTTTCACCGACGCGAGAGATGAATCGACTTAAAGCGCCAAGCATCCAAGAAAGCTTCGGACATCGTGCACACGCATGTATGCTTCATTCGGAGTATAGTGCCAACTTTTTCGGGTTAGCGTCGATTCCTCGCTCGTAAACGAAAACCGAGTAACTTTCCGCCAGAACTCCGAATGTGCACTTTGATGGATTAAGCGATATCATACCTCCCGAGATTGGCAAATGTTTCAGCAAGGTCACCAACAGGTCGGAACCTTTCCGTGACTTGACCACAATGTCATCCATGTATGCTTCCACATTCCGACTGATTTGAGTGAGTAAACACTTCTGAATCATCCTCATGAACGTGGCTCCGGCATTATTGAGGCCGAATGACATGGTGACATAACAGAAGCACCCTAATGGAGTGATGAAAGCTGTTTTGATCTTGTCGGGTCCATACAGACGGATCTGATGGTACCCAGAATATGCGTCTAAAAAAGACAACCGCTCACATCCCGCAGTCGAGTCGACTATTCGGTCGATGCGGGGGAGAGGAAAATGATCTTTCGGGCAGGCCCGATTGATATGTTTGAAGTCAATGCACATGCTCAGTGAATTGTCCTTCTTAGGGACCATGACAACATTGGCGAGCCACTCGGAGTGGTAAATTTCTCAGATAAACTCCGCTGTTAAGAGCCGAGCCACCTCCTCGCCTATGGCCTTTCTCTTCTGGACGGCGGACCGTCGAAGATGTTCTTTGACAGGTTTGACTTTTGAGTCGACTCGCAGACGATGCTCAGCCAGCTCCCCTGGAACACGGCATGTCGCCAGGCTTCCATGCAAAGATGTCCCGGCCTCACGGAGGAACCGGATGGCGCTTCTTCCTATTTGGAGTCGAGTGTTGTTGAGATGTGAGTCGGAGCAGCATTGGGATCAGTCGGATGAATGTGAACCTGCTTCGTCTCACCGGACGACTGAAATGCCGACTCTGTAGCTGGCTTCTTGGCTCGCAACAAATCACTCGGATCTGCAGTCTTCTGATATTCTTGCAATTCTACCACTGCCATCTGAGCATCAGCAATCTTAGAGCCTTTCTGGAAACACTCTTCCGCTTTCTTCCGATTGCCAGTGACAGTGATCACACCCTTGGGGCCGGGCATCTTCAGCTTAAGGTACACATAACATGGTCGAGCCATGAAACGGGCATACGCCGCCTTCCCGAATTAGCGTGATAAGCGCCTGAAATCCACGACCTCAAAGGTCAACTTTTCTTTGCGGAAATTCTTGAATCACCAAAAACCACATCAAGAGCAATTTGACCAAGTGACTCAGCCTTCTTTCTAGGAATGACTCTGTGGAAACTCATGTTCTCGGTGTTGAGTCTGGACATCGTAATGCCCATCCCTTTCAACGTCTCGCATTCAAGATGTTCGTGCCACGCCACCATCCATCAAAACTTTGGTCACCGAGTGCCTTCGACGACTGGATCGACCACCAACGTTTGCCTCCCAGGGGTGGCAATGTGTGTCGGATGATCGGACTGGTCGAATGTGATGGCGGTCTGGGACCATTTCAGATAATTGGGCGTCACCAGAGCGACCATGTTCACTTCTCGGTTGATAACTTTCAATCAACTTTTGCTTTCAGCGTCAGCAAAAATCATCAGGGTGGAATTGAGCTGGGGGTATCCACCATCACTATCTTCCTTGTCCTCAACTTTGTCCGACTCCTTTTCTTTATCCTTGGGCTGCTTCCCTTGGAACTGCTGAATCAAGAGCCGACACTGTCGAGTGGTATGCTTCGGGTAAATGAGTCGACACCCTCTTCATCTTTCTTCGTGTGAATGTGACATGGCAAGTCCAACACATCATTCCCATCTTGGTCTTTCACCTTCTTGGGGTTCCACGGACCCTTGGGTTTCCCCTTGAATTTTCCTGGGGTCACAGCCAAGGCTTCTCCGGGAGAGGCTGGCTCGGCTTTAGCGCTTCGCTCCATCGGAGTTCCCTCCATGGCTTCATTAGCGGCTGACTTGTACTTACCACTCGGAGCCGATCCTCTTCTTCACCATTAGCATACTTGGTGGCAATCTCCATCATCCGACTCAGGGTCATATCTCTTGTCCGATGAATTTCAAACTCAACTCCTGTTCTTGACACCTTCCTTGAAAGCACGAGGGTTGCTCGGTGATCGGATTACATTCTCAACTATGTGGTGCAAGGTAATCCATCTCTGGATGTAATCTTGTTGGGTAACGTAGTAATTTCAAAAAATTTCCTACGATCACGCAAGACCATGGTGATGCATAGCAACGAGATGAGAGTGTTGTCTCGCACTCGTGAGACCAGAACGGAAGCGTTGACGCAGCGTAGAGGAAGTAGTCGTATTTCTTCCCGATCCAACCGATCCAAGTACCGAACGTCGGCACCTCCGAGTTCTGCACACGCTCAGCTCGATGACGTCCCTCGAACTCCGATCCAGCCGAGTGTTGAGGGAGAGTTTCGTCAAGACGACGGCGTGGTGACGATGATGATGTTCCACCGCGCAGGGCTTCGCCTAAGCTCCGCAACGGTATATTCGAGGTGTAGTTTGGTGGAAGGGGCACCGACACGGCTAAGGAACGATCTCAATGATCAACTTGTGTGTTATGGGGTGCCCTCTGCCTCAGTATATAAAGGAGGGAAGGGAGGGGCTGGCGGCCACCAAGGGCTGCGCTGGGAGTCCTACTCCCACCGGAGTAGGATTCCCCCCAATCCTAGTCCAACTAGGATTGGCCAAGGGGAAGGGAGAGAGGGGGCGCCACCCCCTTCTCCTAGTCCTAATAGGACTAGGGAAGGGGGGAAGGTGCGGCCAGCACTTGGGCCCCTCTCCTCCTTTCCACTAAGGCCCATCAAGGCCCATTGACTCCCCGGGAGGTTCCGGTAACCCCCCGGTACTCCGGTAAAATTCCCAATTTCACCCGGAGTGATTCCGGAGTCCAAACATAGGCTTCCAATATATCAATCTTTATGTCTCGACCATTTCGAGACTCCTCGTCATGTCCGTGATCTCATCCGGACTCGAACAACCTTCGTACATCAATATCATATAAACTCATAATAACATCCATCAAACGTTAAGCGTGCGGACCCTACGGGTTCGAGAACTATGTAGACATGACCGAGACATCTCTCGGTCAATAACCAATAGCGGACCTGGATGCCCATATTGGTTCCTACATATTCTACTGAAGATCTTTATCGGTCGAACCGCATAACAACATCGTTGTTCCCTTTGTCATCGGTATGTTACTTGCCCGAGATTCGATCGTCGGTATCCAATACCTAGTTCAATCTCGCATCGCAAGTCTCTTTTCTCGTTCCGTAATACATCATCTCACAACTAACACATTTAGTTGCAATGCTTGCAAGGCTTATGTGATGTGCATTACCGAGAGGGCCCAGAGATACCTCTCCGACAATCGGAGTGACAAATCCTAATCTCAAATATGCCAACCCAACATGTACCTTCGGAGACACCTGTAATGTACCTTTATAATCACCCGATTCGTTGTGACGCTTTGGTAGCACCCAAAGTGTTCCTCGGGCAAACGGGAGTTGCATAATCTCATAGTCATAGGAACATGTATAAGTCATGAAGAAAAGCACTAGCAACAAACTATACGATCAGGTGCTATGCTAATGGAATGGGTCATGTCAATCAGATCATTCAACCAATGATGTGATCCCGTTAATCAAATAACAACTCCTTGTTCATGGTTAGGAAACATAACCATCTTTGATTAACGAGCTAGTCAAGTAGAGGCATACTAGTGACACTCTGTAGGTTTATGTATTCACACATGTATTATGTTTCCGTTAATACAATTCTAGCATGAATAATAAACATTTATCATGATATAAGGAAATAAATAATAACTTTATTATTGCCTCTAGGGCATATTTCCTTGAGCCTCCCACTTGCACTAGAGTCAATAATCTAGATTACACAAGAATGATTCTAACACCCATGGAGTCTTGGTGCTGATCATGTTTTGCTCGTGGAAGAGGCTTAGTCAACGGTCTGCAACATTCAGATCCGTATGTATCTTGCATATCTCTATGTCTCCCACCGGACCAAATCCGGATGGAGTTGAAGCGTCTTTTGATGTGCTTGGTTCTCTTGTGAAATCTGGATTCCTTTGCCAAGGCAATTGCACCATATTGTCACAAAAGATTTTCATTGGACCCGATACACTAGGTACAACACCTAGATCGGTTATGAACTCCTTCATCCAGACTCCTTCATTAGCTGCTTCGAAGCAGCTATGTACTCAACTTCACATGTAGATCCCATAACGACGCTTTGTTTGGAACTGCACCAACCGACAGCTCCACCGTTTAATGTAAATCGTATCCGGTTTGCGATTTAGAATCGTCCGGATCAGTGTCAAAGCTTGCATCGACGTAACTGTTCTGACGAGCTCTTTGTCACCGCCATAAATGAGAAACATATCCTTAGTTCTTCTCAAGTACTTAAGGATGTTCTTGACCGCTGTCCATGATCCACTCTGGATTACTTTGGTACCGCCGCTAAACTTACAGCAAGGCACACATCAGGTCTGGTACACAGCATTGCATACATGATAGAGCCTATGGCTGAAGCATAGGAACATCTTTCATTTTCTCTCTATCTTCTGCGGTGGTCGGGCATTGAGTCTTACTCAACTTCACACCTTGTAATACCGGCAAGAACCCTTTCTTTGCACGATCCATTTTGAACTTTTCAAAACTTTATCAAGGTATGTGCTTTGTGAAAGTCCTATTAAGCGTCTTGATCTATCTCTATAGATCTTAATGCCCAATATGTAAGCAGCTTCACCGAGGTCTTTCATCGAAAAACTTTTATTCAAGTATCCCTTTATGCTATCCAGAATTCTATATCATTTCCGATCAATAATATGTCATCCACATATAATATCGAAATGCTCTGAGCTCCCACTCACTTTCTTGTAAATACAGGCTTCTCCAAAAGTCTGATAAAACCAAATGCTTTGATCACACTATCAAAACGTTTATTCCAACTCCGAGAGGCTTGCACCAGTCCATAAATGGATCGCTGGAGCTTGCACACTTTGTTAGCTCCTTTGGATCGACAAAACCTTCTGGTTGCATCATATACAACTCTTCTTCCGTAAATCCATTCAGAATGCAGTTTTAACATCCATTTGCCAAATTTCATAATCATAAAATGCGGCAATTGCTAACATGATTCGGACGGACTTAAGCATCGCTTCGGGTGAGAAGGTCTCATCGTAGTCAATCCCTTGAACTTGTCGAAAACCTTTTGCAACAAGTCGAGCTTTATAGACGATAACATTACCATCAGCGTCGGTCTTCTTCTTGAAGATCCATTTATTCTCAATTGCTTGCCGATCATCGGGCAAGTCAACCAAAGTCCACACTTTGTTCTCATACATGGATCCCATCTCAGATTTCATGGCCTCAAGCCATTTTGTGGAATCTGGGCTCACCATCGCTTCTTCATAGTTCAGAGGTTCATCATGTTCCAAAGAACATGACTTCCAAAATAGGATTACCGTACCACTCAGTGCGGATCTTGCTCTGGTTGATCTCTGAAGTTCTGAGAAACTTGATCTGAAGTTTCATGATCATCATCATTAGCTTCCTCCCTATTTGGTGTAGGTGTCACGAAACTGTTTTCTCGTGATGTACTACTTCTCAATAAGGGAGTAGATACAGTTATCTCATCAAGTTCTACTTTCCTCCCACTCACTTCTTTCGTGAGAAACTCTTTCTCCAAAAGTTTCGAATTTAGCAACAAAAATCTTGCCTTCGGATCTGTGATAGAAGGTGTACCCAACTGTCTCCTTTGGGTATCCTATGAAGACACATTTCTCGATTTGGGTTCGAGCTTATCAGGTTGAAGCTTTTTCACATAAGCATCGCAGCCCCAAACTTTCAGAAACGACAACTTTGGTTTCTTGCCAAACCACAGTTCATAAGGCGTCGTCTCAGCGGATTTAGATGGTGCCCTATTTAAAGTGAATGTAGCCGCCTCTAAAGCATAACCCCAAAACGATAGCGGTAAATCAGAAGAGACATCATAGATCGCACCATATCTAATAAAGTACGATTCGACGTTCGGACACACCATTACGCTGTGGTGTTCCGGTGGCGTAAGTTGCAAACTATTCCGCATTGTTTCAAATGTAGGCCAAACTCAGAACTCAAATATTCTCCTCCACGATCAGATCGTAGAAACTTTATTTTCTTGTTACGATGATTTTCCACTTCACTCTGAAATTCTTTGAACTTTTCAAATGTTTCAGACTTGTGTTTCATTAAGTAGATATACCCATATCTGCTCAAATCATCTGTGAAGGTGAGAAAATAACGATATCCGCCACGAGCCTCAACATTCATTGGACCACATACATCGGTATGTATGATTTCCAATAAATCTGTTGCTCTCTCCATAGTTCCGAGAACGGTGTTTTAGTCATCTTGCCCATAAGGCACGGTTCGCAAGTGCCAAGTGATTCATAATCAAGTGACTCCAAAAGTCCATCAAGATGGAGTTTCTTCATGCGCTTTACACCGATATGACCTAAACGGCGATTACCACAAATAAGTTGCACCATCATTATCAACTCTGCATCTTTTGGTTTCAACATTATGAATATGTGTATCACTACTATCAAGATTAAGTAAAACAAACCATTCTTCAATGGTGCATGACCATAAAAGATATTATTCATATAAATAGAACAACCATTATTCTCTCGATTTAAATGAATAACCGTCTCGCATCAAACAAGATCCAGATATAATGTTCATGCTCAACGCTGGTACTAAATAACAATTATTTAGGTCTAATACTAATCCGAAGGTAGATGTAGAGGTAGCGTGCCGATCGCGATCACATCGACTTTGGAACCATTTCCCACGCGCGATCGTCACCTCGTCCTTAGCCAATCTTCGCTAATCCAGTAGCCCCTGCTTGAGTTGCAAATATTAGCAATGAACCAATATCAAATACCAGTGCTCTGCGAGTATTAGTAAGGTACACATCAATAACATGTATATCATATATACCTTTGTTAACCTTGCCATCCTTCTTATCCGCCAAATACTTGGGGCAGTTCCGCTTCAAAGACCAGCCTGCTTGCAATAGAAGCACTCAGTTTCAAGCTTAGGACCAGACTTGGGTTTCTTCTCTTGATCAGCAACTTGCTTGCCGCTCTTTTGAAGTTTCCTTTTCTTTCCTTTGCCCTTTTCTTGAAACTAGTGGTTTTGTTAACCATCAACACTTGATGCTCCTTTTGATTTCTACCTCCATGCTTTCAAATCGCGAAGAGCTCGGGCATTGTTTTGGTCATCCCTTGCATATTATAGTTCATCACGAAGCTCTTGTAGCTTGGTGGCGTGATTGGAGAATTCATCAATGACGCAATCATCCGGAAGATTAACTCCCGCTTGAATCAAGTGATTGTTATATCCGACATTCTGAGTATATGCTCACCGACGTAACTGCTCTCCTCCATCTTACAGCTATAGAACTTATTGGAGACTTCATATCTCTCAATCCGGGCATTCGCTTGGAATATTAACTTCAACTCCTGGAACATCTCATATGCTCCATGGTGTTCAAAACGACGTTGAAGTCCCGGTTCTAAGCCGTAAAGCATGGCACATCGAACTATAGAGTAGTCATCAGCTTTGCTTTGCCAGACGTTCACAACTTCGGCGCAGCCCTTGCACCAGGCCGGCACCTAACGGTGCTTCCAGGACGTAATTCTTCCGTGCAGCAATAAGGATAATCCTCAAATTCGGACCCAGTCCGTAATTGCTGCCATCATCTTTCAACTTTGCTTTCTCAAGGAACGCATTAAAATTCAACGGAACAACAGACGAGCCATCTATCTACACATCATAGACAAGCAAGATACTATCGGTACTAAGTTCATGATAAATTTAAGTTCAATTAATCATATTACTTAAGAACTCCCACTTAGAAAAATATCCTCCAATTCTCTAAGTGATTGCGTGATCCATATCAACTACACCATGACCGATCATCACGTGTGATGGAGTAGTTTCAATGGTGAACATCAATATGTTGATCATATCTACTATATGATTCACGCTCGACCTTCGGTCTCCGTGTTCGAGGTCATATCTTATATGCATAGCTCGTCAAGTATAACCTGAGTATTCTGCGTGTGCAACTGTTTTGCACCGTTGTATTTGAACGTAGAGCCTATCACACCCGATCATCACGTGGTGTCTCAAAGACGAAGAACTTTCGCAACGGTGCATACTCAGGAGAACACTTCTTGATAATTTAGTAAGGGATCATCTTATAATGCTACCGTCAATCAAAGCAAGATAAGATGCATAAAGGATTAACATCACATGCAATCAATATAAGTGATATGATATGGCCATCATCATCTTGTGCTTGTGATCTCCATCTCGAAGCACCGTCATGATCACCATCGCCACCGGCCGACACCTTGATCTCCATCGTAGCATCGTTGTCGTCTCGCCAACTATTGCTTCTACGACTATCGCTACTCCTTAGTGATAAAGTAAAGCAATTACATGGCGTTGCATCTCATACAATAAAGCGACAACCATATGGCTCCTGCCATTGCCGATAACTCGGTTACAAAACATGATCATCTCATACAATAAAATATAGCATCATGTCTTGACCATATCACATCACAACATGCCCTGCAAAAACAAGTTAGGCGTCCTCTACTTTGTTGTTGCAAGTTTTACGTGGCTGCTACGGGCTGAGCAAGAACCGTTCTTACCTCGCATCAAAACCACAGCGATACTTCGTCAAATAGACTCCGTTTAACCTTCTCAAGGACCGGGCGTAGCCACACTCGATTCAACTAAAGTGAGAGAGACAGACACCCGCCGTCACCTTTAAGCAACGAGTGCTCGGGCGGTGAAACCAGTCTCGCGTAAGCGTCTGCGTAATGTCGGTCCGGCCGCTTCATCTCACAATACCGCTGAACCAAAGTATGACATGCTTTGGTAGGCGGTATGACTTGTATCGCCCACAACTCACTTGTGTTCTACTCGTGCATATGACATCAACGCATAAAACCAGGCTCGGATGCCACTGTTGGGGAACGAGTAATTTCAAAAATTTTCCTACGATCACGCAAGACCATGGTGATGCATAGCAACGAGATGAGAGTGTTGTCTCGCACTCGTGAGACCAGCAACGGAAGCGTTGACGCAGCGTAGAGGAAGTAGTCGTACTTCTTCCCGATCCAACCGATCCAAGTACCGAACGACGGCACCTCCGAGTTCTGCACACGTTCAGCTCGATGGCGTCCCTCGAACTCCGATCCAGCCGAGTGTTGAGGAGAGTTTCACGACCGACGGCGCGGTGACGATGATGATGTTCCACGGCGCAGGGGCTTCGCCTAAGCTCCGCAACGGTATATTCGAGGTGTAGTTTGGTGGAAGGGGCACCGCACACGGCTAAGGAACGATCTCAATGATCAACTTGTGTGTCATGGGGTGCCCTCTGCCTTTGTATATAAAGGAGGGAAGGGAGGGGCTGGCCAGCCACCAAGGGCTGCGCTGGGAGTCCTACTCCCACCGGGAGTAGGATTCCCCCAATCCTAGTCCAACTAGGATTGGCCAAGGGGGAAGGGAGAGAGGGGGCGCCACCCCCTTCTCCTAGTCCTAATAGGACTAGGGAAGGGGGGAAGGTGCGGCCAGCACTTGGGCCCCTCTCCTCCTTTCCACTAAGGCCCATCAAGGCCCATTGACTCCCCGGGAGGTTCCGGTAACCCCCCGGTACTCCGGTAAAATTCCCAATTTCACCCGGAGTGATTCCGGAGTCCAAACATAGGCTTCCAATATATCAATCTTTATGTCTCGACCATTTCGAGACTCCTCGTCATGTCCGTGATCTCATCCGGACTCGAACAACCTTGGTACATCAATATCATATAAACTCATAATAACTGTCATCGAAACGTTAAGCGTGCGGACCCTACGGGTTCGAGAACTATGTAGACATGACCGAGACATCTCTCTGGTCAATAACCAATAGCGGGACCTGGATGCCCATATTGGTTCCTACATATTCTACGAAGATCTTTATCGGTCAGACCGCATAACAACATTCGTTGTTCCCTTTGTCATCGGTATGTTACTTGCCCGAGATTCGATCGTCGGTATCCAATACCTAGTTCAATCTCGTTCTTGGCAAGTCTCTTTTCTCGTTCCGTAATACATCATCTCACAACTAACACATTTAGTTGCAATGCTTGCAAGGCTTATGTGATGTGCATTACCGAGAGGGCCCAGAGATACCTCTCCGACAATCGGAGTGACAAATCCTAATCTCGAAATATGCCAACCCAACATGTACCTTCGAGACACCTGTAATGTACCTTTATAATCACCCAGCTTACGTTGTGACGTTTGGTAGCACCCAAAGTGTTCCTCGGGCAAATGGGAGTTGCATAATCTCATAGTCATAGGAACATGTATAAGTCATGAAGAAAAGCACTAGCAACAAACTATACGATCGGTGCTATGCTAATGGAATGGGTCATGTCAATCAGATCATTCAACCAATGATGTGATCCCGTTAATCAAATAACAACTCCTTGTTCATGGTTAGAAACATAACCATCTTTGATTAACGAGCTAGTCAAGTAGAGGCATACTAGTGACACTCTGTAGGTTTATGTATTCACACATGTATTATGTTTCCGGTTAATACAATTCTAGCATGAATAATAAACATTTATCATGATATAAGGAAATAAATAATAACTTTATTATTGCCTCTAGGGCATATTTCCTTCAAATCTCTCAAAGTTTCATTCGACTTCTGTACACACGACTGCAGCTCTATCAACCCTGCTGGTCGCTTGCAAGTCCCTTCAAATGTCCTGACAAACACTCGGGCAAGATCTTCCAAAGTGTAAATCTTTCTTTGTGCTAACTCGATTCAACCATGCTCTGCCGAACCCTCCAACATAAGGGCAAATACTTCATAGCTACCTCATCATTGCCGCCGCCAATATGGACAGCCACTCGGTAGTCCTCAAGCCAAGTGTCGAGCTTGGACTCACCGTGAACTTACTCGACTCAGATCGCCAACCTGAAGTTGGGAGGAATCACTGCGGCTCGATGGCCTGCTAAAACACTCGCCCCGAGACATGAACTCTGCTTCTGCTGGAGGAACATCTCTCATGGCCTTCTCGGTGAGCTTCGTTCTGTCGACCAAGCCTTGAGCGATAATGGATCTCGCATCAAAGCTTGGCTCTCTGGGTCGACTGGAATCCTTCACCCAAGACTTTGTCTTGGCGTCGTCGATCTTGTTGCCGAGGAGCGATGATCCATCCCTTGGGGAGGGGTGGGCACTCGGCGTCGATCATTGCGATCGAATCGGTGCTCATCTGGCTCATGGTTCTTGTACTGATCATCATGCCGGCCTCCACGTTCCTCACACCTCGGGGGCGATCTTGGACTATGGGCCGACTGGACTGAATTCGCAGCGACGGATCTGCTGTGAATCCTGTTCCGTGATCGTGTGTCGACTGAATTTTGATCTCCTGCTGCCGGAGTAAATCTACGATCTGCTGCAAACCTCTACCCGCCCCGATCGGGAAGGCTGAATTGATTCTGCTATACGGGCTGCAGCTGCTAAATTCTGAATCGGAGTTCGATATACCTGAGTTGGTTATGGAAAGAGCCGGCGTCGATTGGATTACGGAACCCGTGGTCGTAAGGCGCTCGTCGAGAACTTCATTGGAGGTTCTCCACGAAAAGTGCGCTCAGCCAGGTTGGCTGTTGCGCATCCTCCAAGGCACGAGCCTCGGGGGTTTCTCCAACGATAGGAGTGTGAAGTGCATCCATGTTTCCGCGGCGAAGTTCCTCCCTCTGCAGCGAAGTGAGGGGCTCGGGTTGGTACTCTTCGTGAACTTGCGCCGGATCGCCTCCACCGTCGCCTCCGTCGGTGCGGGGGAATCCAGGAGGACTGCGTGGTCCGTCAACAATCAGAACCTCCGCTGCCGGATCGCTGCTATCGCACTCGGATGCAGTAGTCTCTGCGGAGCCAGTCGACAGATCGAACAAGCCGTAGAAAGATTCGTCGGGCTCGATTGCCGCAACTTGGGAAGTGGCCGACTGGCGAGCACCGCATGCCTCACCCACCGCTGAAGCCTCGACTGACCGGAGCGCTTGCGCCGGTGAGAGACTGGGAGTGAGGACGGCACAAGAACCGACCCATACTGGGTCGACGGTTGCCGCAGGAGGACGCCGCGGACGCACGCAGTGAAGTCGTTGCCCGGACGGGAGAGCGGTCGATGTTGAGAGGAGCCTCCACGAAGCCAAGCGGAGTCGTCGGCGATGAACGTGGCGCACCGAGACGGATCTCGCGGCCCTCGACCAAAACTCCACCTGAAACCATGATGTAGGAGATCGAAAGAATCCCAACTTCTCCAACAAATCGCTAGAACACCTGCCCCACGGTGGGCGCCAACCGTCGTGGTTCTAAGCCCCGATAGAGAATGGGGGTAGGTATGGGGAGGCAAGGTACTAGCTATGGAGTAGTTGTATACGCACGAGTTTTACGAGTTCAGGCCCTTCTCGGAGGAAGTAATAGCCCTAGGTCTCGGAGCCCGGAGGCGGTTGACTGGATTATATGCGTATGAATTACAGGGGTGCAAACCCTTCTACCTGTGGAGGGGGTGGCTTATATAGAGTGCGCCAGGACCCCAGCCAGCCCACGTAGCGGAGGGTTAAAGGTACATTAAGGCCAAAGCATTGGTAACGCCCTACATAAAGTGTCATCATGATCATAAAAACTACTTAATTACAGACCGTTTGGACACAGAGTGGTTCTTGAACTCCTGGTGGTCGAGTGGGTCTTCATGGTCGAGTGTCTTTGAGTCTGTCGAGTGGAATCCTACTAGGTCGACTGGAAGGCAGTTTATTCTAAGGATGTCCTTGGGGAGGGTATCTTGGACAGGTCCATGACCCTACCCTAGGTACATGACTTCATCACCGCACACCCCCTATGCTTCACTGATGAAGTAATGGAGCATGAATTCCCAGAAGGGTTTAAACCCGTAAACATTGAATCATATGATGACAACAGATCCCGCGGTATGGATCGAGGACTTCCTTATCCATATACATATGGCCCGCGGCGATGATCTCCATGCAATCAAGTATCTCCTGCTAAAACTCAAGGGGCCAACTCGGCACTGGTTGAACAGTCTACACGAAAACTCCATTGGCAGTTGGGAGAACCTGTAAGATGCATTCCTTGACAACTTCCAAGGCACTTATGTCCGACCTCCGGATGCCGATGACTTAAGTCATATAATCCAATAGCCCGGAGAGTCAGCCAGGAAATTCTGGACTCAGTTCTTAACTAAAAAGAACCAAATCATCGATTGTCCGGATGCCGAAGCCCTAGCGGCCTTTAAGCATAACATCCGTGACGAGTGGCTCGCCCGACACCTCGGCCAAGAGAAGCCGAAGTCCATGGCAGCCCTTACGACGCTCATGACCCGCTTTTGTGCGGGCAAGGATAGCTGGCTAGCTCGTAGCAATAGCACCTCAAGTAAACCTGGCACTTCTGAAGCCAGAGATAGTAACGGCAAGCCCCGACGCAGTAGACACAAGCGTCGAAATACTAGCAATAACTCCGAAGACACGACTGTCAATGCCGGGTTCAGTGACTCCAAGTCCGGTCAGCGAAAAAAGCCATTTAATAGAAACAATCCGAGCCCGTCCAGTCTGGACTGCATACTCGATCGTCCATGTCAAATCCACGGCACCCCCGATAAACCAGCCAATCATGCCAACAGAGAATGTTGGGTCTTTAAACAGGCCGGAAAGTTAAACGCCGAAAACAAGGAAAAGGGATCGCAAAGCGATGACGACGAGGAGCCCCGGCCATCGAACACAGGGGGAAAGAAGAAGTCCCCCCCCCCCCCAAGTTAAAACGGTGAATATAATATATGCTACCCATATCCCCAAAAGGGAGCGGAAGCGCGCACTAAGGGACGTCTACGCGATGGAGCCAGTCGCCCCAAAATACAACCCATGGTCCTCCTGCCCGATCACTTTCGATTGAAGGGACCATCCGACCAGTATCCGTCACGGCGATTCAGCCGCACTGGTGCTCGATCCTATCATTGACGGATTCCACCTCACACGCGTCCTCATGGACGGTGGTAGCAGCCTGAACCTGCTCTATCGGGATATAGTGCAAAAAATGGGTATTGATCCCTCAAGGATCAAGCCCAGAAAAACCACCTTTAAAGGTGTCATACCAGGCGTAGAGGCTTGTTGTACGGGCTCAATCACACTGGAAGTGGTCTTCGGATCCCGGATAATTTCCGAAGTGAAGAATTAATCTTTGACATCGTCCCCTTTCGCAGTGGCTATCACACACTGCTCGGACGAACCGCATTTGCTCGTTTCAACGCGGTGCCGCACTATGCCTACCTTAAGCTCAAGATGCCCGGACCTCGCAGTGTTATAACAGTCAATGGAAATACGGAGCGCTCCCTCCGTACGGAGGAGCACACCGCGACCCTTGCAACAGAAGTACAGATTAGCCTTCTTAGGCAAAACCTCAATTCGGCAATAAAGCCCCGGGACATCGTCAAGCGAGTCTGAGCTACTCTGCAGTAGGACCGTCCGGCTCGTCCAGAGCTCAGCTAGCAACCTGGCCTTCGTCCCAGCCCCAATCAAGCGGTGAAATTGGTGCCGCGCGTACACAACTACGCACTTAAAATACCATGGGCATGGGCGGAGGCACGGCTAGACCACGGTCCACAATGCGGCTCAACCGCTCCCGGATCTGCATACCTTCACTTTTTCTATTTTCTTTCAGCTTTTTTCTCCTCTCGAAGCTTTTTCTGATAAACCTGATCACTGGACCCATCTTGGGATGGATACACCAAGAAAGCTAGGGGCTTGGACGTACAAGGGAAAACCCAAGTGGTCTCTGCTAACGATCATCATACCTGTTTTAAATACCCGCACGCAGCTCGCTCTTGGTCGTGGCATGTTAAATAGCCTTATTCGCTTATTGCACTACTTGTACACATATGCCTTGACGTATTAATCAAATTACAACAAAAAATAATTTGCAGCGTCAGCTTGTTACTTAATTTTTTCCTTGTCTATTTACTTATTATCTATTGCACCTGTACATTCTGGTACACCTTAATTCGCCAGGGGCTTCATTGTACCCCATAACACGACAAGAAAGTCCGAACACTTTTACAGTACAGTTCGGCACCCCGAACTTATAGAATTATATGCATTGGCTCCGAATCATGTCTTTGGTCAACAGTTGGGTTGCCCGGCTCCTATGCTTGCTACCTTACGTTCCGCAATATCAGCTAGGGTAGTAAAGGGAGAGCTACTGCGATTGTGTCCCGGTTCTCCCGGATGAGCACCTCAGTAGAGAAAGCCGAAAATTGACTGTCATGATGTGGCGAGAGCTGGTCAGCTGTTCGAGAGGTCACAAAATCTTTACCAATTTCTTCCGCATTATGCGATAACTAAAGCATCGTGCGACGACTCAGTTTTTATCCGATCAGGTGTTTTACAATACCCCAAGTTCGGTCTTCCGAACACTAGGGGCTGCGCCTACCTTTCTTTTGTCAAACTCCTATGGCTAAGTGAGGGTGATAAAGCCTTATAGTCCGATTGTCTGGTTCGTCGCGCTAAACACCTCCTTTAAGGACCAGGAATCTGGAGTTAAGAGTGTTTAGATTCATCCCGAACACCCCCGTACTTCCTACGTGGGGGCAGAAGCCGACGACTAGCCAACTCTCAGAATTAATTTAAAAGCGGCCGCACAGGAGGTAAAAATTCAAATAATAAGTATTATTTTACATAATGACTTTGTTTCATATTACAACACAGGATAACATGCATATATTCATGGGAATATAATATCCTTGGCACATTGCTCCGCCACAAGCTGGGATCCCTCCAGGACACTGTCATAATACAGCTTCGGCTTGCGATGCTCTTTCCCTTCGGGCGGTTCTTCGGTCATCAGCTTCACGACATCCATCTTCTCCCAATGCACCTTGACGCGGGCAAATGCCATTCGCGCACCTTCGATGCAGACCGACCGCTTGATGGCGTCAAGCCGAGGGAAGACACTAACCAGCCGCTTCAACAATGGAAGCGCTTTGCAGCGCCGCCAATAAAGTATCCGACACCTCTGGGTGGACTGAGGTCATCCGTGGAATAGGCGCTCCACCTTCTGTTGAAGAAGGTTGCTGGCCTGATTTCGGAGCCGTATTGGTCCCCGGAATTGTCTTTGGCTGGGGGTCGAATTCAGGACAGCCCCCGCCGTCAGCATCCATGGGGGTCTGCTCCCCCATGTGTCCGGCTGCCGAGGTTTGACCCTCCGGCGCCGCCTCGACGGTCTCCTGAGCTTCGCCCTGGCCTAGGCCCCTTTGGGACGACACCTCTGTGTTGTCCACGCCTATGGGGGAGGAGGCCGCCAGGAGGGTCTCACTGTCCATCGCATCCGGGTCCAACGAATCTTCTGATGAATATCGCTCGATGTCGGACCCGGCCGGACTGCAGAATGTGTGACTCAATACATTAATGCTATGCAAAAGTGAGACTGGATATATGAATGTGTCCGGGTTTCTTTGTACTCACGATTTGGCCAGGGGCTTGACCCTGGGTTCCCACTCCGAGTGCTGTCGGTGGCTGCGGTGGATTCGTCTGGAAGGGAAGTTTTCCCCTTCTTAGACGTTTCGGCTTTCAAACGTGTGGAGGTTGTCCTCTTCCTTCTCCACCTCGCAGGGGGGACTGGCTTTCCTCTTCTTCCTCCTCCTCTTCCTTGTCTTTTTCGGCGGAGGAGTGGGCCTTGGTGTCTTCGGACATCACGTTTGAAGTACCCTTACGGCGGAGCCCGCCCCTGGTCTCCTTGGCCTCCTTCTTAGCCTTCTTCTTTGGCGCCTTATATGGCGCTGGGACCAGCATCTTCATCAGAAGTGGGCCGGCTTGTTCTTCAGTCAATGGAGCCAGACAGTAGATCTGCTCTGCTTTCTTCGTCCAGCCCTGGGAGAATTGTTAGGGAAATATTAGGTGTTTTCCCCAAGGTATACAAATAAAGGATACACCTTGAAAACATATAAAGACTTACCGAACTTGCGGGGCGGGACAATTTGTGCCCACAATCCTCGGCGGTATCCGGCCATGACTTGCCGAGCTTGAATAGCACCTTCCAGATGTCTTCATGCATCGTGCCGAAGAACTCTAGCAAGGTTTGGTGCTTGGCCGGATCAAACTCCCATAGATTGCAAGTCCGATGTTGACATGGAAGGATCCGACGAGCTAGCATCACCTGGACCACATCGACAAGTTTGATATTCTTGTCCTCCATGCTCTTGATACGCGCTTGGAGCGTCATCAGCTCGTCTGACGAAGACCAGTCTAGGCCCTTTTCGCGCCAGGACATGAGCCGCAATGGGGCTCCGGATCGGAATTCAGGGGCTGCGGCCCATTTGGGGCCGCGTGGCTCGGTAACATAGAACAACTGTTGTTGCCAACCTTTGACGGACTCGTTGAATGTACCTGATGGCCATTTGACGTTGGGCATCTTGCTCACCATGGCGCCTCCGCACTCGGCGTGTTCGCCACCTACCACCTTTGGCTTCACATTGAAGATCTTTAGCCACAATCCGAAGTGTGGAGGGATGCGGAGGAAGGCCTCGCACACGACGATGAATGTCAAGAGGTTGAGGAAGGAATTGGGGGATAGGTCATGGAAATCTATCCCATAGTAGTACATAAGGCCACGAACAAATGGGTGGAGGGGAAATGTCGGTGTCAAAACCGGCGGATCTCGGGTAGGGGGTCCCGAACTGTGCGTCTAGGTGGATGGTAACAGGAGACAAGGGACACGATGTTTTTACCCAGGTTCGGGCCCTCTCGATGGAGGTAATACCCTACTCCTGCTTGATTAATATTGATGATATGGGTAGTACAAGAGTAGATCTACCACGAGATCAGAGAGGCTAAACCCTAGAAGCTAGCCTGTGGTATGATTGTTGTTCGTCCTACGGACTAAAACCCTTCGGTTTATATAGACACCGAACAGGGTTAGGGTTACACAGAGTCGGTTACAACGGTAGGAAATCTACATATCCGTATCGCCAAGCTTGCCTTCCACGCCAAGGAGTGTCCTATCCGGACACGGGACGAAGTCTTCAATCTTGTATCTTCATAGTCTAGGAGTCCGGCCAAAGATGATAGTTCGGCTATCCGGACACCCCCTAGTCCAGGACTCCCTCAGTAGCCCCTGAACCAGGCTTCAATGACGACGAGTCCGGCGCGCATATTGTCTTCCGCATTGCAAGGCGGGTTCCTCCTCCGAATACTTAGAAGGTTTTGAACACAAGGATAGTGTCCGGCTCTGCAAAACAAGTTCCACATACCACCGTAGAGAGAATAATTTTTGCACAGATCTGCTGACGTATTCCGCGGCGTGACATCACACCACGGCCAAGCCTTTATTTGAATCATTTTTTCTTGGCCCACCTCCGCGTTTAGCGGCGGTTTCCTGTACACGTCTTATCAAAGCGTAGATCGTGCCCCTTATTCCGGATTCTCATCAATACGGACGTGGGTAACCCAACCGTGCCCGTTGGCATGCCTCCTCTATCGAAGGCGAGTCCCAATCGACCACGGGGAGGGCTCTTGGTATTCAACCTCTTTATAATGAGATCAAGGCCCTCTTCTTTTTTCCACCCTCCATCGAATTCGCCTCGCGCTTCGAGTTCTAACACCCAAAGCTTTAGATTAGGCGCTTCGGACCTTCGACGATGTCCGGCTCCCACCAGCTCGGCCGATGGATGTCTTCTCCCGTCACAGAAGAAGATGTGCTAAAGCTGCGAGCCGCCAGGTATCTAACCGGCGAGATTTCGCATAGGCTGCCTGCTCCAGGGCAGGTAATTCCCACTCCCGAGCCCGGCGAGAGCGTGGTGTTCGTGTCTCACTTCCTTCGGGTTTAGGCTTCCGACGGATCCCTTTGTCTTGAGGGCTCATGTTTTATTATGGGCTGGATTTCCATGACTTGAATCCGAGTCCATCCTCCATATCTCGTCATTCATTGTCGTATGTGAAGCCTTCCTCCATATTACCCCTCACTTTGGATTGTGGCTCAAGACCTTCAAGGTGGAGCGAAGATGATCGAGGGGCAACAAGCGAGTCTTGGAGGGGCGGTCATAAGAAAGTGTCTGATGCTCCGTGGCCCGAGGGCTCTTTTCAAGAGGAGCTTGGTTTGTGGCAACGAGTGGTTTTATATCACCGCTCGGGGGCACCAAATGGGTGGTGCCACCCGCCTTCCTTCAGTCCACCATAGCGTCGCCATCATGGGTCAACCGGGGCTCGACTGGGGCCGTCCAGGGCGTTCCTCTCAGCAGGGCCGTGTTCGAGACCTCCAAGAAAGAGAGATCAATCTGGTCGTGGCGGCGAGGTTATGCTGATTCGGCCTTCCGCCTGCAAACGCCGCCCCTCCTTTGTGGGAGTTTAATCCGGAGGACCATGAGCTCTCCAACATTTTATGGGCGCGACGCCCAAGGAGATGTACAAACTATTCTTCGGATCACAAGAGAAGTGTCCGGACTTGACCGAGGACGCAGAGTCTAAGCTGCAATCACCCATATACTCAAGTAAGTAACCTCAGTATCGGGCAGGCTGTTCATTCATTTATCATATATATGCCCTTTAAGGGAGCCGTTTCTTGAACAGGAGTGATAGCCAATGCAAAGTTGATAAGGTGTCCGCTCCTCCCGAGACCACGCCGATCCCATCTTGACCAAGATGTTGAAGGCCGCGCCTTTTAAAGAAGGCGAAGGGGGGAGCAGGGAAGCAACTGCCTCCGCGAAGGAGGCTTTCAAGGAAGAAGGGATCAGGGATCCTCCCCTCCAAGGGGAGAAGAGGACCGCGTGCGGAAGCGTTCAAGGGAACGGGGATGATGGAGTCGTACTCGCCGTGATTCAAATCACCGATGACCAAGTGCCGAACGGACAGCACCTCCGCGTTCAACAAACGTACGGAACGGACGACGTCTCCTCCTTCTTGATCCAGCAAGGGGGAAGGAGAGGTTGAGGAAGAAGGCTCCAGCAGCAGCACGACGGCGTGATGATGGTGGAGAGGCAGTACTCCGACAGGGCTTCGCCAAGCACTTAACGGAGGAGGAGAGGTGTTGGGGAGGGGAGGGGCTGCGCCTTGGATGTGTGTTGCAGCCCTCCCCTCACCCCTCTATTTATAGGGGAAGGGGCAAGGGGGCCGGCCCCTCTAGATGAGATCTAGAGGGGGGGCGACGGCCGGAGGGGGCTTGCCCCCCCCAAGGGGCGCCCCACTGGGGTTCCCCAACCCTAGGCGCATGGGCCCAGGGGCGCCCCACTAGGTTTCCCCAACCCTAGGCGCATGGGCCCAGGGGCGCCCAGCCCTCCGAGGGCTGGTTCCCCCTTTGTGGCCCATGAGGCCCTCCGAGGGGTGGACCCCCGGAACCTCTCCGGTGGCCCCGGTACAATACCGATATGCCCCCGAAACTTTCCGGTGTCCGTTTGACAACTTCCCATATATAAATCTTTACCTCCGGACCATTCCGGAACTCCTCATGACGTCCGGGATCTCATCCGGGACTCCGAACAACATTCGGTATTCACATACAAGTCTTCCTAATAACCCTAGCGTCACCGAACCTTAAGTGTGTAGACCCTACGGGTTCAGGAGACATGCAGAGATGACCGAGACGACTCTCCGGTCAATAACCAACAGCGGGATCTGTATACCCATGTTGGCTCCCACATACTCCTCGATGATCTCATCGGATGAACCACGACGTCGAGGATTCAAGCAACCTCGTATACTATTCCCTTTGTCAGACGGTATGTTACTTGCCCGAGATTCGATCGTCGGTATCCCAATACCTCGCTCAATCTCGTTACCCGCAAGTCACTTTACTCGCATCAGTAATGCATGATCCCGTGACGGACACTTGGTCACTTTGAGCTCATTATGATGATGCACTACCTAGTGGGCCTAGTGATACCTCTCCGTAATACGGAGTGACAAATCCATTCTCGATCCGTGTCAACCCAATGACACTTTCGGAGATACCTGTAGTGTACCTTTATAGTCACCCGATTCGTTGTGACGCTTGGTACACCCAAACACTCCTACGGTATCCGGAGTTACACGATCTCATGGTCTAAGGAAAAGATACTTGACATTGGAAAAGCTCTAGCAAAATGAACTACACGATCTTGTGCTATGCTTAGGATTGTCTTGTCCATCACATCATTCTCCTAATGATGTGATCCCGTTATCAATGACATCTAATGTCCATAGTCGAAACCATGACTATCTGTTGATCAACGAGCTAGTCAACTAGAGGCTTACTAGGGACGTATTGTGTTCTATGTATTCACACGTGTATTACGATTTCCGGATAATACAATTATAGCATGAATAAAAGACAATTATCATGAACAAGGAAATATAATAATAATCCTTTTATTATTGCCTCTAGGGCATATTTCCAACAGTCTCCCACTTGCACTAGAGTCAATAATCTAGTTACATTGTGATGAATTGAACACCCATAGAGTTCTGGTGTTGATCATGTTTTGCTCGCGGAAGAGGTTTAGTCAACGGATCTGCGACATTCAGATCCGTATGCACTTTGCAAATTTCTATGTCTCCATCTTGAACATTTTCACGGATGGAGTTGAAGCGACGCTCGATGTGCCTGGTCTTCTTGTGAAACCTGGGCTCCTTGGCAAGTGCAATAGCTCGAGTGTTGTCACAGAAGAGTTTGATTGGCCCCGACGCATTGGGTATGACTCCTAGGTCGGTGATGAACTCCTTCACCCAAATTGCTTCATGCGCTGCCTCCGAGGCTGCCATGTACTCCGCTTCACATGTAGATCCCGCCACGACGCTTTGCTTGCAGCTGCACCAGCTTACTGCCCCACCATTCAACATATACACGTATCCGGTTTGTGACTTAGAGTCATCCAGATCTGTGTCGAAGCTAGCGTCGACGTAACCCTTTATGAAGAGCTCTTCGTCACCTCCATAAACGAGAAACATGTCCTTTGTCCTTTTCAGGTACTTCAGGATATTCTTGACCGCTGTCCAAAGTTCCTTGCTGGGATTACTTTGGTACCTTCCTACCAAACTTACGGCAAGGTTTACATCAGGTCCGTACACAGCATGGCATACATAATAGATCCTATGGCTGATGCATAGGGATGACACTCATCTCTTCTTTATCTTTTGCATGGTCGGGCATTGAGCTGAGCTCAATCTCACACCTTGCAGACAGCAAGAACCCTTTCTTGGACTGATCCATTTTGAACTTCTTCAAAATCTTATCAAGGTATGTTCTTTGTGAAAGACCTATGAGGCGTCTCGATCTATCCCTATAGATCTTGATGCCTAATATAAGCAGCTTCTCCAAGGTCCTTCATTGAAAAACTTTTATTCAAGTAGGCCTTAATGCTGTCCAAGAGTTATATATCATTTCCCATCAAAAGTATGTCATCTACATATAATATGAGAAATGCTACAGAGCTCCCACTCACTTTCTTGTAAACGCAGGCTTCTCCATAAGTCTGCATAAACCCAAACGCTTTGATCATCTCATCAAAGCGAATGTTCCAACTCCGAGATGCTTGCACTAGCCCATAAATGGATCGCTGGAGCTTGCATACTTTGTTAGCATTCTTAGGATCGACAAAACCTTCCGGCTGCATCATATACAGCTCTTCCTTAGGATAACCATTAAGGAATGCTGTTTTGATGTCCATCTGCCATATCTCATAATCATAGTATGCGGCAATTGCTAACATGATTCGGACGGACTTAAGCTTCGCTACGGGAGAGAAAGTCTCATCGTAGTCAATTCCTTGAACTTGCCGATAACCCTTAGCGACAAGTCGAGCATTATAGATGGTGACATTACCATCCGCGTCCGTCTTCTTCTTAAAGATCCATTTGTTTTCTATCGCCGCGATCATCGGGCAAGTCCACAAAGTCCATACTTTGTTTTCATACATGGATCCTATCTCGGATTGCATGGCTTCAAGCCATTTGTTGGAATCTGGGCCGCCATCGCTTCTTCATAGTTCAAGGTTCACCGTTGTCTAACAACATGATTTCCGTGACAGGGTTGCCATACCACTCTGGTGTGGAACGTGTCCTTGTGGACCTCGAAGTTCAGAGCAACTTGATCCGAAGTACCTTGATCATCATCATTAATTTCCTCTCCGATTGGTGTAGGCACCATAGAAACATTTTCTGAGCTGCACTACTTTCCGGTTCAAGAGGTAGTACTTCATCGAGTTCTACTTTCCTCCCACTTACTCCTTTCGAGAGAAACTCTTTTCAAGAAAGGATCCGTTCTTAACAACAAAGATCTTGCCTTTGGATCTAAGGTAGAAGGTATACCCAATGGTTTCCTTAGGGTATCCTATGAAGACGCGTTTTCCGACTTGGGTTCGAGCTTTTCAGGTTGAAGCTTCTTGACATAAGCATCGCATCCCCAAACTTTTAGAAACGACAGCTTAGGTTTCTTCCCAAACCATAATTCATACGGTGTCGTCTCAACGGATTTAGACGGTGCCCTATTTAAAGTGAATGTAGCTGTCTCTAGAGTGTATCCCCAAAATGATAGCGGTAAATCGGTAAGAGACATCATAGATCGCACCATATCCAATAGAGTGCGATTCGACGTTCGGACACACCGTTCTGCTGAGGTGTTCCAGTAGCGTGAGTTGTGAAACGATTCCACATTTCCTTAAGTGTGTACCAAATTCGTGACTTAAATATTCTCCTCCACGATCTGATCGTAAGAACTTTATTTTTCGGTCACGTTGATTCTCTACCTCATTCTGAAATTCCTTGAACTTTTCAAAGGTCTCGGACTTGTGTTTCATCAAGTAGACATACCCATATCTACTTAAGTCATCGTGAGAGTGAGAACATAACGATATCCTCCATGAGCCTCAACGCTCATTGGACCACACACATCGGTATGTATGATTTCCAATAAGTTGGTTGCTCGCTCCATTGTTCCGGAGAACGGAGTCTTGGTCATTTTCCCATGAGGCATGGTTCGCATGTGTCAAATGATTCATAATCGAGAGACTCTAAAAGTCCATCAGAATGGAGCTTCTTCATGCGCTTGACACCAATGTGACCAAGGCGGCAGTGCCACAAGTATGTGAGACTATCGTTATCAACTTTACATCTTTATTCACACTATGAATATGTGTAACATTACGCTCGAGATTCATTAAGAATAAACCATTGACCATCGGAGCATGACCATAAAACATATCTCTCATATAAATAGAACAACCATTATTCTCGGATTTAAATGAGTAGCCATCTCGCATTAAACGAGATCCTGATACAATGTTCATGCTCAAACTTGGCACTAAATAACAATTATTGAGGTTTAAAACTAATCCTGTAGGTAAATGTAGAGGTAGCGTGCCGACGGCGATCACATCGACCTTGGAACCATTCCCGACGTGCATCGTCACCTCGTCCTATGCCAGTCTCCGTTTATTCCGCAGCTCCTGCTTTAGTGTTGCCGGCCTTCTTGTCTGCTAAGTATTTGGGGCAGTTCCGCTTCCAGTGGCCCTTCCCTTTGCAATAAAAGCACTCTGTCTCAGGCTTGGGTCCATTCTTTGACTTCTTCCCGGCAACTTGCTTACCGGGCGCGGCAACATCTTTGTCGTCCTTCTTGAAGTTCTTCTTACCCTTGCCCTTTTTGAACTTAGTGGTTTTATTGACCATCAACACTTGATGTTCTTTCTTGATTTCAACCTCTGCGACTTCACATTGAGAATACTTCAGGAATGGTCTTCACCATCCCTGCATATTGTAGTTCATCACAAAGCTCTTGTAGCTTGGTGGGAGCGATCAAGGATTCTGTCAATGACCGCCTCATCCGGGAGGTTAATGTCCAGTTGGGACAAAGCGGTTGTGCAACCTGACATTTTGAGTATGTGCTCCTTGTGTAACTGTTTTCCTCCATCTTACAACTATAGAACTTGTCGGAGACTTCATATCTCTCGACCGGGCATGAGCTTGGAAAACCATTTTCAGCTCCTCGAACATCTCATATGCTCCGTGTTGCTCAAAACGCTTTTGGAGCCCGGTTCTAAGCTGTAAAGCATGCCGCCTTGAACGAGGGAGTAATCATCAAGACGAGACTGCCAAGCATTCATAATGTCTTGGTTCTATGGGATGGGTGCTTCACCCAGCGGAGCTTCTAGGACATATTGTTTCTTGGCTGCTATGAGGATGATCCTCAGGTTCCGGACCCAGTCCGAATAGTTGCTGCCATCATCTTTCAGCTTGGTTTTCTCTAGGAACGCGTTGAAGTTCATGTTGACATGAGCGTTGGCCACTTGATCTACAAGACATATTTTGCAAAGACTTTAGACTAAGTTCATGATAATTAAGTTCATCTAATCAAATTATTTAATGAACTCCCACTCATATTTGACATTCCTCTAGTCATCTAAGTGTTACATGATCTGAGTCGACTAGGCCGTGTCCAATCATCACGTGAGATGGACTAGTCATCGTCGGTGAACATCTCCATGTTGATCGTATCTTCCATACGACTCATGTTCGACCTTTTGGTCTCTTGTGTTCCGAGGCCATGTCTGTACATGCTAGGCTCGTCAAGTTAACCCTAAGTGTTTATGCATGTGTAAAACTGTCTTACACCCGTTGTATGTGAACGTAAGGATCTATCACACCCGATCATCACGTGGTGCTTGAAACAGCGAACTTTAGCAACGTGCACAGTTAGGGGAACACTTTCTTGAAATTATTCTAAGGGATCATCTTATTTACTACCGTCGTTCTAAGTAAACAAGATGCAAAATCCATAATAAACATCACATGCAATTATATAAAGTAGTGACATGATATGGCCAATATCATATAGCTCCTTTGATCTTCATCTTCGGGGCTCCATGATCATCTTGTCACCGGCATGACACCATGATCTCCATCATCATGATCTCCATCATCGTGTCTCCATGAAGTTGCTCGCCAACTATTACTTCTACTACTATGGCTAACACGTTTAGCAATAAAGTGAAGTAATTTACATGGCGTTCAATCAATGACACGCAGGTCATACAATAAATAAGACAACTCCTATGGCTCCCGCCGGTTGTCATACTCATTGACATGCAAGTCGTGATTCCTATTACAAGAACATGATCTCATACATCACAATATATCATTCATCATTCATCACAACTTCTGGCCATATCACATCACATGACAATTGCTGCAAAAACAAGTTAGACGTCCTCTAATTGTTGTTGCATCTTTTACGTGGCTGCAATTGGGTTCTAGCAAGAACGTTTTCTTACCTACGAATAACCACAACGTGATTTTGTCAACTTCTATTTACCCTTCATAAGGACCCTTTTCATCTAATCCGCTCCAACTAAAGTAGGAGAGACAGACACCCGCTAGCCACCTTATGCAACTAGTGCATGTCGATCGGTGGAACCTGTCTCACGTAAGCGTCACGTGTAAGGTCGGTCCGGCCGCTTCATCCCACAATACCGCTGAAGCAAGAAAAGACTAGTAGCGGCAAGCAAGTTGACAAGATCTCGCCCACAACAAAATTGTGTTCTACTCGTGCAATAGAGAACTACGCATAGACCTAGCTCATGATGCCACTTTGTTGGGGAACGTTGCGAGAAAATTAAAATTTTCCTACGGTTTCACCAAGATCCATCTATGAGTTCATCTAAGCAACGAGTCATGGGAGAGATTGCATCTACATACCACTTGTAGATCGCGTGCGGAAGCGTTCAAGGAACGGGATGATGGAGTCGTTACTCGCCGTGATTCAAATCACCGATGACCAAGTGCGAGCGGACAGCACCTCCGCGTTCAACACACGTGCGGAACGGACGGCGTCTCCTCCTTCTTGATCCAGCAAGGGGAAGGAGAGGTTGAGGAAGAAGGCTCTAGCAGCAGCACGACGGCGTGATGATGGTGGAGAGGCAAGCTCGGCAGGCTTCGCCAAGCACTCAGCGGAGGAGGAGAGGTGTTGGGGAGGGAGGGCTGCGCCTTGGATGTGTGTTGCAGCCTCCCTCACCCCTCTATTTATAGGGGAAGGAGCAGGGGGCGGCCCCTCTAGATGAGATCTAGAGGCGCGCGGCCAGGGAGGGGGCTTGCCCCCAAGCAAGGGGGCGCCCCCCACTAGGGTTCCCCCAACCCTAGGCGCATGGGCCCAGGGGGGGGGGCGCCCAGCCCTCCAGGGGCTGGTTCCCTGCCCTTTGTGGCCCATGAGGCCCTCCGAGAGGGGTGGCCCCTCCCGGTGGACCCCCAGAACCTCTCCGGTGGCCCCGGTACAATACCTATATGCCCCCGAAACTTTCCGGTGTCCGTTTGACAACTTCCCATATATAAATCTTTACCTCCGGACCATTCCGGAACTCCTCGTGACGTCCGGGATCTCATCCGGGACTCCGAACAACATTCGGTAATCACATACAAGTCTTCCTAATAACCCTAGCTCACCGAACCTTAAGTGTGTAGACCCTACGGGTTCGGAGACATCTGAACATGATCGAGGCGACTCTCGGTCAATAACCAACAGCGGGATCTGGATACCCATGTTGGCTCCCACATACTCCTCGATGATCTCATCGGATGAACCATGATGTCGAGGATTCAAGCAACCCCGTATACTATTCCCTTTGTCAGACAGTATGTTACTTGCCCGAGATTCGATTGTCGGTATCCCAATACCTCGTTCAATCTCATTACCGGTAGTCACTTTACTCGTACCGTAATGCATGATCCCCTGACCAGACACTTGGTCACTTTGAGCTCATTATGATGATGCACTACCGAGTGGGCCCAGTGATACCTCTCCGTGTACGGAGTGACAAATCCATTCTCGATCCGTGTCAACCCAATGACACTTCGGAGATACCTGTAGTGTACCTTTATAGTCACCCGATTCGTTGTGGCGTTTGGTACACCCAAAGCACTCCTACGGTATCCGGGAGTTACACGATCTCATGGTCTAAGGAAAAGATACTTGACATTGGAAAAGCTCTAGCAAAACGAACTACGATCTTGTGCTATGCTTAGGATTGGGTCTTGTCCATCACATCATTCTCCTAATGATGTGATCCCGTTATCAACGACATCTAATGTCCATAGTCGAAACCATGACTATATGTTGATCAACGAGCTAGTCAACTAGAGGCTTACTAGGGACGTATTGTGTTCTATGTATTCACACGTGTATTACGATTTCCGAATAATACAATTATAGCATGAATAAAAGACAATTATCATGAACAAGGAAATATAATAATAATCCTTTTATTATTGCCTCTAGGGCATATTTCCAACAGTACCTTCTGATAGTTATGCATATAGAATGCGCCCTGTATAGATAGTAGCCCCCGAGACTCGGTATCTGTCTGGCCCGAGCAGCGTGCGAGGATCATAATCTCGATACTAACATGTCGCCGTTCCTATGTAGGTGGCGGGCGTCCGTGGCTAGCTGGACTGATGAATTGCCGAACTAAAGCGGCAACTTGACGAGGCGGATGCGGACATCGCGCTGGTCAATAAACGGTTTGACGAGTCACAAGGTATGCGACTTCTCCGCGGACACCTGGTAAGGGAGCTTGAGCCCATGCCTTACTACTTGTATGCTTTGATGCAGAGGTGCATTGCTTGTGGAGAGGTTGCTGGGCGGAACTTGCCCGAGCTAAAGAGCAAGCCCGAAAGAGTAATGCGGCCGCTTTAATGGCGGCCGAAGAGCTGAAAGCCGAACGGGCTGCCCACTGCCGAAGCAAAGAGGAAATGGCCGATTTGGCCCTGAAACTGAAGAATACTACCGACCGCTGCGATGTTCTTGAAAAAAGAACGTCAAAGCGGAACAAGAGGACTGAAAAAGGCCACCGCCAATCCAAGGATGCCTGTTCCGCTATGAGAGCTGCCAAGGAGGAGCTGAGTCGGGCCGGGATATTGCGGCCGGAAAACCGCTTACTGTGGAGGAAATATACGGATCCAAGTATGCTCAGTTGGACAAGCTGTGGAGTTCGGAGGATGCTTATCTGGACTTAGCGGCGAGCGCTGCGGACGCGATTGAGCACTTCCGAGGCCAGAAGGGGCATAGAAGGGAAGAGCTATTTTGGTCGCAATTCCATAGTCCGGAGCGTCCTCTTCCGTTGAACGATCTGTTGGCCGAATGGGCCGAGCTGAATCGATTATCCGGACTTGCCATGAAGCATGTCATGACTCATTTGTGGCTAGGCGGACCCCAGCCGAAGAGTTATTTTGGCTTAGTGCAGCAGTTCCTTGGTGCGGTACCGCGTATCGACGCAATGGAGCGGTTGGCGTGTATTGAGGGGGCGCGGATGGCTCTTGCCCGTGTCAAGGCATACTGGGCTGAGATGAAGGACACCGATATTGCCTCCCAGATTCGGACGGCGGCGGCGAGTACCCGATCGGCGCTATTTTGAGGAAGTTCTTCCGGGCGCTTTCGTTTCATAGAGACGCAAATGCTTTCGAAGGATGTTATGTTTGAATGACATGTATAATTTTATGAAACTACGTTTCAATTTAATGTAAGAGCTTTTTATACTTGTGCCTTCAAGTAGCAAACTACCTCTGTCGCGGCGCGTTGATGTATATATGTATATAACTTTGAAAGATGGCAGTCTTGACTTCATTTCCCACGCACATAGTGCGGGGTGTTTGCAAAGAAGTCGCGCTTTCACACTTAATCCAACGTCTTGGTCCTATAAAGGAGGTGGTAGCGTAGCAAACTAGTCAACCGGACTATAATGCTTTATCACTTTCACTTAGCCATAGGAGTTCGATGGTGGGGCTACTATATAGCCCCTGGGGGCTACTATATAGCCCCTGGGGGCACCGCACTCTCCCGAATTCGGGGTGCGTATGTGCCTGACCGGAAAACGGTCTTTCGTTAATGCGGAGGAATTCTAAACATTCTGGTGAGTCATCGAGTGGTTGACCAGTCTCGCTATATCATGACAAATTTTGGCTTTCTCTCTTGAGGTGCTCGCGCCGGCGAACCGGGCACAATCGCAGAGTTCTCCGGTGCCGTGTTACCCGATAGAACGGGCGTAAGGCATCAAAACACAGGAGCCGGGCAAACCCAACATTTGACCAAAGACATGATTCGGAGCTGATGCATATAAGGCCTAACTCGAGACGCCAACACTCCCTAAGGTATTCGGTCTTTTTATAAAGCGGGCGAACAATGCCCTTGGTAACAAGCCCCGGTGTCCAGTGCGTGCAAAATTCGACGCGCCGATGCCAAAATGCCAGCCTCCTCCCGGTTATAATAAGAGACCGGGATGAGTAACAACAAGAGACAGTGAAAAAGGTTTACGCAGGATCTTAATCTGAAAAGAATTCTTACAGCGGGTCCTCGCTTTGCGTCTGCGCTGTGTCTCCGTTGTGCCGTATCCTAGACGGGTATAGTACGGCGTTCATCTGTAAAGAGAGGAACTTAGTTTGAAAAAGATCGCGCTAAAATGTAATTGGAAATAAAATAGAGTATGACTAAAAATGAGTAAAATTGAGCTTTATTGTCTCTTGTTGTACATGCGTGAAGCCCTTGTAAGGGGGTGCGCGGCTAGTAAGCATCATGTTTATTTATGCGGACTCGCCTAACCGTGTCCGGGTCCGAACGACCTGCTTTAGGCGCTTTTGGCCAGCAAGGCCGTATTAGTGTGAGGCTGTTAAGGCAGTCTCACATTCTTTCCTTGAGGGACACGCACAGCTTCCCTTCAATGAAATGATGCCTCGTGGATTGGGCATTTTAAGTTTAAGAGATGCATAATGCGGTATTGCGTTAAAGCGGGCGAAAGCTTCGCGTCCCAGTAGTGCTTGATGGCTACTTTTAAATGGGGCGATGTGGAAGACCAACTTTTCCCGACGGAAGTTGTCGGGTGAGCCGAACATAACTTCCAATAGTAGGGAGCCCGTACAATGGGCATATGTGCCTGGCATTATTCCTTGGAAGGAAGTTTTGATATGGCTAATCCTGTTTGGGTTTATCCCCATGTTGCGGATTGTGTCCTGACATAGCAGGTTTAAATCACTGCCGCTGTCCATTAGGACTTGCGTAAATTGAAGACTGTCGATTATAGGTTCTAGTATCAAGGCAGTCCATCCTGCGTTTCGGATACTTTCGGAGTAGTCCTGATGGTCGAAGGTAATTGGTTTTGACAACCAGTGTTGGGACTCCGCTGGGGTAGATTGTGCGGCGTGTAATTCAATGGGTGCCGCTCTGTTTTCCCCTTTTGTTACTTGAAGTAGGTTTACTGTTTTGACCTCTTGTGGGAAATTCTTTTGTTTTCCGGGGCTCTGCTTGTGGTGCTCGTCATCATCCTCACTTGGTGTGTCGAGCCCCTTGTGTTCGGCGTTGAGTCTGCCGGAATGCTTGAAGACCCAACAATCTCTGTGGGTACGGTTTGCAGGCTTCCCGGGAGTACTGGGGATTTGGAATATCTTGTCCAAGATTTTGTTTAAGCTGGATAGCTCATCGCTATTGTCCTTAAGGGGCAGTTTTTTATTGTTCTGTCATGAGCTTTTGAATCCGGCGTTGACTGTCGCGCTCTTTGGACCGTTCCCTTAATCCGCGCTGCTCCTTGCTGCGTCGTGGTTTCCGCTCCCATCCCTGACTTGGATGTACTTGGGTCGCTGGTATGCATCTTGCTAGCCAGCTATCCTCTCCAGCAAAAGCGGGTCATGAGGCTTGTTAGTGCGGCCATTGTTCTTGGCTTTTCCTGGCGAGGTGTCCGGCGAGCCATTTGTCTCTGGACGTTGTGTTTAAAAGCTGCTAAGGCTTCACGTCCGGACAGTCGACTATTTGGTTCTTTTGGGTGAGGAACCTGTTCCAGAATTTTCGAGCTGACTCTCCGGGCTGTTGGGTTATGTGACTTAGATCGTCTGCGTCTGGAGGTCGGACATAGGTTCCCTGGAAATTGGCTCAAAAGCATCCTCAAGCTCTTCCCAACTACCAATGGTGTTTTCGGGAGGCTTTTAAGCCAATGCCGGGCTGGCCCTTTGAGCTTGAGGATAGGTATTTTATGGTGTGGAGATCATCTACTCGCCATGTGTATGTGGAGGATATAATCCTCAATCTAGACTCTGTGGTCATCGTTCCGTCGTATGCCTCTATGTTTACGGGCTTGAATCCCGCTGAAATTCATGATCCAAAGACCTCATCGGTGAAACATAGAGGTGCGGGCGCCCAGTATTTGGGTGTGCCGTAATGTTCGGATATTTGACGTGTTGTATTGCTCGCCGAACTTGTTTCCTTGGCCCGTAGATAGATCTAATCGGGCCATCCTTTTAGTGCGAATCCTTATGCGGATCGTGTCTTGGCTTGTGTCGGCGCCGCTTGCCGCTTCCACGTTTGCCATGTGGTCGCCTATCCGACCCGCGGCCTCTTTGTTTTTTGATCGTGGGGCTCTCGGCCTCCTCATCGAATTCGGGCGTAGTTTGCGCTTTGGGTAGCTCTTTGCTTGGCGGTATCGCCATATTTGTCTGCTGCAGTGTTGAGTAATTTACTCCATCTCATTCGGTCGTCTTCCGCTGTTCGAGCCTCTGTTTCGCTTTTTCAAGCTACGCGTAGTAGTGAGGAGCTCTTTGTGGAGGTTCTTGATCCAATGACGTGTCCGGCGTGAGATCGTCCGGATTGTTGTCCTTGCCGGGACGGGTTGTTTGTCCAAGTTGGCCTGTTGAATGGTTGCTCAATGGCATGTTAAGTGGTCGGCGGCTCACCCCGCTCTATGGCTGGGTCTGTGTGGCGCTATCTTTGTCGAGGTGGGGTTTTGAGCGGCGCTTACGCCGCTTTGACCGCTTCGAGGGAATTTTCTTTCGCAGCGTCTCGTCGTTCCTCGTTATCGCTTCCCTTAGGTCTGTCCACCATATATATATCGTAAGTTGAGGTGGCCATCGAGTGCCCTGTGGGCGCTGCTTCTTGGTCGTCTCCGGCGTCGTCGTCCATACAGTCGATGTCCTCGGAGTTGAAGTCGAGCATGTCTGTTAAGTCATCGACAGTGGCTACAAAGTGGGTGGTGGGTGGGCGTTGAATTTCTTCGTCGTCCGAATCCCAACCTTCCTGACCGTAGTTCGGCCAGGGCTCCCCTGACAAAGAGAGAGACTTCAATGAGTTCAGGATATCGCCAAAGGGCGATTGCTGAAAGATGTCCGCGGTGGTGAACTCCATAACCGACACCCAGTCGGATTCGACTGGCAGGGGCGCGGGAGGTTCGGAGTCCGGAAAGGAGTCCGGCACCTGGGAGTCACGAGCTTTGCAAAGGACAGGGATGGTGTTCGGCTCAATCGCCGTAGAGATTTCAGCACCCGAGGCGCTGTCCAACCAACCGCCCTCGATCGGCGAAACCGCCCGGATTAAGGGTCGGGCGGCACGGTGCGCGCCTCCAAGGCACTCGCTCGGCGGCGAGCTAGATCGCACCCATCGAGACAGGCGGCACGCTCGGTATGGCTCGAATCTGTCGAAGATCAAGTCTTCGCGACATCGGCCGATAGTTCAAGCTTCCAATCCGACCGATGGCTAGGGCGAAGCTTCGATCTGCTCCAGATGGCCTAGCGAATTGGCCCGCAGTGCAAAGCCGCCAATCGAAGATCTATGCAGGGAGAAAAGTCTCACCGGACTGCGTCGTTGTTGATGATTGAAGGAGCCATCGGGCCTATAGGTGACGACACGGAGGAACTCTCAATGAAAGCACCAATGTCGGTGTCAAACCGCGGATCTCGGTATGGGGTCCCGAACTGCGTCTAGACGGATGGTAACAGGAGACAAGGGACACGATGTTTTACCCAGTTTGGGCCCTCTTGATGGAGGTAATACCCTACTCCGCTTGATTAATATTGATGATATGGGTAGTACAAGAGTAGATCTACCACGAGATCAGAGAGGCTAAACCCTAGAAGCTAGCCTATGGTATGATTGTTGTTCGTCCTACGGACTAAAACCCTTCGGTTTATATAGACACCGAATAGGGTTAGGGTTACACAGAGTCGGTTACAATGGTAAGAAATCTACATATCCGTATCGCCAAGCTTGCCTTCCACGCCAAGGAAAGTCCTATCCGGACACGGGACGAAGTCTTCAATCTTGTATCTTCATAGTCTAGGAGTCCGGCCAAAGATGATAGTTCGGCTATCCGGGCACCCCCTAGTCCAGGACTCCCTCAGGAAACCCCAGCCCACGGACGAAGTGAGTGAGGAATACAACCCTCTCGTCGGGTTCCGGAGTAGGGACGATCTGTCCCGCCGCCGGGAGACGGTGTGCGATCTTCTTGGCCAGGCATCCGGCCTCCCGGAGTTTCTTGATATCCTTCTCCTTGACGGAGGAGGCCATCCACTTGCCTTGAGCTCCGGATCCAGACATGGTTAGAGTGCCTTTTGGGCGGCAGAGATGGGTGCTTGGGGGCTGGAGCTCGAGAATGAATGAGCAGAGGAAGAAGAAGGCGTGGGTGAAAGAGGGAAATGCTCATCCCTTTATAAAGGTAGTAAAAATCATGCGCCTCCCACTTGCCCTAAGGCTCGCTTATTTCCCAAGCGCCGTGCGGATGGCACGGTTGGGTTACCCATACCCGCATTGATGAGAATCCCGTGATAAGGGGAGACGATCTCTGCTTTGACAAGACGTGCCAATGAAACCGCGCCTCGGGATACGGAGGGGCAGGATAAAAACGGTTCGAATAAAGACCGGGCCTTGGCGTGATGTTCAAGATCTACTTTGGAGTATTCGGAGAAGGAACCCGCCTTGCAATGCCGAAGACAATCTGCGCGCCGGACTCATCGCCATTGAAGCCTGGTTCAGGGGCTCTTGAGGGAGTCCCAGATTAAGGGGTCCTCGGACAGCCGGACTATATGCATATGCCGGACTGTTGGACTATGAAGATACAAGATAGAAGACTTCATCCCTGTCCGGATGGGACTCTCCTTTGCGTGGAAGGCCAGCTTGGCGGTTAAGATATGAAGATTCCTTTCTCTCAGAATCGACTCTGTAACCCTAGCCCCTCCGTGTCTATATAAACCGGAGGGTTTAGTCTGTAGGACAAGAACAATCGTAATCATAGGCTAGCTTCTAGGGTTTAGCCTCTACGATCTCGTGGTAGATCAACTCTTGTAATACTCATATCATCAAGTTCAATCAAGCAGGAAGTAGGGTATACCTCCGTCGAGAGGGCCCGAACCTGGGTAAACATTGTGTCCCCCGCCTCCTGTTACCATCAGCCTTAGACGCACAGTTCGGGACCCCCTACCCGAGATCCGCCGGTTTTGACACCAACACGCACCCCAACCTGCAACAGTTGGTTGTTTTATTTATTTATTTGTGGGGGAAACTTCCGATCTATTCATCAATTGTCAAGGTAGTACAAAGAACACTAGAAGTGAAAATTACATCTAGGTCCGTAGACACCTAGTGACGACTACAAGCACTGAAGCAAGTCGGAGGGGTGCCGCCGTCATCGTCCCTCCCTCACCTGAGCCAGGCAAATCTTGTTGTAGTAGACTGTCATGAAGTCGTCTTGCTAAGGCCCTCTAGGACCGGTGCAACATCAAAACAATCGCTGCTGATGAAGATAATCGTAGATCGAAAGAATCCAACATGTAGACACACAAACACACACGAACGAAAACCAGATCCACGTGGATCCACCGAAGACAAACGCCGACCGGATCCCGTGATATCCTCCAGAGACACGATGACACTAGAAACACCCCCGGGATGGGGCTAGCCGAGGAGAACATTATTCCATCTTCATCTTCAGAGATCCACCACCGCCTTGTCTCTCTTAGCAGGGCACAAACCCTAACAAAGCTTAATAAAGCAACAAAAAAATAGAGCCCTCCCATTGGCAAGGGCCGGGATCCACCGCGCTTCCATGGCCCTAAGGCCACAAGAGATGAGGCTGACTGGCGCCAGGGGCGGCGGGAGGCAGAGGAAACCCTAGCGGCTGGGTGCTTACCGGCGAAGGGATCTGGTTGCTTTTGAAATGACAAGTGTTTGTCTGAGCAACCCCTCTGTCGATATACTTCACGGAGATAAAACTCAGAGCCTAAATTTAATTAGTTAGGTAATTGACAAGTATTCTTCTAGGAACCAAATTCCGACATCTGCTTAGAGTGGTGTATGGGTGCAGTTGATCAGAGTTTTTTTTATAACGCAGTTGATCAGAGTTGTCATACGAAGGATTGGACCAATAGTTTCATATAAAGGGCCTCTTGGGACTAGTTGTTGTTGTGCGTGTTTTATATTTTTTGCCTAGGCTGCTTTGTGCTTCTTGTATATCCTTTTATTTCGTTTCATGCTTGTAAAACATGCCTTGTACTTTTTCGCAAGAAAAAAACGCCCTACATCATTTTAAGGGTTTTTATCTTTTATATTACTAGTTGTGTCACACTACTAAGTTTTATCATTACAAGTTACAACTATTAAAAAATATCATCATTTCGTGAGATGTTTGCTTAAAAATGCCACTAGACACCTAAAAAATTCCATTTTTTTGTTATATGTTTGCTATAAAAATGCCATTAGACACCGTTATTGTCAGGTCAACCCCGTTGACCATGTTATATGGCCAAAATACCCAGATCCGCATGTCAGCTCTTTGTATCCCACAATGATATGTGTGCCCCCACTTTTAAGGACTAAGCAAGCGAATAATTTTAGAGGAAAATAAGAACATTGTTGGGTATCGAATGGGACCCACACTTTACTGTAGTGAGATGGAGGAAGAGCTGACATGTGGGTCCATGGGTATTTTGGCCATATAACATGGTAAGCAGGCTTTGAGCTTACACTAATGTGTCTAGTGGCATTTTTGAGCAAGCTCCTAACACAACTGATGCCACTTTTGAGCAGTTGAAACTTCTAGCTGCAAAACGGAGTAGTGAGATGGTATACATGATAAAAAAAACCTGATTTGAAATCAATAAGATACACAATAAGATCCTGTCACTAGTAGAAAAATGATCTAATGTTCAGCTCATTAGTTCCGGTTTGTAAATGAACCGGCACTAATGTGACCATTAGTCCCGGTTCGAATGGCTATGCATTAGTCCCGGTTCATTTGTGACCTCTAGTCCCGGTTTGTGTCACAAACCGGGACTAAAGGGGTGGTGGCAGGCTGGCGTCAGGCCGTGGCCCCACGAGCCCCTTTAGTCCCGGTTTGTGACAAAAAACGGGACTAAAGGGCCAACCTATAGTCCTGGTTTGTATCACAAACCGGGACTAAAGGGGTCTAACCTTTAGTCATGGCTGGAGACACAAACCGGGACTAAAGGACAATTTTCAAACACTACCCCCCTATCGCCTTTTCAGTTTCAAAAAAAAACAAAAGAAAATGATAAAAACTTCAAAAATTAAAATCCTTCGAGATGTAGTTATGTTACTACATCTAGTAGTTAGGGAAATTTAAAAACATAAATTTCGACATGTTTTGCAAAAAAATGTTATGAAAAAGTAAAACGACCATATCTTTGCATACGATGTCGAAAAAACGCATAATATATCAAAATGTTCAGCACGAAAATCCGCATCCAAATTCGACCGCCGTAGGCCGTTCTGCAAAATTTTAGAATCCTCAAATTCTTAAGGGAAAAAAAGTTATGCTCAAATTTCAGTTTTTTTGAATTTTGGTTAAATCTTGTTAAACTGTGGTCAAACTATGGCCAAACTACTTATTCAAGAAATAATAGTGTTACTAAATTTATGTTAGTTTTTTTGAATTTTGGTCAAACTATGGTCAAATCTGGTCAAACTATGGTCAAACCACGTATTCAAGAAATATTAGTGTTACTAAATAATTATTGTTTTTTAGAATAATAGTTTCAAACTCAAACGGTGAAACATTGGACTTCATGCTCAAGCTAAACTCCTGAGGGTTGATAGGATTGACAACTTACTATTGTCGGGTAAACAACAAGTGCAGACTTAGAAACTAGGGGGAATAGAACTCGAAAGTTAAGCATGCTCAGGCTGGAGTAGTGAGAGGATGGGTGACCGGCTGAGAAGTTAGACGGTTTGAAGTGCTCCACACTTGAGCAATGATGAGGGGTGATTAAAAATTAAATCGTCAAATAATTCAGAAATTTAAAAATAAAAAAATCAATTTTTTTCGAAAAAATAGAAAATATTCAAGAAAAAAACACCAACCGGGACTAAGGTCCCCCAGCCCCCCGACGGGGGCTCGTGCCACGTTGTGATCCTTTGATCCCGGATCGTGCTGTCCCCTCTTTAGTCCCGGTTACAAAACCGGGACTAAAGGTCCTTTACAAACCGGGACTAAAGGTCGTTTTTTTATTAGTGTGTTGTTTCCATCGAAAAAGAAATTTGGAGCATCAGACGTTGAAACTGCTCGCATGAGCCACCCCCTGTCGAAACTAGCAGGCGCGTGCTTCACTCGGACTGCTATTCGGCAAACTAAACGTACGCGTCACAAAACCATAGTGCCTCCGCAGTCCGCACAGGTACAAACGATGAAAGAAACCGCTCGACGGCGCTTGATTCAACCCGCCGGAAAGGAGCGCGGGAAGAGCCAGCCAGCCGCGGTGACGAACAGGTGTTCGGCGCGCCAGGGGACGCCGTGCCCGAGCGAGTGGGGCGCTGCGCGTGGGGCTCCATGCTCGTGCGGTGCGACAACCGCGCCCCACCGGGGCCCGGCACGTCCAGCTAGGTCGCCAGGCCAGGCCACGTCCGCATCCGGGCGGAACGGTACGGACAAAAAAGGTTACCTGACGCGCAGGGGCGCGCTCTGTATGGCCAGGAGCCTGCGACGTGTGCGAGCACGAGCCGGCCCGGTCGGCGTCGCTGGCGCACGCGCGCTGTCGCGCAGCCGAGCGAGCAAGCGGGGCCGACCTGGCGCTCGCGGTCGCGCCCCGTCGCGTCTCGAGACTTGCCACCAATGCGGATGCGACGCCACGCGAGGCGCAACCCGCGCCATACACCGTTGAACGGCCGGCATGAGCGAGACTGGTGGTTGCACCGCGCGCGCGCGCGCGCGCTCGTGACGCGCATCGTGCACCGTCCAGCTCTGGGGTTCACACGACGTCAAGTGGACACAATAATCGGAAATCTTTTCGTCACGTCCGCATCACTGCACAACCGGACGAAAGAAATAATTGTCATGTCTGAAGAACATAGCCACCAGATTTACGAATCTACAGCGCCAGTGCCACGCTTTCAGCAGCGTTTCCTTTCAACGCCTGCGTATGGCTCTCTGGAGCGCTTCGCTGATCATCCCGGGCTCCACGGCGCCAGGACCGGCAAACTGCAACAGTTCACCAAAGCACATCAGTAAATCAATATTGGCCTCCCGTTAATGCTGCATCCCTACTGCGCGATCGAGCTTAATTAATCAGCTGCTACCAGACCTCACCTGAGCTCGTATCTTGAGAGCGAGGAGGCCGTCGGGCGTCGACGCGCGCACGGAGAGCACGTCCAGGCGGAGGCTCTTGATGGCGTCGAACACTTGCGTCATCAGCAGCTCCTTCCACCGGCATTGCACCTCCAGGAGCACCTCTTTGTCCGTCACGGTGACGTTGACGATGTTGCTCGAGCCGTCGTCCTTGGGGAGCACCCTCTCCGTGTCGTCCCCGCCGAGCTCCGACGCCTTTCTCTTGGAACCAGCTAACACCTTCTTCCCACTGACGTCATGGAGTTTTCGGACGGCTGTTCCGGCCGCCCTGTTGGATTCTAGCTCCTCCACCTTCTGCTCCAGCTCTCTGAGGTAGGCTATCGTTTCAGCTAGGATGGATGCCTTGTCCACCTGCAATCACAATTCATAAAGAAAGATAAAGGTATGAAACACACCTGTCTATAACTTTTTTTTTTCTAATCCCTTTGTAAAGAAAAAAAATAGTGATCTAAATGCTCTTATATTTCTTTACAGAGTACTTTTTGGTGGTGTGCATGTGTTACCTTGTGAATGGACGGGACCAACGACTTGAGAATCAGAAACATCTCATTGAGCTTCTCCCGGCGTCTCCTCTCCGAAATGACATGGTTTTTTGTGTTGGTACTTTCCTGAGCTCTCGCGGTGCCGTCACCACCATTATTTGCCCATGCGCCACCGGCCAAAACTTTCTTCAGCAACTTCTGCGACTCTCCGGCGACGGACGCATCCACGTCTTCTGTTGAGTCCAACGATCTCTTCCAAGCCGTAAAGCATGATGAGCGAGAGGGTTCAACGGAGCTAAAAGTGACACCACCATCAGTGATCCCGTCGGTGGTGGCAGGCGCCGACGGCACTTCCGGCGAAGACATGACCTCGAAAGACCCACCCATGATCCAGTTTTCCTCGAGAGCCCCCACGTCCAGCTCGTCGCAGAGGCCGTAGAACCCATTGATCTCCGTGATCCGCTTGAGGTTGCCGTCGGATAGGCACTCGACCTCCCCTAGCTCGAGTTCCCCGGGTACCATTGCGGCCATGGTGTTATGGTTGAGATCTTCGAACACGATATCGATGTCCCCAGTATCGTCTGCTGATGGACTGGAGTTCGGCTCCTCTGACTTCGAGCATGTTGGGAACTTCAAGTCCCAGAAAGATGTGCCGATCCGATTCACCATGTCCATGTCCTCCAAAACCTAGTAAATAGATTGAAATCACCTTGCTTATTCAACGCAATTAATCACTAGCATTTCATTTGGCGAAGAACCGGAAAAACTCGTGGATTGATTTGGTCTTTGGCTTTCATGACTTGATGAGGGTCCCACATACAAATGGTACATTTTTATATATTCGGCTTTATTAATGTATTCAAGTTGGTCGGTATAGCCGACAGAGGTCGCCAAATAGGTGACTTTGAGTGGATCCATGTATTTGTTTTGTCAGAATATGTTGAATAAGTTAATAAAAATGAATGTGTGCATCCTTGGATGCAAAGGCCAGGGATTTCAACCTCCCTTTCAGAAGAAAAAAACAAATTGTGATGATAAACAATAAAATGTACTCCCTCCGTCCAGAAATACTTGTAGGAGGAATGGATGTATCTAGATGTATTTTAGTTCTAGATACATTCATTTTTATGCATTTCTGCGACAAGTATTTCCGGACGGAGGGAGTAGTATTTTACCGAAGGTACCGGAAAAACTAAGGGACAGCCAGTCAACACGAGTGAATAAAACAAGCACCACGATATCGAGATGAACAACCAGGGTATGTCGCCTCGAACCAGGGTATGTTGCACTCAAAAAACATCCAATTCCATGGTTTGTACATCCAAACAGCAATTGGAATTGAGTGCTACCCTCTGATTCCAACAATAAATTCCATGCACAACCAAACAATAGAATTCGAATTGGAGCCCATTTCCTTTCCATCTTGGATTTGGAATTTCCAGTCCAATTCAATTCCAAGCAATTTTTCCTACATCCAAACACAGCGTAAGAGGAACAACAAGGGTACATCGGCCCTTCTGTCCCCAAGGAATAATAGAGTGCCAAAGGCGAGATGGGCCAGTCAGAGGTACGACAGCATCCATCGCCGCATGCCTCCTATTTTACAAGACCTAGCCAAGCGACCATTGGAGCAGTGTATAATTTCGCCATTTGTGTTCCTCACTCTAAGAAAATGGAGTCTTGCTGACAACGACAAGAGGAGCGGTGGACTAGGAGGGTGGTGGTGGCCGCTAGGTTTGTGCAATTCGAACCACCATAGCTAAATGAGTTTAGCATAGGCATAAAAGAAGAGATCAGTGCTGTCTCTGTGTGTGTGTGTGTGTGGGGGGGGGCAAACCTGTATAACAAACGTAAGTGCATCACTACTCAGCAAAATAATATTCAAAAGAATTATGAACATAAATCTACATGTAAATATAGATCTCTTGTACATATATGTAACGTTTGATTAAGAAATATTGTAGCATGCATGTGAGGTACACAAAAAGACAATGTCTGGATAATACTAGTGCATCTATTATTTGCAGTCTTTAGATCTACACATGCATGTGAGTATTTGTCTTTGTTCTCTAGCCATATATGGAAAGATAGTATCCAAAGAAAATATATAGATACATGTAGCTAACACATTTTGCATTTCAATGGTAAATCTCAGTCAATTGAGACTTGTATGTCTCAGTCAATTCTATATTTGTGAAATCCTACATTGAGATCTGTGTAAATTTTTCTTTTTTTGTCCTTTTTTTGTTTTATGTTATATCATTTGACTGATACTTTGGTTAAGTCTCGGTCAACTGAGACCTAATCATATCTTTTGCATGTTTTCCCTTAATGGGTTCTCTTTCCATTTTTTGGGGGGTAGTTTGTTTGCCTTAGCTCGTGCCGATAGGAGAGAACCACACACAGTTTGTACAAGTAGACTATGGAAATATATTAAAAGGAGAACATCATGTGCTTGATGGGACGAAAACTCACAGTATTTGTTGTCCCGAGCTCAAGCACACCACCCATCAATGGAATGCAGACGACTGTCTGAAAAAATGTGACCCAAGACACATGCAGTTGGGTTCAGAAATCTGATCTGAACAGTATGCACAGGTGATATAGTGCATGGCGTGCGCTAACCTGGATAGACGCCGTCTGGTTCAACCGGCAGAGGTAGCATGCATGGGCGCCATACATGGTGGACATCATGATATTAGTTAACAATAGCCAAAGATATATAGGAGTATATATATAGATCGGGTGCAGATTAGTCAGATTAGAGAGTGAGCTAATAGCTCAATTACACGTGGGTACCTTTGCTAAAAGCGCGCGTTGGAAGGTCTTGGTGTCCGCGCACTGAGCATTGCAGAGCCAAACATGCTCGTTGCTCGCAAAGCTTCTGCCTGGCAACCTGTCGACGGTGCAGCCAAGTAGCAGATCACTTCAGTCTCCAGCAAATTAGTACTGGATGGTATCAAGACAAGTTACTAGCTAGTAGCTACCCTTGTGAAGTACATACCCTTGGCCAGGCCGGAAGGCGTAGCTCATGCAGACGGTGTAGTACCATTCGGCGTCCCCGAGGTCCTCCGGCGACAGCGCGGCGGCGGGGCGCCTCGCCCGGTGGTCGCACTGGCCGGACAGGAGGGACTCGTAGAGCTCCCGCAGCTGCTCACTCCTCTGCAGGACGAGCTGGTCGGCGGTGATGTCCGCCGAGCTGGTGACCTTCCTCGTCTTTATCTCGCCGTTGTAGAACCCGTCCTTCCACGTCAGAACCCTACGGAACAAAATCGTAAGAGGAAAGAAAACGGCTTGCTTCTGACAAATTGAAAAGTATTGCAGCTAGTTGGAGTGGTTGCTTCAGTCGGATGTACTCTTCGTCTATAAATTATTATTACCCTGGACGGCTGGTTGAAATGGACCAGAATATCGCGTAGCTCCAGTTGATGCTCCTCACAGCGGCAGCGAGCTGGTTGCTGAGTTGCTTCCCGGCCGGCGGCGGTAGGGTGGGTTCTTCCTGGCTCGGACGAACTACCGGCAGCGCCATTACCACACTATTTCCTTCCTTGCTACATATGCATGCAAACGAGGTGAAGTTAGAGCAAGCAAGGAGGCAAAAATAAACAAATCAATGGAGCTATAGCTTCATTTCTTGTATTTATAATAGCTAATTTATCCATGCGAGCTGAAATCTCTTTGCTCTGTTGCACTGGTGCTAATTAAGAAACTTCACGGCATATTTTCTCAACGAAGATTACAAAGAACATACTAGATCGAAAGCTAGAACAAACCAAGGAAGTAAGAGATATTTAAGCTAGCTAGCTAGCCATGAGTGGAGGAGAAACTTCCAACTAAAAGGCTTTTAAAGGTTTACTTGAGCTATGGAGACCAAGAAGCTCAGAGGCCAACCTGTCGTCCGGGGAGGAAGATGGAGCCGCTATATATGCAATGCACCAAGAATCCAGGGCATAATATAGATCTGTCCTTGCAGCGCAGACGAGGAACGAGTGACTGCGACGTTCAACAGCAAAGTACTATTCGGACACTACTGTACTGCGCCAACATACAATTAGGCCCATCACTTTCTAGCTAGTGTAGTAGTACAATGCATGCTTGCTTGGTTTTCTGACTGCTAGTAAAAATGGAGTGAGATGCACGCAGTCCTCACCGATCTCTGTTTCCGTTTGACAGTGAAGTGAGCGGGGCAAGTCAGTTGTAGGGCCAATAGGCACAGAATATTCGACGTCTCGACGACGCCTGAGGAAACACGGTGAGCATCACTGCCGATGCAATTATAGTGTCACCAGGAGTAGTGCAGAGACGTTCTACCAAGAGAACTATACTTAATCTAGTACTAAATTAGAGTGTAACTGCGAAAGTCTTGTACGTGTGTTCCAGCACCTCCATTAATTTGCACCCCACCGAGGAATCTACCATCGGCATCAAAAGGATAATGCATCTATCTATGGAAGAAAATTACCAACTGGATTTATAGGTGTGGTCGTTCGCTCGCAGTGTGAAAATTACGAGGAGGTTAGTGGGGATTGGGGCATGACATGTAGGTCCATAATGCAATAAGAAAGCATGTTTCTTAAGTTGTGTGTGTATGTGTATTTCAATTTTCACCGAGGTAGCTAACGCATAATCCACTTGATATATAAGGCTCCTTGTCCTTGTGGCCATACATACAAGACATGTACTAAGGGCAGCCCCAGCGCGGATCACCAGTGTTAGAGTTGTGTCGAATATAGTGTACAAGGTAGGTTACAGTTGGACTATGAGTTGTATTGTGTTTACATAGGATGTGGAGTCGTGTCCTAGTAGGACACTTGTATCCTAGGCCTCTCATATATAGCGGGGGTAGACAGACGATGTAACCGATGCCAACATAATAGCACAGGCGCGCAAGGGGGAGCCGGCGGCATGTGCTGGCGCCGGGTGGCGGTGTGCGGTATTGTGACGGTGTCACGGGAGGAGCGCCGTGGTCGGGCCCCGGGATGTAGCCATATCAGTGAACCTCGTTAACAAATCTCGGTGTTGTGCTCGTGTGATTGCTTGGTCCTCGGATGATCAACGGTATGCCTCGGATTTATTCTAACAAGTGGTATCATGAGCAAGGTTGACAAGGTCCGGAAGGCGGTTGAGTTGATCTAAAGGTTGAAGAACATAGACAGAGTTCTGCGGATAGTGGTCGTAATACCGGAGCGAAAGTCTTCGGCGAGTTACGGTTAGGAAGCAGATTGGTCGTCGTAATCTTCAAATTGCAATCGGAAGCATCTGTAGCAAGCAGCAGGTCGAACCAGCGACGTTTGCGCGGCCGTACGTGAGGACTCAGGAAGCCAGATGCCGAGGCACTGTTCGGCGACTCGGATTGATCGGCAAGCGGCCAGATCCGATGGTGGCTGAGACGCATGTGGAGCGTGCAAGCGGCGGTGGCGCACGTAGGCTGGCTCTTGGGCAGGCCGGCCCATGCGGGGCTGGCTCGCTGGGGTCAAAGCCCCAGTTGCAGAGAGGTGACAGGCTGAGACACTCAGGCGTTTTGGCAAAAGGTCAAGGCCGAGGCGTGCAGGAGCAGCTATACTATACTTGTGGAACGCGTGCAGCCGGAGATTTGTTTGGAAAAAAATATGGCACAAAGGCTTAGTCAGATCGTGATGCTTTTATGGAAAAGAAAAAGAAAAGAAAAGCCCAGCTACAGACGTGTGATGAATCAGGAGTTTGAGCTAGCTTAGCTTTGTTGATCTGATTTGGTATGTTCACATGGGAAGGCTACCGGGACTTTGCTTTGGTTTCTTTTTTGGTACACATTTGTGCATGGATGAGGGTGGTCACGGTGATGGCTTGGGGAGCCTTGAGCGTGTCGTGCAGTCGGAATAGTTCGGCTGGGTCGGACTGGACAGTCTGACGGGATCGACACAAGTCGGTTGGTACAGAAGACGGTGGTGGGATCAGCGACGACGACGTAGGAGCGTGATGCTGATGGTGACCGATTTCTGGGCGTGGAAACACGTGGCACAGGCCCGAGGCTTGTGCGGCTTCGACAAGACTATGGCGCGGGATTGATTCAAGGTGGTGTATACACGGAGCTTGAAGTTGATGAGGCGCGAGGGTGGATTGATCATCTACCATGAAGTCATGTTGAAGGTGGAGCTGGATTGAGGGCTACGGTGTAAGGATCCGAGAATCGAAGCCTATTCAGCGGATGGAAAAGCGAGTGACATGCAGTTCGGATTGGAGCCCGTGGTCCGATGGGCGTGAAACTTCGTCATCGGTCGGTGATGATCGGTGGTACTCTGCGGTGGGGGTTGAGTGGTGTGGTTTCGTGACCCTTGAGACTCGGCCGGGACAGCGGAGGCTCGGCTGTAATAAGCGGCGATCGTCGCGTGTATGCAGGGGCATGGAGACGGGCGGGGCTCGGTGGTCATACATGTGGTGAGACAACTGCGAATTTGACTCGGGATATTACAAGCAATGGTGAAATTTCTTCAAGTTTCAGACGAAGCGGTCAAGAAAGGAGCGGTGATGTTGAGTTCAAGTAACTCTTATGTAGCACCCAAGATGTGAGTTGTTCACTTTCACGCAGTCGATGATCGGTGTGTGATGGCGTTGGACTGATACTCTGAAAGTTGGGAGCACAAACTAGAGTAACAAGAAACTTAATTTTGCTCGAGTGTTGACCGTGGTCAAGGAAAGAAGGGACTACAAGTTACAGGTGGAGTCACATGGAGTCTTTGGAGTAGCAGCGGTGCTCATGGGATAAGCTCAAGTCCAATGTACATGGAAGTTTGGCGCATGGACAAATCCAGGATGGTGGAGTATATTCGCCAAGGTGGAGTTTGTTAGAGTTGTGTCGAATATAGTGTACAAGGTAGATTCTGATTGGACTATGAGTTGTATTGTGTTTACATAGGATGTGGAGTCGTGTTCTAGTAGGACACTTGTATCCTAGGCCTCTCATATATAGCGGGGTAGACACACGATGTAACCGATGCCAACATAATAGCACAGCAGTAGCGCAAGGGGGCCGGCGGCATGTGCCGCGCCCGGTGGCGGTGTGCGGTATTGTGACGGTGTCACGGGGAGGAGCGCCCGTAGTCAGGCCCCGAGGATGTAGCCATATCAGTGAACCTCGTTAACAAATCTCGGTGTTGTGCTCGTGTGATTGCTTGGTCCTCGGATGATCAACGGTATGCCTCAGATTTATTCTAACAACCAGTTGTCGGGGAAACGACACCTATGCAATGTACCAAGAATCCAGGGCATATGTTATAGTATAGATCTGTCCTTGCAGCAGACGCAACAGCAAAGTACTGTTTGGACACTACTGTACTGCACCAACATACAATTAGGTCCATCACTTTCTAGCTAGGGTAGTGCCTGCTCGGTTTTCTCGCTGCTTAGTAAAACTGGACTGAGATGCACGAAATCCTCACCGATGTCTGTTTGACGGTGAGGTGATGGGGTAAGTCATTTGTAGGGCCAATAGGCACACAATAATCGACGTCGACGACGCCTGAGGAAACATGGCGAGCATCACTGCCGTGCAATTATAGTGTCACCGCCAGTAGTTGAAGAGACGTTCTACCAAGAGAACTATACTTAGTCTAGTAATTAGAGTGTAAGTGCGAAAGTCTTGTACGTGTGTTCCCGCACCTCCTTTAATTTGCCCCCCACCAAGGAATCTATCATCTGCATCAAAAGGATAATGCATCCTCTCTATCTATGGAAGAAAATTACGAACTGGGTTTACTGATGTGGTGGTTGGCTCGCAGTGAAAATCACGAGGAGGTTAAGTGGGGATTGGGACATGACAAGTAGGTCCAAAAGAGCATCTACAGTACCGATAGGCAAATTTGACCCTCAAACGCCCAGACACATGCTCTGACCAGGTACTCGTCAAATTTCCTTCTTTGCATCCAAACACTTCATAGTTGAAACCTTAAATATATATAAAGCGAAGTCCCCGCTCGCTCCTGGGCTAGGGTTCCTCCCCACCTCTCCATGCCGCCGCTGGTGGCCGTCGGCCGCCCTTGCCTCCCGCAGCCGCCGTCCGCCGGTCACCCGCGCCCCCGTCGTGCCTCTCTCTCCCTCCTCCCGACCCGTCCCCCTCCCCCACGTCGCCTCCCCGAGCGAGGCGACAGGGAGCTTCTCCTCGTTCCTCGTCCAGCGCGCCTCCCTCGCCCTCCCTCCTCTCGCCGCCGTCGGCCCTTGCCCGCGTGGTGCTGCTGGCGGCGGGCCTGCCCTTCCTCACAGACTAACCCCCTGCTAGGGCGGTGGTGGCCGGCGGCGGTGCCCTTCGGCCGGCGCTGGTGTGGCACGGCGGCGGCGCTGCCGCTCACCACGTTGGCCCTCGATGCGGAGGCGCGGTCGTTGGTCGTGGGGTGGCACGGTGACGCTATTGGCTGGCGGCGCCCGCCGAGCCCAGATCTGAGCCCGTTTGGGCCTATCTGGGTCGGGTCAGGCCGGTGGCACGGCGCTCGATGGCGTCGCTTCCTGGTGGCAGTGGCGAGACGAGAGCGGTCTACGGGCGGCGAGTACTTCTTTGGTCGGCGTGTTGCAGCGCGGTGACAGGGACTGTCCAGGCCCTCGTGGGCCCGGCCGGGCCGTAGGGCCCGGCAAGTCCCTGTCGCCGCGTCCGGTCGGCTTCGCTCTTGCGATGGAGTTTGTTCCCTCCCACCGGTCGAGTAATGCCTGCTCTCGTGGCCGTTGTCTCCTTTCCCTCTCCAGGCCTCGTGTTGGCAGCTCCAGAGAGACAACGAGGGTGGTTCGGTAACCGTGGTGGGCATGTGCTGGTGGGTGGCTACATGGGTGGTGCACTACGAAGTGTCTGGAGTGGTGGTGGTGGTTGTGGATCGGGAGAAATCCCTGTCGGCCTGTCGGCACTGATGCGATGACGCCTGCGGACGCCGTCGGACCTTCCTGAGGGGCATCGGGTATATCCCTTCCCCACTATCCCTCGCGTACCGTGGAAACCCTAGAACTTGTTTGTGTTGGGGAACGTAGTAATTTCAAAAAATTTCCAACGAACACGCAAGACCATGGTGATGGCATAGCAACGAGAGGGGAGAGTGTCCGTCCACGTACCCTCGTAGACCGAAAGCGGAAGCGTTATAACAACGCGGTTGATGTAGTCGTGCGTCTTCACGATCCGACCGATCCAAGCACCGAACGTACGGCACCTCCGAGTTCTGCACACGTTCAGCTCGATGGCGATCCCGGACTCGATCCAAAGAAAGTGTCGGGGATGAGTTCCGTCAAGACGACGGCGTGGTGGCGATGTTGATGCTCCACCGGCGCAGGGCTTCGCCTAAGCTCCGACGATATGACTTCTCCGCGCAGGCTTCGCTTAAGCTCATGACGATATGACCGAAGTGGAATATGGTGGAAGGGGCACCGCACACGGCTAAGGAAAGATTCGTAGATCAACTTGTGTGTCATGGGGTGCCCCCGCCTCAGATATAAAGGAGCCAAGGGGTGCGGCCAGCCTTGGGAGGCGCTGCCGAGGAGTCCTACTCCCACCGGAGTAGGACTCCCCCTGTCCTAGTTGGAGTAGGATTGGGGAGGGGAAGAGGAAGGCGCGCCCCCCTCTCCTTGTCCTATTCGGACTAGAGGGGAGGCGCGCAGCCCACCTGGCGGCCCTTCCTCTTCTCCCTTGTGGCCCATGAAGGCCCATATACCCCGGGGTTCCGTAACCCGGTGTTCCTAACTTCTGTTTTCACTCGAACCCTTCCAAGTCCAAACATAGGCTTCAATATATCAATCTTTATGTCTCGACCATTTCGAGACTCCTCGTCATGTCCGTGATCACATCCGGACTCGAACAACCTTCGTGCATCAATACTTATAAACTCATAATGAACTGTCATCGAAGCGTTAAGCGTGCGGACCCTACGGGTTCGAGAACTATGTAGACATGACCTAGAACCATTCTCGGTCAATAACCAATAGCGGAACCTGGATGCCCATATTGGTTCCTACATATTCTACGAAGATCTTTATCGGTCAAACCGCATAACGACATACGTTGTTCCTTTGTCATCGGTATGTTACTTACCCGAGATTCGATCGTCGGTATCCAATACCTAGTTCAATCTCGTTACAGTAAGTCTCTTTACTCGTTCCGTAATACATCATCTCACAACTAACTCATTAGTTGTAATGCTTGCAAGGCTTAGGTGATGTGTATTACCGAGAAGGCCCAGATACCTCTCCGACGATCGGAGTGACAAAACCTAATCTCGAAATACGCTAACCCAACAAGTACCTTTGGAGACACCTGTAGTACTCCTTTATAATCACCCGATTCGTTGTGACGTTTGGTAGTACCAAAGTGTTCCTCCGTAAACGGAGTTGCATAATCTCATAGTTACAGGAACATGTATGGGTCATGAAGAAAGCATTAACATACTAAGCGATCAAGTGTTAAGCTAACGGAATGGGTCATGTCAATCAGATCATTCAACTAATGATGTGACCTTGTTAATCAAATAACAACTCCTTGTTCATGGTTAGGAAACATAACCATCTTTGATTAACAAGCTAGTCAAGTAGAGGCATACTAGTGACATCTTTGTTTGTCTATATATTCACACATGTATTATGTTTCCGGTTAATACAATTCTAGCATGAATAATAAACATTTATCATGATATAAGGAAATAAATAATAACTTTATTATTGCCTCTAGGGCATATTTCCTTCAGCTCCCACTTGCACTAGAGTCAATAATCTAGATTACAAAGTAATGATCCTCACACCCATGGAGTCTTGGTGCTGATCATGTTTTGCTCGTGGAAGAGGCTTAGTCAACGGTCCGCAACATTCAGATCCGTATGTATTTTGCAAATCTCTATGTCTCCCACTTGGACTTGGTCCCGAATGGAATTGAAGCGTCTCTTGATATGCTTGGTCCTCTTGTGAAATCTGGATTCCTTTGCCAAGGCAATTGCACCAATTGTCACGTAAGATCTTCATCGGTCCCGATGCACTAGGTATGACACCTAGATCGGAAATGAACTCTTTCATCCAGACTCCTTCATTTGCTGCTTCAAGCAGCTATGTACTCCGCTTCACATGTAGATCCCGCCACGACGCTTTGTTTAGAGCTGCACCAACCGACAGCTCCACCGTTTAATAAAACACGTATCCGGTTTGCGATTTAGAATCGTCCGGATCGATGTCAAAGCTTACATCGGCGTAACCATTTACGACTAGCTCTTTGTCACCTCCATATCGAGAAACATATCCTTAGTCCTTTTCGGTATTTCAGATGTTCTTGACCGCTGTCGATGATCCACTCTGGATTACTTTGGTACCTTCCTGCCAAGCTTACAGCTAAGCATCGTCAGTGTCAGTACACAGCATTGCATACATGATAGAGCCTATGGCTGAAGCATAGGAACATCTTTCATTTTCTCTCTATCTTCTGCTGTGGTCGGGCATTGAGTCGACTCAATCTTACACCTTGTAATACAGGTAAAAACCTTTCTTTGCTGATCCATTTTGAACTTTTTCAAAACTTTATCAAGGTATGTGCTTTGTGAAAGTCCAATCAAGCGTCTTGATCTATCTCTATAGATCTTGATGCCCAATATGTAAGCAGCTTCACCGAGGTCTTTCATTGAAAACTTTTATTCAAGTATCCTTTTATGCTATCCAGAAATTCTATATCATTTCCAATTAATAATATGTCGTCCACATATAATATTAGAAATGCTCTGAGCTCCCACTCACTTTCTTGTAAATACAGGCTTCTCCAAAAGTCTGTACAAACCCATATGCTTTGATCACACTATCAAAGCGCTTATTCCAACTCCGAGAGGCTTGCACTGACCATAAATTGATCGTTGGAGCTTGCATACTTTGTTAGTACCCTTTGGATCGACAAAACCTTCTGGTTGCATCATATACAACTCTTCTTCTAGAAATCCATTCAAGAATGCAGTTTTTACATCCATTTGCCAAATTTCATAATCATAAAATGCGGCAATTGCTAACATTATTCGGACAGACTTAAGCATCGCTACGGGTGAGAAAGTCTCATCGTAGTCAACCCCTTGAACTTGTCGAAAACCTTTCGCAACAAGTCGAGCTTTGTAGACAGTTATATTACCATCGGCGTCGGTCTTCTTCTTAAAGATCCATTTATTTTCAATGGCTTGCCGATCATCGGCAAGTCAACCAAAGTCCATACTTTGTTCTCATACATGGATCCCATCTCAGATTTCATGGCTTCCAGCCATTTTGCGAATCTGGGCTCACCATCGCTTCTTCATAGTTTGTAGGTTCGCCATGGTCAAGTAACATGACTTCCGAATAGGATTACCGTACCACTCAGTGCGTATTTTACTCTGGTTGACCTCGAGGTTCAAGAGTAACTTGATCTGAAGCTTCATGATCATCATCATTAGTTTCTTCACTAATTGGTGTAGTTGTCACAGGAATCATTTCTTGTGATGAACTACTTTCCAATAAGGGAGCAGATCTGATTATCTCATCAAGTTCTACTTTCCTCCCACTCACTTCTTTCGAGAGAAACTCCTTCTCTAGAAAGGATCCGAATTTAGCAACGAAAATCTTGCCTTCAGATCTGTGATAGAAGGTGTACCCAACAGTCTCCTTTGGGTATCCTATGAAGACACATTTTTCGATTTGGGTTCGAGCTTATCTGGTTGAAGTTTCTTTACATAAGCATCGCAGCCCCAAACTTTAAGAAACGACAACTTTGGTTTCTTGCCAAACCACAGTTCATAAGGCGTCGTCTCAGCGGATTTTGACGGTGTCCTATTTAACGTGAATGCGGCCGCCTCTAAAGCATAACCCCAAAACGATAGCGGTAAATCGGAAATAGACATCATAGATCGCACCATATCTAGTAAAGTGCGATTCTGACGTTCGGACACACCATTTCTCTGTGGTGTTCGGGTGGCGTGAGTTGCTAAACTATTCCACATTGTTTCAAATGTAAACCAAACTCGTAACTCAAATATTCTCCTCCACGATCAGATCGTAGAAACTTTATTTTCTTGTTACGATGATTTTCCACTTCACTCTGAAATTCTTTGAACTTTTCAAATGTTTCAGATTTGTGTTTCATTAAGTAGATATACCCATATCTGCTCAAATCATCTGTGAAGGTGAGAAAATAACGATACCCGCCAGATGCCTCAACATTCATTGGACCACAAACATCGGTATGTATGATTTCCAACAAATCAGTTGCTCGCTCCATAGTTCCGGAGAACGGCGTTTTGGTCATCTTGCCCATGAGGCACGGTTCGCAAGTACCAAGTGATTCATAATCAAGTGATTCCAGAAGCCCATCAGTATGGAGTTTCTTCATGCGTTTTACACCGATATGACCTAAACGGCGAGTGCCACAAATAAGTTGCACTATCATTATCAACTCTGCATCTTTTGGCTTCAACATTATGAATATGTGTATCACTACTGCCGAGATTCAACAAGAATAGACCATTCTTCAAGGGTGCATGACCATAAAAGATATTACTCATATAAATAGAACAACCATTATTCTCTGATTTAAATGAATAACCGTCTCGCATTAAACAAGATCCAGATATAATGTTCATGCTCAACGCGGCACCAAATAACAATTATTTAGGTCTAAAACTAATCCCGAAGGTAGATGTAGAGGTAGCGTGCCGATCGATCACATCGACTTTGGAACCATTTCCAACGCAGATCGTCACCTCGTCCTTAGCCAATCTTCGCTAATCCGTAGTTCCTGTTTGAGTTGCAAATATTAGCAATGTAACCAATATCAAATACCAGTACTATGCGAGTATTAGTAAGGTACACATCAATAACATGTATATCACATATACCTTTGATCACCTTGCCATCCTTCTTATCCGCCAAATACTTGGGGCAGTTCCGCTTCGAAGTCCAGTTTGCTTGCAAGAAAAACACTCGCCAGGCTTAGGTCCAGACTTGGGTTTCTTCTCTGAGCAGCAACTTGCTTGCTGTTCTTTTGAAGTTTCCTTCTTCTTCCCTTTGCCCTTTTCTTGAAACTAGTGGTCTTGTTGACCATCAACACTTGATGCTCTTTCTTGATTTCTACCTCCATGCTTTTAGCATTGCGAAGAGCTCGAGAATTGTCTTAGTCATCCCTTGCATATTATAGTTCATCACGAAGCTCTTGTAGCTTGGTGGCGTGATTGGAGAATTCATCAATGACACTATCATCCGGAAGATTAACTCCCAGCTGAATTAAGTGATTGTTATACCCAGACATTTTGAGTATGTGCTCACCGACGTAACTATTCTCCTCCATCTTGCAGCTATAGAACTTATTGGAGACTTCATATCTCTCAATCCGGGCATTTGCTTGAAATATTAACTTCAACTCTGGAACATCTCATATGCTCCATGACGCTCAAAACGTCGTTGAAGACCCGGTTCTAAGCCGTAAAGCATGGCACATCGAACTATTGAGTAGTCATCAGCTTTGCTTTGCGGACGTTCATAACTTCGGCTCAAGATCTCAGCAGCAGCTGTCACCCAGCGGTGCTTCGGGGCGTAATTTTTCGTGCAGCAATGAGGATAATCCTCAAATTACGGACCCATCCGTGTAATTGCTACCATCATCTTTCAACTTTGCTTTCTCAAGGAACGCATTAAAATTCAACGGAACAACAAAGACGAGCCATCTATCTACAGTAAACATAGACAAGCAAAATACTATCAGGTACTAAGTTCATGATAAATTTAAGTTTAATTAATCATATTAAAACCTCCCACTTAGACAGACATCTCTCTAGTCATCTAAGTGATTACGTGATCCAAATCAACTAAACCATGTCCGATCATCACGTGAGATGGAGTAGTTTCAATGGTGAACATCACTATGTTGATCATATCTACTATATGATTCACGCCGACCTTTCGGTCTCGTGTTCGAGGCCATATCTGTTATATGCTAGGCTCGTCAAGTTTAACTCGAGTATTCGCGTGCGCAACTGTTTTGCACCCGTTGTATTTGAGCGTAGAGCCTATCACACCCGATCATCACGTGGTGTCTCAAAGACGAAGAACTTTCGCAACGGTGCATACTCAGGGAGAACACTTCTTGATAATTTTGGTGAGAGATCATCTTATAATGCTACCGTCAAACAAAGCAAGATAAGATGCATAAAGGATAAACATCACATGCAATCAATATAAGTGATATGATATGGTCATCATCATCTTGTGCTTGTGATCTCCATCGCCAAGCACCGCCATGATCACCATCGTCACCGGTAGCGACACCTTGATCTCCATCGTAGCATCGTTGTCGTCTCGCCAACTATTGCTTCTACGACTATCGCTACTGCTTAGTGATAAAGTAAAGCAATTACATGGCGTTTGCATTTCATACAATAAAGCGACAACCATATGGCTCCTGCCAGTTGCCGATAACTCGGTTACAAAACATGATCATCTCATACAATATAGCATCACGTCTTGACCATATCACATCACAACATGCCCTGCAAAAACAAGTTAGACGTCCTCTACTTTGTTGTTGCAAGTTTTACGTGGCTGCTACGGGCTGAGCAAGAACCGTTCTTACCTACGCATCAAAACCACAACGATACTTCGTCAAATAGACTCCGTTTTAACCTTCTCAAGGACCGGGCATAGCCACACTCGGTTCAACTAAAGTGAGAGAGACAGACACCGCCGGTCACCTTTAAGCAACGAGTGCTCGAGCGGTGAAACCAGTCTCGCGTAAGCGTCTGCGTAATGTCGGTCCGGGCGCTTCATCTCACAATACCGCTGAACCAAAGTATGACATGCTGGTAGGTAGTATGACTTGTATCGCCCACAACTCACTTGTGTTCTACTCGTGCATATGACATCAACGCATAAAACCAGGCTCGAATGCCATCATTGGGGAACGTAGTAATTTCAAAAATTTCCTACGAACACGCAAGACCATGGTGATGGCATAGCAACGAGAGGGAGAGTGTCCGTCCACGCACCCTCGTGAGACCGAAAGCGGAAGCGTTATAACAACGCGGTTGATGTAGTCGACGCCTTCACGATCCGACCGGTCCAAGCACCGAACGTCGGCACCTCCGAGTTCTCGCACACGTTCAGCTCAATGACGATCCCGGACTCGATCCAAAGAAAGTGTCGGGATGAGTTCCGTCAAGACGACGGCGTGGTAGACGATGTTGATGCTCCACCGACGCAGGGCTTCGCCTAAGCTCATGACGATATGACTTCTCCGCGCAGGCTTCGCCTAAGCTCATGACGATATGACCAAGTGGAATATGGTGGAAGGGGCACCGCACACGGCTAAGGAAAGATCCGTAGATCAACTTGTGTGTCATGGGTGCCCCCTGCCCCTCAGATATAAAAGAGCCAAGGGGTGCGGCCAGCCTTGGGAGGCGCGCTGGAGGAGTCCTACTCCCACCGAGTAGGACTCCCCCTGTCCTAGTTGGAGTAGGATTGGGGAGGGAAGAGGAAGGCGCGCCCCCCCCTCTCCTTGTCCTATTCGGACTAGAGGGGAGGGGCGCGCAGCCCACCTGGCCGCCCTTCCTCTTCTCCCTTGTGGCCCATGAAGGCCCATATACCCCGGGGTTCCGTAACCCCGGTGTTCCGTAACTTCCTGCTTTCACTGAACCCTTCCAAGTCCAAACATAGGCTTCCAATATATCAATCTTTATGTCTCGACCATTTCGAGACTCCTCGTCATGTCCGTGATCACATCCGAGACTCAACAACCTTCGTGCATCAATACTTATAAACTCATAATGAACTGTCATCGAACGTTAAGCGTGCGGACCCTACGGGTTCGAGAACTATGTAGACATGACATAGAACCATTCTCGGTCAATAACCAATAGCGGAACCTGGATGCCCATATTGGTTCCTACATATTCTACGAAGATCTTTATCGGTCAAACCGCATAACGACATCGTTGTTCCTTTGTCATCGGTATGTTACTTACCCGAGATTCGATCGTCGGTATCCAATACCTAGTTCAATCTCGCTACAGTAAGTCTCTTTACTCGTTCCGTAATACATCATCTCACAACTAACTCATTAGTTGTAATGCTTGCAAGGCTTAGGTGATGTGTATTACCGAGAAGGCCCAGAGATACCTCTCCGACGATCGGAGTGACAAAACCTAATCTCAAATACGCCAACCCAACAAGTACCTTTGGAGACACCTGTAGTACTCCTTTATAATCACCCGATTCGCCAGACGCTTTGGTAGTACCAAAGTGTTCCTCCGTAAACGGAGTTGCATAATCTCATAGTTACAGGAACATGTATGGGTCATGAAGAAAGCATTAACATACTAAACGATCAAGTGTTAAGCTAACGGAATGGGTCATGTCAATCAGATCATTCAACTAATGATGTGACCTTGTTAATCAAATAACAACTCCTTGTTCATGGTTAGGAAACATAACCATCTTTGATTAACAAGCTAGTCAAGTAGAGGCATACTAGTGACATACTGTTTGTCTATATATTCACACATGTATTATGTTTCTGGTTAATACAATTCTAGCATGAATAATAAACATTTATCATGATATAAGGAAATAAATAATAACTTTATTATTGCCTCTAGGGCATATTTCCTTCAGTTTGGGCAACAGCGGCGGCATCGTCACATTCCTTCTTGAAGGTGTTGCTTGGTGCGCGACACTTCTGGATGCTGGGAGCGTGGTGGTTCTTCTTCGGAGGGTGCAGCGGTTGCCGGTCTTCCTTTTTGCGTTGTTCTGCCGGTGTCGGCATTTATTTCTCTTTCTTCTTCTTGTTTTTCTTTTGGGCTTTTCTGTGCTGCGGCCCCAGCGAGCCGGATGTATCGGGTGTTTGCTTTATCATATAAAGCGGGGGAAACCCTTTATCGTTAATCTATACAAAGCATGCAAAAGAAATATCTGTGTATAGATCGACTGAACCTACACTACACTACTCATTGTCGTTAGAGATACTCACGATCTTCGTGCCAGGCTGCGGGTACATACATGGGCGGCAGAGGCAACTCTGGCTCGTCCTCCGCATCCGCCTCGGCCTTCGCTTCCTCCTCCACATCCAGCTCATCAAAAAGGGCGTCGATCTCCGCCCATTCTTGCCGGATGAAGCGCTGGTTGACCTCCACGTACGCCTCATCCTGGATGGACTCTAGGATGGCCTGTTGCTCCGCCATCTCCGCCGCTTGGGCGACCTCGAACTCTGTCATGGCGTCCTCCATGGAGAAACCCATAACCGGTGCTGGCTCCTCCTCCGGATCCGCTGCCTCGTTCTCCTTTGGATCCGGCTCCAATGAGTCCGGGGGTAGTCCAGCTGCGATGTGGGTGGCGCGCCTCACCCGGATCTCCTCCAACATCTAGAAACGGCGCCCCAGCGTTAACATAGCATAAATGTTCTTCTTCTGCGGGCCATGATGGAGGCGGATGGCGAGGGAAGTGGGAGGCGGAGAGGGAGAGAGGTGGTTGGGCTCAGGCTGGCGGTGCAAAAAATGAAGGAAGCGGATGTGGCTAGGCTAGGGGACGTCGTCCGGCTTAAATAGCCAGACTTTGGCCCTCGGGCGTCGAGCCAGAGCGGCTGCACGTGGCGTTCACACCCGATCGAAGAAGATGCCCGTTGGACTGTCGGGTTCCGAGTGTTTTCCTGTGGGATCCCAATGTCGGTCTGATGTGACGGACGCGCCCGTTCGCACTTGACAACCCATATCCGCCCCAGATTTAGGCGCCCAGTTATAGATGCTCTAATGCAATAAGAACACATGTGTGTGTGTGTTTTTTTGAGCTGCGTGCGTGTGTATTTTAACAAAGAGGTAGTTAAGGGCATCCTCAAACCCTCAAACCTCCTTCAAACGTCCAGATCACGTTGTTTAAACGCAGTTTGCCATCCAACACGGTTCTGCATCCGTCCGTCGATCAGTCCGAATGTCCATTTTCCTGCACGTTGGAACCAAACAAAGTGATGCTTTGCGGGAGTCCGAACATCCACGTGAGGAACCAAAAGCCGCCACATACTTTCTTTGTCCAGATGCGCTACTAAAATTTTGTTATTTGGCGCGAACCACACATGATGACTGTAATTAGCGTAGTATTTGGCAGAAGCTAGTAGTGCTACTTTAAAATTGGGCGGAAGCATATGATGGATTCGGCGGAAACTAGCTTGACATGATGGCAGAAGCTCCTAATCAGTATAAATCACATACGAATAAATGACGGAAGCTCCTTATTTTGCTTCGTTGGATTGCGGAAGCTCCTAATCAAATAGTGCACATCACGTACCTGGATGGCCGGAAGCTCCGAACGAAAGTTTTTCACATGTAATCACGTGGAAGGCTACTAATTTGACGGAAGGATTTGGTGAAAAGTATTTCGCTGCTTTTTTCTTAAACGCGTAAAACGAACATTTTTTTTGTGTGTGTAAAACGAACATTTGAGGTACAATGTTTGATGACCAGCTCTCGTATCAGCGTTCGGACATGATTTGGGGTCAACATTCGTGATACCCTAATGCATAATCCACATTGTATTTACTCTTAATGTTAACTGTTTGGTTCTCTGCGATTGTTCTACGGTTTCGGCTCAAAGGAAAAAAACTGTTTGGTTCTCTTCATTTCGCAATACACAGTTGAAGCATTTGTACAGCGCTTTAGCGTCCTGTCACCTGGCAATATATACTTCTCGGCAAGTTTTTTTAGACTATATTTTTTGAGTTGGAAAATGAACCACATATTGATTCGTTGAACACGATAAGCATAGATATATGTCCATTCTTTTTCATGAAGCACAAGGGCCCCGCTGATTTTCATTAATATAAACCAAAGATTATACATACTAAATAATATCCCGCACTTTGCTGCAGAATTTGATATATAGTTTCTAAATATTGTGTAGAATACTAATTTAGTCTTTACGGTTTAAACTATATGAATTCTACGTAAGCAAAAAACTTAATATGAAACTTGTGCATGTCGCATTTAAATTCAAGTTGGTTTAAAACTCACTTAGAAAAATGAGTTGAAACTTGGCACAGACGCTCCTCGGTCGCTCCCGCGAGCGGCCAGGAGCGAACCCTAGCCGCCGCCACTAGCCACACCCCTCCGCCCCCACTCCCCTCGCCGCCGCCGGCAGGAGTCGACGGGCGGCCCGCGCTGCTCGGCGGCGGCGAGGTTCTTTTCCTCCTCCCGCCGAGCTGGTGCGGCGCGGCCGGCGCCTGTGGGGAGCTCGGGCGCTAAGCGCTGGGCGGCGCGGCGAGGCAGCGATGGATGGTGGCGCGCGCGTCGCGAAGCGGCGCGCCAGTGGGCTTTGGCGCGGGCGAGGGGCATGGCGGCGCGTCCGTCGGTGCGGTTTGTTGCCCTCGACGGGATCTGGCGGGGTCGGCTTGGCGATTGGCGGCGCTCCGGCGGCTCCTGGCGCGTGGATCCGGCGAGTGGGGATGCGGACGGCGACGCCTGGCTGCTTGACGGCTCCTCCCGCGGTGTTGCGGCTGCGATGGGTTGCTCGGCTTCGCCCGGCAGCCCTTTCGGCGGGTTAGGCGGGGCGGCCCCCCCCTCCGGCTTGGTGCTGACGAGCTGGCCAGTTTGCTAGCCCGGCATGGTGGCGGCTGCCGGGGCGGCGGCCCCGGATTTGGTGGAAGCGGCTTCGGCTGGGAGGTGGTGCGCGCATCTGGGCGTGGTGGGTCTCGGGATCCCACGACCAGTTCGAGGTCGGCCTCGGCAGGATGGGGTTCGTTGGCTGCGTTGGTGCGGGCAGATGGTGGTTGAGCATCTCCGGGAGAAATCCTATGTCCGGCCTCTGCCGGATCTGGCGACGGCGACGCCCGTGGGCGTCGTGTTCTTTCTTGGAAGCGTTGCTATTGTGTGGTGCTCCTCCCCCCTCCCCGCGGCCTTGGCTCCGGAGGGAAACCTCAGATCTTCGAGATCGGGCGATGAAGGCGCCTTCACGTCTTCTTCCTCCTTGGGGGCATCATCTCGGAGCCGGCCACAACCTGGAGACCAGTGGATGGCGGCATCTTCGCCGCGTGGGTTGCGGCATCTTCGCCGCGTGGTTTGCGGCATCTTCGTCGCGTAGTTTGCTGAGGCGGCCATCTCGGGGGCGCTGATTTCTGTTTGGCAACGATGATGGCGTCGAGAGGAACTTTGGTCGCGGCTAGGGCTTCGGTAGTCAGATCTTCCCGGCGTGTCCGAGGTGTTCTTCTGTTGGTTGCTTGGTTGCTTGAAGTCGGAGCTGCGGCGGAGTTGTTCCTGCGGTAACGATGACAGGCGCTCGGTGGTCGGCTACGGCGGGCGCGGTCGGCGCAAGTCCTGCATATTCCCTTGTGATGATCGTCGTCAGAGTCGGAGCTGTCAGTTGTTCGTGCGTGTGGCCTTTTGTTGGCATGTGCCGTCATGTTTTCGGTGCAGCTATCTTTGTAGCTCCGTGATTCCATGTCGGTGGCCAGGTTGGCCGGTGGTACCCATGTTATATGGGTTGCATTGTATCGGTTTTAGCCCGGTTTTCCGTCAATTAACCGGGCAATTTTCACTCCTTCTTAATCAATGAAAATGGCAAGTCTTTGCCTCGTTTCAAAAAAAAAAAACTCACTTAGAATGTAGTAATGCATGTTGCATGGTCGATAATTCTCATGCATAGATTAGACAGATGCTAGTAGATCAAGCTAGTAAATCTCGCGATTAAACCATCTAAATAATGTGGAAGCATGGTTCTTTCCTCGCCTACATGTAGTTTTGGTCTTATATGACTTTACTATTTGCCGGCGTGTTTTTGTGTGCATGTGTTGGTGTTGGATGTGTGTATCCTAACTATGCAGAGGTCATGTGTGTAATCATTATTTTTGTATCCTTTTGATGTTTCATGTTTAGGCAATAAAATCCACCTTTGTCCGAAAAATTAGTGGGGATCACTCTTGGGTATATTTGATGATACCTCGCATGCTGTTGCGAGAATATTCTGCAATATATTCAATGAAATTTGAATATAATATGAGAACAAAAACTAAAGTACATATGATTTATTGTGTTTGTCTCCTCTTTCATGTAGGGTGCATGTTAAGGTGATGCACTTAAAGCATCTATAGCTGGACTTGGCAAATCCGGCCCCTCAAACGTCCGCGGACGTGCATGCAGGCACTGACCAGTCACGCTACAAATGTTTGCTTCCACATCCACGTTCATGATATCCGAAACCCCAAACTCATGCAATGCTACGTCTAAACACGATTCACACGTTGGATCACCATTGCATTCCCAGACAAAAGGCCCATAGTTTATCGAAGTTCATCGTTGGACAGTGCAAATTCATACTACAAATACTTAGAACATAGATAAAGCATAAATAAAACGGGAAAGGGCGGAGGAAATCACCATTTAGTCGCCGGCCCTTCACCTTTTGGTCTTCGGCACGGCTGTGCCCCTCCTCCATGTAGGCGTCGGTCAGGTCGGAGGTGGAGCTGCACCTATGGCCCAACAGCCTGCGGAGCAGGCTGCGCTGCTCCTTCGCATGGCGGGTCACCATCACCTTCGCTGCCGCCTCCTTGTTTGCCTCGCGCTTTGACAACTCGATGGCAAGTCGGAGCACCTTGGCATTCTTGCGGCGGAGGCGCCACACATCCATCTCCGCCGTCATGAGAGTGTGGCGGAGGACCGATGTGAGGATCACGGCCTCGGGACTGACCGATGCTGCGTCGACGGGCGTCGGATGCTGAGAAAGTGGATCCGCCGCTGCCGAATCCGCCTTGGTCGAGCTACGACTGCCTTAATGCAATGCGGAGGACGACCTCCCCCACATCATCGGGCTCCGCTTCGCGCCACAGGCTCGCCCAGTCGTCGTCAGAGCCGGATTCCCTACCGGAGCCGGCGCTGCTTCGGTCGCTGGCCATCGAATGGGATCGGAAGTGGAGTGGACTAAGAGCGAAGTGAAGTGGAGTTCGGATTGACTGCGGTCTATGGTTTTCCGGATGGGGATATTTGTGAGGCATGGGTCCGTCAGGTTGGGCCATGCCGACGTGGCGGACAGCCTGTGCGTTTGACGACGGTTTAAGGCGTCCAGCTGGGTCGGTTTTTCACGACCGAGCCGTCCGCCCGGGCGTCTGGGACGATTTGGAGTGCCCGGCTATAGAGAAAATAGGTGAGTGGAAACTTAGCTATTTAGATATAGAAAATTTCTATGATACTTGATTATATGGAACATGAATATTTAGAGTAATAAATGAGAACTAAAAAAGGATTTATTGTGTTATATTATTTTACATTTGTAAAATACTTGACAAAAATAAATAGCATAGAAGAATATAAATTTCCTTGCATGTTTGCATGTTAAGGTTTTTTTTAATGCATGATTCATGTTAAGATGAACATTTTTCCGCACATGGCTCTGCTAAGATGACATGCATGCATGTTGTGAGAAATAGGTTAGCGGTGATTAGTTTTTAAAATATAGAAGACATATATAAGATAAAGATAATGTACATCCGATAACATTGAACCACAGCCATATATTCATTCATAGGTACCTCTGTTTACGTCGATTTCAGTAGTCCTAGCTTACTCGTGACCTGGGCCTGTGACTGAGGACGCCGTGCCCTCTAGACAGCCAAACGTGCTCAAATGCAGTCAAATCGTGGAAGCTCGGCACGTCAAGGTCTTTGTGGCCACATCAAATCAAAGTTGAAACCGACCGATTTGTAAGCCAAACAATAATGTTCATCGACATAAATACGTGTACGGTGAGTCAACAAAATTATGGGCGTGTGGTGGGAGCGTGCAATCACAAACGGCTGAAAGACTTTTGTAGCGACGCGAACCTCTCCGTATCACGAGTGTCTGCTACTGCAATGCTAGTACTTTGCTTTCAATATATATGTGGTTTTGAGTTATATGTGGAATTAGATGAAAATCACCATTAGGAAAATGGAATAGTGATTTGGGCAACAATATTTCTTCCGGTGAAGCTATTTCATGATAAGACTTTTTTCACTGGCAATATTTTTTTTCCAGCTAAAAACAATATTTTCTTTCACTTTTGTCTTTTCATTCATCCATTTCCCCCCCTGAATGTTTGATGTAAATTTTTGTTGCCGCAGCTACTTGTGTGTAGCGTGCGATCTCAGGTTATGTGACATTGCCAGCTGGATATCCACAAGATTTACTTTTTTTTTCTTTCGTAAAACACACTGCAAGCGTGAGAGCCGACTTGGAGCACACACATCGGAGGCACGAATATTTGTGGCAGCCTGTTTGTGTCGTTATTGGCAAAGTGGACAGGTCCCTTGCATGTGTTCAGGGCTTAATTGCTGTGAAGAGGGTCCACATATACATCTTTTGATAGAGAGTGCATGCCCCACTCACCCTCCCATGCTTTTGTTCTTAGCTTTTAAATTTGAATCTATTATACCTTTTGTAAAGAAAATCTAATTTATATAAAGTTTGCATATTTATTTTTCTTGTGACGAGTGCTTTGAAACTAGACCCACTTCGTTTACATTTTGACAAAGTTTAGAAACTTCATCAAGTTTCAACTATTAAAACTTGATAGGAACGAAAATGTTAAATTCGCCAAGTTTCAAAAAGTAAAGCTTAACCATAAGCCGTAAGTCCTAACCCCTAAACCCTAGACCATAAAAGCAAATGAAACTTGGTAAAGTTGGTGAAATTTTGTTAAAACTTAATATTATGACTGTCAATTTTATATATTGAAACTTAATAAAATTAATGTCAAAATGTATTTCAAATTGCTCACAGGGTCATAGCCTCGTAGAAAGTTATATTTTGTGTCTCAATTATCAAAAGAGTAAAACAAGGTTGTATTAGTCACTCCTTTTAGCACAGTACTACCCCCGTCCTGATTTATTAGTCCCCTTTGTAATTTGTGCTAAACTTTGACCAAAGATTTAACTGACAAAATGTTCGTGCATGTCAACGAAAATTATAGCGTTGGATTCATATTTGAACATATTTTTTAATAATATAATTTTTGTTCACATGCATGAACATTTTGTTAGTTAAATTTATGATCAAAATTTGGCACAAATTAAAATGGGGACCAATAAACTAGGACGGATATTGTAGTACAATCAAAGACCCTCACATACACTCATTCCTATGAACGCACATGTATACCCTATCCATCCGAGCACCTCCAAGAAACTGGGCTGGCGTAATATCTTGAGATTAATGAAGTCACCATAGGGTCCTCATAGTTGATGAGGCTGTCTCCTCCCACTAAACGAACATTACCAGAAAGCCTGAAATAGATCTAAAAAAATACAAGCACCAATGTCAGGTCTAGAACTTGAACATTGATGGGCTGATTTCATCATAAAGAATCTAACCATTTGAGCTAGGCTCAGTTCACTTTAGCATGTGCAATTATAAGAGGGAAGTTGCAACAAGACGTCACCTATAAACTCCGATAACACAGAACACATATATTGTAATAGCGCCCTTTGAGTTGTTAGGGTGTCATTTGTATGACTTTTTTTTGTTTCTATACGTCGGCCATATGTGTCTTACATTATAAATCGTGACCTGAACATTATAAGTTTAGCTGGCACTACTAGGACAAGGGCTATAGATAATATGAATATTAATGGCGCATCACATATATGATGCGCCACTGCTATATAGTAGTGTCGCACCATGTGTTGGTACGCCATTAGTGCCCATCACATTAATGGCGCTCCACACCCACGGTGCATCACTATTAACATTTTTTTTCTCAAAACTAGTAATGGCGCACCAGGGCACAATGCGCCATTACTAGTTTTAACTAGTAATGGCGCACCACACACTTTGTGCGCCACTACCAACAATTCTTTTACTTTTTTTTTCAAAACTAGTAATGGCGCACCAGAGTATAGTGCGCCATTACTAGTTCATACTAGTAATGGCGCACCACATCCACGGTGCGCCACTACTAGCATTTTTTATGCAAAACTAGTAACGGCGTATCACCTAACAGGTGCGCCATTAGTAACCAGGGTTACTAATGGTGCATTTATAGATGGTGCGCCATTAGTAACCTGAGACCCGCTAGATATTTTGGACAACCACCTACCACACTCACTTTCCCCACTTCATTCTCTCCACCTCCTCCTCCAAGCTTGTCTCGGCTGCCTCCTCCTCCTCACCTCATTTGCACCATAGATTCATCCAAATTAAGTGGTTAAATTACCCTTTTTTATATAGGTAAGTAAGGGGAAAGCTTTCTTTATGTTATAAATCTACTTCTTTCTCCCTCCAACAACGTGCACATGCACATTTTATGGCCTAGCTAGATCTACGTATGTTTGTGGTGTTGCATATGTTTGTGGTGTTGCATATATGTTTGTGTTTGCAGGTACCGGTATTTGAAATGCGATACTTGCCAATATTTTGCCGGAATGTTGCTTCATTTCCGTTTCGGCAAGAATTTGGCACTATGCATTCTTTTTTGTCCTATTTTTAGGCAAAGTCATACCAAATTTTTTCTTGGTTCTAAAATATCCTTTTGCTCTACCCTGCAGGCGACCATGGTCCGCACGATGACCGAAGGCATCGTGAATATAGGTTTTTGAGCTCCGCGAAGGCCAAGATGCTTCAAAAGAACGAGACGGAGATAAGATGTCCGTGTCGAAGATGCAAGCCGAGGAGCCTTATGGACCCGGATTCCGTACAGGTGCGGGACCACCTGCTCTTGCGTGGTTTCATGGATGGCTATCGGTGGCAAGGTGATGAAGATGATTATGAAGACGTCCATGGGGGCCGGGCAAGAAATGAGGAAGGGCAGCAAGACAGCCGCGGCGAGGGCGGGCGAGAAGACGAAGAATCTCCAGGACATGATCACGAAGTAGATGCAGTACACAGTCATCATGTAGAAGATGCCGGACATAATGATGAGGAAGATGCCGAAGCAGATGAAGGGCATGATCATGAAGATGAAGATGCCGGAGCAGACGACGATGGACCACCGATGGGCTGGGTGCAGGACCCTCATATTCAAGAGCTGCTTCTCAAGCAGACGGATAACGTAAGAGCTGCCGCCCGAGAGAAAGCCAAGCTGGATCAACTGGAGATAGACGCGGTTACTCCATTGTATGAAGGATGCAGGCCCGGGATACCGCTTTGAAAGTAACGCTCATGGCTCGAGATGAAGGTAAAACACAAAATGACCGACGCATGCTTCGATGAGAACATGTCATTCTGACACGAACGTCTTCCCAAGGGGAACAAGTGCCCGACCAGTTTCGAGGAGGCGAAGAAAATCGTGTGTCCTCTGGATTTACCGCACGTGAAATATCATGTGTGCATGAACAATTGCATCATTTATCGGGACGAGCACGCGGAGTCTACCATATGTCCGGTGTGCGGCACTACTCGATACAAGAAGAGGAAGAAAGCTCCTCGGAAAGTGGTGTGGTACTTTCCGATCACTCCTCGTCTGCAGCGGTATTTTGCGGACCCTAAGCTAGCAAAGCTCCTGCGTTGGCACGCGGATAGGGAGGAGAAGAAGCGAGAAGATGACGCAAATGATCCGGAGATAAATAAAAAAGACAAGATGCTGAGTCACGCGGATAGGGATGTCAGTCACTTGGGTGTGATTTCGAATGAAGGAAGTAGCAACCGCCGAAGGGAAGGAAGGAGCAGTTGTCGACTCACCGGAGAAGCAGCAGCCTTTGGGGTCTATCTTAGGGGTGTAGGTGCATGCTTGCCAGGTGTCTATCTTAGGGGTGCAACCTCAGCGTGAATATATCTTAGGGTGAGGGGGGGGGGGGTGCATGCCGAAAAAGTTTGTGGGTTCGCCGGCGGTTGGGATGGCCGGGGCGGCGGGTGAGGAGAAGGTGGGCCGACGGGGTTGGGAAGGGAGCTCCGCTCGTGCGGGAGGTGGTGGCTAAAGGTGCGTGGGGCCGCTAGGGAAGGAGATGAACATAGCTCTAGGAGGTTGAAGAAGCCATCATGTTGTTTATCTTGCATCGGACAACTGGAAAAAAATCGACCAACTCAAATTAACTTTTGATTTGACTTACCCCTAACCTCTCCCATATAATTCTACATGATCAGTTATCTTGGAGCACCAGATAGAACCTTTTTTCTCTTTACCTGCAAACGAAAAAGTTCTAACCTGAACTTATCTAGATCCGTCGTCCGTTAGGCCTTGTACAATGCAAGGTGGTTAGGAGAGGTGCTTAGAGAAATAAACCAGACTTTCCTTAAGCACCGATGCTTATTTGTATAGGGTAGACGCTTAATTAGGCGTCTCTCCTGTAGAAATAGGCACCGTTGCTTTGGAAAAACCCGGTCTAAGCATCTCCCTAAGCACCTACCATTGTACAAGGCCTTAATGGCCATGTAGGTGTTTTATTCGGCTTCTCCGTCTCTTGCATGTGCAGTTGTCCACATACGCGCATGAAATATGCGGATATGTGGCAGTGGCCCTTGTGCATGCATGCTTTCCCGGTTTGCCCCATTCTCATATGATGTTAGAGCATCTCTAGCAGACCCCGTAAAAAGCCGCGACCCGCAAAATAACCATCAAAATGCGGGTCCGCGCAGAAAATCCCGCCCGATTAGACTTCGCAAACGCGTCCGGCCCGTAAATATTTTTGAGGGGCGTGGCAAAATCTTGGCCCCAACCCGCGAATACGCAGGTTTCAGCCTTGCCCCTACGGTGCCCCGTATCCCAGGAAAGCGGTTGGTGGGAGGGACATTTCAGCCCGCACCCTTTCCCCACTTCCTTCTGCCGCCCGCCTGCCATTGGTTCCGTCCGTCCGCCGCCGGTGATTTCGGCCAAATCTGCGGGCGGAATCACGCCGCGGGGGTGCCCCCACCCTCTTCCACCGATACGCTGCACCGCCCCCGGATCCGGCGACACGAGCCGCCCCTGGTCGCCGTCGCCACCGGGAATAGACTGCCCCGAGCCGCCCCTAGTCGCCGTTACCGCCCAGGATCGCCCGCCCCTGAACCGCCAGAGAGCCACCACCCTCGAGTAGCTAGTAAGTGTTTACTTGTGTTTTGTGCCGAGCGCTATGCATAGTTGGTTGACGCGGCGTGCGATTTTTGTTCATGTAGATGGAATTGAGCCCGTGCGAGAAGTTTTTGCTCGATGAATCGTCCGATTCGGACGACTCGGATGTTGAGACACTGCTTGCAAACTATCGGCAACAAACGTTGGTGATGGGCTTGCCATGAAGGAGCACGAAGATGAGAACCGGAGAGGCGGCGAAGATGTATTCAGCAATGGCGTGAATCTGAAAGAGGTCACGAGACTGTATGCATTGGAATTGGAAAACTTGCCCGAAGGCATGGCAGGGAATGTATTGTGGAAAGTCTCGTGATGCAACAATTGTGCTAGATGCCGTAGCATCCGAGGATTTATGAATTTGGCATTGCTTTTTTGGTATGCCGCGTACTCTCTATGATATCAATGTGTTGCAACAGCCTCATTTGTTTGCTAGACTTGCTAGTGGTGATTTTCCTGCTCGCAACTACATTATCAATGGGCATGAATACACAAAGGGGTACTATCTTGCAGATGGTGTATACCCTCCTTGGAGCACATCTGTCAAGAGCATCAAAGAACCCAAAACTAGAAAACAATCTGAATTTGCAAGGGTGCAAGAGGGAGCCCGAAAAGACATTGAAAGAGCATTCGGGGATTTGCAATCCAGGTTTGCATTTTCGTGGTCCTGCTCATTTTTGGGACAAGCGGACCTTGAAAAACATCATGACATGATGTGTTATTCTTAACATTATGATTCTCAAAGATAAGAGAGGCATGATGTAAGGACATTTCCCTACTTTGTGTTTTGGATGATGATGACAACCCTTTGTTGGTCTAATATTGTGCTAAGTGCTTCAGGTTCTCGGTGTTTAGGCTTACATCGGTTAGCTATTCTCTCTGGAAGGAAAAGATCGAAGACGGTGTTTGTCTACGTTTTTATCTCTTTGGTTGTAGGGAATCCATACTATTAAGAGGGAATCCACATTGGAAGGAGTTGGGGGAAATCTTTGCACGTACACTTCTGCCTCTCCCACCTTTGCCTTCCTTGTTTTGTGTGAGAAGAGAGCTCCCTTTTCATTTTCAACTGTTTGCCGTGTTCTCCCAGCGGTTGTACCGCTCGTTCGAGCGGTTGTACCGCTGGCCCTTGGCACTAACCCAACCACCGCCCCAGGGGTGATACCCTGGGGTTGAACAGCCCAGTGATGACGAAGCAGTTGTACCACTGCTCCCGGGCGGTGGTACCGCCACCATGCTTAAAATTGACTGCGGTGTGTCATTGGCAGTTGTACCGGCCAAGTACCGCTCAACAACCGGTCCGGTTTCTGGTTTGATGCGGTACTTGGGCGGTGGTGGCCCGGTTGGTCCGGTTGTGCCCCGCACACCGGTACCACCAGTGGCCTAAGCGGTTCTACCGCTTAGGACTTAGCCATCCAAGTGACCAGGGCCAGGCGGTTGCACCGGTGCTATGACGCTCGATCACCGCACACATGGGTGACACCCTACGGTCTTAAAGCGGTAGTTGAGCGGTGGCTGGGCGGTTGTTCCGGTTGTTCTCCACAACCGGTACTACCGCCTGTCTGCCCGGTTGTATCGTTTGATAGGGTTTCTGCAGGTTACCCGTGAGCCCCGGTTGTACCGGGATGAGGAGCGGTTGTACCGCTGCCGTGTCGTTTTCGCAGTAACGATTGGATTTTAGGGTTTGCTATATAAGGGTGGTTCTTCCACCTAGCACACTTACCTCTTGCCTCTCTCTCTCCCCACCATTAATGCTCTTCAAGATTTCTTGCCCGATCTCTCTCTCTCTAGCCACTCAAACCTGTTGATTTGCTAGGGATTGAAGGAGGAGACCTAGATCTACACTTCCACCAAAGGATATTTGTTTCCCCCATACTTTCTTGTGTGGATTTTGTTACTCTTGGGTGTTTGAGCACCCTAGATGGTTGAGGTCACCTTGGAGCCACATTCCACTGTGGTGAAGCTCCATGGTTTCGTTAGGAGCCTCCAATTCGGTTGTGGAGAGAGCCCCAACCTTGTTTGTAAAGGTTTGTCTGCCGCCTTCAAGGGCACCAATAGTGGAATCACGACATATCGCATTGTGTGAGGGCGTGAGGAGAATATGGTGGCCCTAGTGGCTTCTTGGGGAGCATTGTGCCTCCACACCGCTCCAACGGAGACGTACTTCCTCTCAAAGGGAAGGAACTTCGGTAACACATCCTCGTCTCCACCGACTCCACTCTTGGTTATCTCTCACCTTTACTTGTGCAAGCTTATCGTGTTGTATTCCTTGCTTGCTTGAGTGCTTGTTGTTGTTGCATCATATAGGTTGCTCACCTAGTTGCCTATCTAGATAACCTACTTTGATGCAAAGTTTAATTTGGTAAAGAAAAAAATAAAAATTGTTAGTTGCCTATTCACCCCCCTTCTAGTCAACTATATCGATCCTTTCAATTGGTATTAGAGCCTCATATCTTCATTAAGGACTTTACCGTCCTAAGAGTATGGTTGACACCATAGACGGTGAGTAGGAGCACCCCGGTGTGAATCCTTTGTCTATGGCCGATGGGGGATCCCCGGTCTCACGTGAGGAATTCAATGTGGCTTTGGACACATTGAAAACCTCCATGACGACTGAGGTCAAAGGCATGTTCAAGGAGTTTCTTGATGGTCTTAAGTTATCCACTGCACCGTTGTAAGTGGTTGCTCCCACTAGCAAGGTGGCAGATGCTAACTCCGATAAGGGGGAAGCTTCTTGTGATAAAGTTCCTTTATCTAGTGGTAGAGATGGTAGCGGCATCTTTGCCCATGTTGAACCTCCACCTACTATGGAGGACCGGTTCCCTCCAGTCATTTGAATCATGTTGGTCCTCCTCCTAAGATTGTGAAAAAAGAGGATGTTGACTCTTGGGTCTATCGCTTTAAACATCACTTAAATCATGTTAATACTAATCTTTGGAGAATCATTGAGCAAGGTTTCTATCCGCATGACCCAAGCAACTTCACCCCTAGAGAAGCCGCGGACCATCAATTCAACGGGAATGCTCTCTTCATCATCCAAGATGCAATTCCGTCCGAAGATATTGCACATCTCCGACCTTTTACCGTGGCCAAGGAAGCATGGCACCACGTTGTTTCCATTTACAAGGGAAGCACAAGCATTTAACGCTCCAAGTATGAAGTGGTGCAAGATGTAGCCGATGAGTTTGCAATGAATGAAGATGAATAACCTCGTGAGCTTTACCGGAGATTAACCACTCTCGCGGTCTCACTCCGAGATCATGGGATCAAGGATACGAATGACAATTGGATCAAGCGCAAGTTCCTCAAGGCCATGATGCCTTACCACAAGGCCATGTCCTCCGTCATCCGTCAAAGGCCAGACTTCCACACCTTGTCCTCGAGTGAAGTGTTGGATGAGTTTGTGGCGATGAGGATCTTGGACAAGACCGCCGACAATGCGGTGTTGCGTTCTCAAAGAGCAAAGAAGCCCAACCTTTCCTTGAAGGCCAAGTCTAGTGTGGAAGAAGAGGATGAATAGGAAGACGAGGAGAGCAACCCCGAAGATACGAAATATGATTACCATTAGCACATGGCTCTCGCTTCAAGGCAATTTTGGAGCAAGAAGAACTCAAGGCCCAATTTCAACAAGAACAACTCAAGTGGCATCAAGGGCAAGCAATGTGTGAGGACATGTTACAATTGTGGCAATGTGAGCCACTTTGTTGCAGAGTGCCCTTACGAGAAGCGGGAAGACAATGGTGGCAAGCTCATCCGAAAACACAAAGCCAAGTCCTTCCCCAACAAGGACAACTTCACCAAGAAGACTCCGACCAAAGGGTTGGTGGCACAAGAAGAGTACAATGAGGATGATGATGATGATGATGAAGATGGTGAAGCCATGGCCATGGCCTTCGTTGCCATTGCCACAACTCCACGGGTGTGTCTCTTCGATTCACCCAACGAGAACATCACCGCCAAGTGCCTCATGGCCAAAGCTACCAACAAGGTAACCCCCAACATCAAAACTACCATCAATACTAATCCTTCCTTGACGGATTGCATTGATGAAAGTGAGGGGTCTAATGAGTAAGTAAATGAATTTGAGTCTTTTATGAGTAAGCTCAAGGGAAAATCCAAGAAGCACTTCGTTGCTCTCCTGGAATAACTTGGTGAAGCCAATGACATCACTACAAAAACAGACACATCCGTGACATTTTGGGCCGAACAATTTTTTTCTGTCATACTTATGACACTTCTATGACGATAATTGTGACAAAACCCGGTATCATCATAGATGTGGTGGGATCCTACTTCTATGACAAAAAATCATGACAGAAAATGGGCTTCTCGTCCTGGGTGGGCCGGAGACGCAGCTGCATGACATTCTTTGGGCCGTCCATGACGGAAAAGACCATGGTAGAAGCGAGGGCGGGGAAAATTTCGGGGAGTTCCCGGTTATGGTGGGTGTCGGTGTCAAAACCGGCGGATCTCGGGTAGGGGGTCCCGAACTGTGCGTCTAGGCGGATGGTAACAGGAGACAATGGACACGATGTTTTACCTGTGTTCGGGCCCTCTTGATGGAGGTAAAACCCTACGCCCCGCTTTCGATTGATATTGATATTGTGGATGTTTACAAGAGTGGATCTACCACGAGATCAAGGAGGCTAAACCCTAGAAGCTAGCCTATGGTATGATTGTAAGGGTTGTTGATGTTGTTGTTCTACGGACTAGAGCTATCCGGTTTATATAGACACCGGAGAGGGCTAGGGTTACATGGAGTCGGTTACAATGGTAGGAGATCTACATATCCGTATCGCCAAGCTTGCCTTCCACGCCAAGGAAAGTCCCATCCGGACACGGGGCGGAGTCTTCAATCTTGTATCTTCATAGTCTTGGAGTCCGTCGATGATGATAGTCCGCCAATGATAGTTCGGTGATGATGGTAGTCCGCTATCCGGACACCCCTAATCCGGGACTCCTTAGTAGCCCTGAACCAGCGCAATGACGATAAGTCCGGTGGCGTATATTGCTTGGCATTGCAAGGCGGGTTCCTCCTCCGAATGATAGAAGATTGTGAACACCAGGATAGTGTCCGGCTCGCAAAATAAATTCCACATTCCACCGTAGTAGAGAATAATATATACACAAGTTCAATCTGCCGGCGTTTTACGTGGCATGACGTCACGCCACTACCAAGCCATTATTTAAATCGTTTTTACTCTACCACCTCGGCGCATTTAGCGAAGCGGTTTCCTTGGCACGTCTTGTCAAAGCGGAGATCGTGTTTCCCTTAATCCGGATTCTCATCAATACGGACGTGGGTAACCCAACGCGCCATTGATGGTGGCGCATGGGAGATAAGCGAGTTTTACCGGGCGGTGGGGACACGTAGACTTCGTCCGCCTATATAAGGGATAAGGATTCACCTTTTCACCTCGCCTTCTTCCTCCTTTGCTTATCCATCTCCGCACCCGAGCTCCAGCGCCCAAGTTCGCGCATCTCGTCTCAACCTTCTTCGACCATGTCGGGCGCGGAGGTAAATGGTTGGCCTCCACCGTTAAGGAGGAGCACATCGCCAAACTGCGGCGCGGATACCTCTCCAGCGACATCACAGACCGGCTGCCCGACGAGGGCAGCTCATCCCCACCCCCAGTGCCCCATGAGAGGTCGTTTCCTTCCCACTTCCTCCCCGGACTGGGCTTTCCACTTCACCCCTTTGTCCGGGGCTCATGTTCTACTACGGCCTGGATTTCCATGATCTGCGCCAACTTCATCCTCAACATCTTGGCGTTTATCGTGCGTGTGCGAGGCCTTCCTCTGCATCCAGCCCCACTTCGCTTGTGGCTCAAGACCTTCAATGTCAAGCGAAGGTAGTGAAGGGCACTCAAGCGGAGTCTTGAGGCGCCATGTTGGGCAAGATGCCCAATGTCCTTTAGTTGAAGGGGCCTTCGTGGAATCCGTCAAGGGGTGGCAATCGGGTGGTTCTATATCACCGAGCCGCGTGACCCTACATGGGCGGCGGCCCCGAGTTTAGATCTGGTATCCCCACAGCTCACCTCCGGAAAGAGAAGGGCTTCTTGTGGGGTAGTTCGGAGGAGCCGACGGGACTCCAAGCCTGTATCCATAAGCTGGTGAAGAAGCTCAGGCTGGTTAACGTAGTCCAAGTCATGCTTGTCCGCCGGATTCTCCCATGCCAAGAGCGGGCATTCAATATGTGGGAGTTCAATCCGGAACAGCACCAGCGCTGAGCAGGCTCTTGACCTGACGTCTGGCGCTGGAGGGTCTTGTTCAAGGCGCGAAGCCCCGCATCCGCGATCAAGATCGCGGATTTCGCTCAGATGCCGAAGCCAACGAGGTAAGTGATTCTACCCTTTACGGACACTCGCTTTTCATAGTTTGACTCTATCGGGTTTTAATTTCCCTTTTCCTTTGACAGATCGGATGAGGAAGGCGGAGCAGATTACTGTCCGGCTCCTATGCCAGAAAATCCAGTAGATGTCCGTCTAGCGGGGCTGCTGGTTCCGGCACCGCACGTGGTGCCGGAGAAGAAGGCCAAGAAGGAGGCCACGGGTGCTCAAAAGAGTTCCCGTTTTCAGGTGTCCGACGACTCCGGGGCGGACTCCTCCCCCGAAAACAAGGAGGAGAAAGAGGACTCTCTCCCAGAGGAGGGAGAGAGGAAGAGGAAGGCTTCCCCAACAAGGGAGGCCGAAGGGTCCAAGAGGGGAAGGACTATTCCCCCGGACAGCTCCGCCAACGTCAACGTTGGCGAGGAAGAATGGCCTTCAAGGGCCAGGCCTCCGGCGAGATCGTAAGTATCCGGATTCCTGAATGATTTATAATTTCTTTTCTGCGTCACATAGTGTCATTCGATGCCGCATGCTGCCTGTAGTCCGCCGGTGATGATCTCCCCGCTTCATCGAAGCGGGTCGTTGGCTCGTCGGATGTAGACTCCATCCCGACCGCCTCCACCCTCGCGACACCAAGGACGCCGAGGTGGAATCCCAAGAAGGGACCCATCGAGGAGGCTCGGGGCGCCGCAAGGCGTCCTCCGGACTTTGCGCCGACTCCATATCGTAACCCGCAGTGGTTCCGAGTCCGCCGGGCTTGAGCGAAGGGCAAGACCGTGACGCCGGGCGGCTTCCGTCCAACCGGGCGCCGGCAATTTGTTGGAGGCGCTGCAGAGCGCTTCCATCGAGGAGGAACGCCACACTATTATGAGTGCGGTGATTCAGAAGGTGCAGCTCGCCAAGAGCGGGCTGACCGAAGCTCGCAGATAGCCTTCTATCAGGCTTTGAGGTAAGAAGTTAAAAATATGCAATGTAATACCGCATAGACAGTAGCCCCTGATGCTCTGTTCGGTGTTCGGGAAGAAAAGTCGGACTGAGGATCTGAAAAAAGAAAAAAGATATACGCAGGGTTGCTAAAAAATTATGTCAATATGGGTTGCAGGCTGCGCTGCTGACCTCTGCCGCATTGACTGCAGAGGTCGGTGCTTTGAAGCAGGAGCTCGAGCGGTCCGAGCAAGAGCTCGGCCACGCCAGGAAGCAGCTCTAGGACAAAGAAGGTGAGTAACACCACTTTGAACTTGTACCTTACAGAAAAGGATTTAGGTTGCAACGAAAAATAACAAGGATAACATGTATCTGCGGGGCCACAAACGAGGTGGCAACCTCGAAGGAGGCCGTGTCATGACCGAGCATAATGCGGCCACGGAACGGGCAGAGCGAGAAAAGCAGGAGGCGCGGGTGGCGGTGGTTCAGCAAGAGCTCCATGCTCTCATGGAAAAGCATGAGAGTTTGGAGCGTGACTCAAAGACTCGAGAGTCCGAGCTTGCCTCGGCTCTCGAAAGTGCCAAAACTGCCAAGGCCGATGCCCATAAGTCCCTTCAGGAGATTGAGTTGATGAGGAAGATAGCGGCGGGTAAGGCATTTTTCATGCAAAGCAAGCATGTGAATGTAAATTACGTGTTACTTACCCGAATCGGAGCTCTCGAGGCGTTTGCAGATCTGCCTCATGGCGTGTCGATGCCGCCGCATTCTACCGAGCCGAGGAGGGAGCTCAGCGGAGAAGGTCTTCGGTCTCGAGATCTTTGAGACCGCCATCCGTGCCCCTAGCGACCAGTGAAGCAGCTGGTCGAGCTTCCACAAGGTGGCCGAGCAGGCCATGAAGGGCCTCATAGTCCGGTGTGGCTGGAGAGGCCATGCACAGGAGCTACTTCGGCCTCGTCGATAGCTGGTGGATCGTGCCCACGGGTGGAGGTTATCAAGCGCTCCGCCAGTATTGAAGGTGCTCGTCGGGCCCTTGCCCATGCAAAGGTGCATTGGGGCAAGCTGGATGCGGAGAAGCTAATCAGCGACGCGCCACCAACGGGCAAGGAATATCGTCGCCCGAGATGTACTATAAGACTGTCTGAAGGCGCCATAAGATTGCGGATGAGTGCCCCAGGATGTAATTTTGAGTAAATTCGCAATGTGTTATCCTGTGCGCTGAAAAATTTGTTCATATGCGCTAAGCAACGCTTGTTAATTTAAAATATTACCTTCAGTGCGGCCGTTTATTAAATCTGAGATATGGCAAGTCGTCGGCTTCAGCCACCATGCCACGAGTCTTTGGGGTGTTCGGGATAAACTTGAGCACTCTTGTTCCCATTTTGGGTCCATCTAGGAGGCGCTCAACACAACGAACAAGGCAACCGGACTTATAGTGCTTTAACACTCTCACTTAGCCATAGAATTCTATAATTTTAAATTTCGGTGAAGCCCCTAGTATTCGAAGGACCGAATTGGGCGCTATCCACGCCTTCGTCGGACATTATCCGAACTTAACTCGAGCGGCGTAGGTCTTTAAGGACCGAAAGGACCTCTTGAACAACGACCAGTCTCTCCTTATCATGACAGTCAGTTTTAGCTTTCTCCATCGAGGCGTTAACCGGCTCAACCGGGCGCAATCGCGATGGTTCTCCCATGCTACCTTAGCCGATAGAACGGAACGTAAGGTGCAAAACATGGGAGCCGGCAAACCCAACTATTGACCCAAGACATGATTGAGCCGATTCATATAATGCTATAAGTTCGAAATGCCGAACTTGTGAAAGTGTTCGGACTTTATCACACCATAATGCGGAGAACATAAGCCCTGGTGTATTTGGCCGTACCAAAATGTACGGTGCAACGTGTCGTAATGAATATATATATATATATATATATATATATATATATATATATATATATATATATATATATATATATATATATATATATATATATATAAGGTAATGCAATTATGGGCAAAAGTGCTACATTTTATTCGAGAAGATATGCTATGAGTGCGGAATGATACAAATAGTGCGGAAAGCAAGGGATGGGATTTAATTAAAGGCGTCTCCCTCGAGGGTAGGCAGCGAATGTTGTATTTAACAAATTTAATGATCGTGATGGAGACCACCTGAGTGTTAAATCGCGCCTTTGTCCTTCCCTGGCTGTTGCATCATGAGTTCGGCAGGTTCGCCACGGACAGAGTTCTGTATAAAAAAGAGAGAAATACAAGAAAAGAGCGACACACTTGGGAGCCCCCGTGTGGTCGAACCGCACTCTGGGTTTGTTGTGGTTGTGCCTTTCCCCTATGCCCATGGTATCTCAAGGCGTAATTATGTACGCGGAGAGTTTGTCTTACAATTTTGCGAGGGCTGGGGTTGAGGCCGCATTACTACGCATGCTCGGAACGTGCGGGTGGTCTTGGTTGATGTTGCTCGGCGCGTTTGGCGTGTCCGGTCGTTTAACGGCCGGACTCGAAAATTGCCTTAAAGGCTGCTCAGATTTCTGCCGCGAGAGCCGCTGTATGTTCCTCCGTTCGGAGGGCGTTCCGTGTTTCCATTGACCGTGATGACTCCACGAGGGCTGGCATCTTGAGCTTAACGTATGCGTAATGCGGCACGCGTTGAATTTTGCGAACGCGTTCGCCCGAGCAGAGCGTGATAGCCGCTGCGGGCGGGACTATGTCAAAGATTAACTCCTCGCTCGAAATTATCCGGGATCCAAGACCACTTCGATGTAATCGAGCCAGCGGTAACAATGGCCTCGACACCTGGTATGACGCCTTTGAAGGTTGTCTTTGTAGGTTTAATCCTTGAAGGGTATATGCCCATCTTGCGCATTGTATCCCGATAAAGCAGGTTCAGCTCTGCCGCCGTCCATCAGGTCTCGTGAGGTGAAATCCATCGGCGATTGGGTCTAAAACCAATGCGGCGAATCCGCCATGGCGGATCTTGGTCGGATGGTCTCTTCGATCGAAAGTGATCGGGCAAGAGGACCATGGGTTGAACTTTAGGGCGATCGGCTCCATCGCGTATCGTCCCTTAGTGCACGCTTCGCTCCCTCTTGGGAATATGCGTTATGATATCATGATTACCGTCCGAACTTGAGGGGGAATCCTTTTGTCCTCTGTTGTTCGGCGGCGGGTCTCTTCCTCGTCATCGCTGTAGCCCCTTGTCACTGCTTTGGCGATTAATTTTCCTGCCTGCTTGAATACCCAACAATCTCTGGGGTGGTTAGCTGGCTTTTCGGGGTTCCATGTATTTGACAGGAGCGGTCGAGTATCCGGTCCAAGTTGGACGGGCCCGGAGTGGTTCTTTTGAACGGCTTCTTTCGCTGACGGGCTTGGAGCCTCGAATCCGGCGTTGACTGCCGATCCTCATTGCTGTCGCCGTTACGCGGCGTTTGTTTTGTTTCGACGCAAACTTGTCATTGCGGTCCTTGGTATCCGGACTGCCAGCGTTTTTCTTTGAGGTTGTTGCTGCGAGCTAGCCAGCTATCCTCTCCCGCACGTAAGCGGGTCATGAGTGATGTGAGGGCTGCCATGGATTTCGCTTCTCCGTCCTAGGTGCCGGGCCAACCACTCGTCGCGGATGTTATGTTTGAAGGCAGCGAGGGCCTCGTGATCCGGGCAAATCGACGATTTGATTTTCTTTGTTAAGAACCGTGTCCGAATTGCTGGCCGATTCGTCTGCTGCTGGATTATGTGGCTTAGGTCATCTGCGTCCGTGGTCGCACATACGCGTGCTCGAAGTTGTCGAGGAATGCGGCTTCGTGTCTTCCCAAAGATCCAATTGACTCTGCGGGCAGGCCGTTAAGCCAATGCCGAGCTGGTCCTTTAAGCTTGAGCGGGAGATATTTGATGGCGTGAAGATGCGTGCGCCGCGGGCCATATGTATATGGAGGAGATAATCCTCAATCCAAACCGCTGGGTCTGTTGTGCCATCGTAGGATTCGATATTAACGGGTTTAAACCCTTCAGGATTTGATGATCCATTACTTCGCCGCTGAAGCATAGCGGGTGTCGGCGCCTCAGATTGAGCAATATCGCGACGTAGCTCGAGAGAGCGTTGTTCTGCTGTGTTCGCCCGCCGAGTAGTTGTGTCCGTGCGACGGTATTCGCCGTGGGTCTTGGGGCGCCCACGTGATCCGTAGATAGATCTGGATTGTCTTGCCTTGTCCTCCAATATATCTCGAAGTCCGCGCGTTCCCCGTGGCTTCATGCTTTTTGAGCGATGCCGGGTACGGTTTTAGTGGAGGGCTTGCACGCCTCTGTCGCGCCACGAGGTGGTCGGTCTGCCGTACAGCGCGCTGGTGATGCAGGTTTGTACGCTTCCTCCTCTAATCGGGGAGCAACTTGCGCTTTGGGTAACTTTTGAGGGGCGTTCGAGTTCATACTCTTGACCGTGAGGACCTCGGTCCATCTGTCGGCCAAGAGGTCTTGATCAGCTTGAAGTCTGTTGCTGCTTTTCTTTAGGCTATTTGCGTGGCCATTAGCCTGCGTCTGAAACGCTCTTGTTCGACGGGATCCTCAGCACGACGAATTCGTCGTCGTCGAGGCTTGCCTCGCCTCCGGAGGAGGTAAGTAATTGTCATCCTCGACCTCTTAAATGCCGCCCTCTCGTGAGGGCTTGCTTCTGCCTCCTCCTGCGCTGGATCGTCGGAGGGAGTTGTCTTCGGCACTTTACGGGTGTTATTATCTCCTGTGCGGAATCTCCATTCTTGTTGTGGCGGGATTTAGAGCGGCGCCACGCGTCGGCGCTTGGGCTGTTTCCTAAGGAATCGGCCTCCGCTGCTTCCTCGCCGTCCCCATCTTTTGGGGTGTCCACCATGTATATGTCGATGACGAGGTGGTCTTCCAAAGTCCTGTGAGGCACTGGTTCTTAGTAGTCTCCGCATCGCCGTCCATACCGCCGATGTCTTCGGAGTCGTAGTCGAGTCGTCGGTTAAATCGCCGACGGTGGCTACGGTGGGTGGTGGGTGGGCTCAATTTCTTCGTCGTCTGCTGCGTCCCAACCATCCTGGCCGTAGTTCGCCAGGGTTCTCCGGATAGCGAGAGATGCTTCATGAATTTATGATATCGCCAAGGGCGAAAAGCTGAAAGATGTCCGCAGCGGTGAATTCCATGATCGGCGCCAATCGGATTCGACCGGCGGGGCGCAGGAGGTTCGAGTCCGGCAGGAGTCCGCACCTCGGAGTCATGAGCTTTATGCGGACAAGGCAAGTGTTCGCTCTATCGCCGAGAAGTTGCAGCTCCCGAGGCGGTGTCCAGCCATCCGTCCTCGATCCGAGCGATCGGCTCCGGACTATGGGTCGGAGCGGATTTGTGTGCGGCCTCCAAGGTGCTGTCCGGCGGCAGAGTTAGGTCATGCCCGTCGTGACAGCGCTGCACGCTCGGCTGTGGCTCAGTCCATCAAGATCAAGTCCCCGCGATATCGGCCGTGAAGTTTAGGCTTCAAACCTGACTGACGGCCAGGGCGAAGCTTCGATCTGCTCCAGATGGCCAAGTGAGTTGGCCCGATGCAAAGCCGCCCGAATCGAAGATCTGTCCAGGAGAAAAGTCTTACCTGTGACTGCATCGTTATCGATTGAAGAGGCCATCACGCCTATCGGTGACGACACGAGGAACTCTCAATGAAAGCACCAATGTCGGTGTCAAAACCGGCGGATCTCGGGTAGGGGGGTCCCGAACTGTGCGTCTAGGCGGATGGTAACAAGAGACAAGGGACACGATGTTTTACCCAGGTTCGGGCCCTCTTGATGGAGGTAAAACCCTACGTCCTGCTCGATTGATATTGATATTGTGGATGTTTACAAGAGTGGATCTACCACGAGATCAAGGAGGCTAAACCCTAGAAGCTAGCCTATGGTATGATTGTAAGGGTTGTTGATGTTGTTGTTCTACGGACTAGAGCCATCCGGTTTATATAGACACCGGAGAGGGCTAGGGTTACATGGAGTCGGTTACAATGGTAGGAGATCTACATATCCGTATCACCAAGCTTGCCTTCCACGCCAAGGAAAGTCCCATCCGGACACGGGGCGGAGTCTTCAATCTTGTATCTTCATAGTCTTGGAGTCCGGTCGATGATGATAGTCCGGCCAATGATAGTTCGGCTGATGATGGTAGTCCGGCTATCCGGACACCCCCTAATCCGGGACTCCCTCAGTGGGTGTTCGGGGGCCGAGCGATGCGCGTTTCTCTCATACACGTACGCGCGTGTGTGCGAGGCATTGGCTCTAACTGAACCCGAGCGAGGCGTTGGGATCTAATCGAACCCGGCGACAGAACCGCAGGCTACGCTGCGTTCTTGAACTCGAGCGATCGAGCGATTCTTCGCTCTCGCTGCTAATCTGAAGCCGATCGATGCTGCCTCTCGAGGAACAATGGCGCGCGGGGGGGTTGATGAACAATGGCGCGCTATGGGGTTTGGATGAACAATGAGCGGTTGGGGTGGATGAACAAGACCCCGTGGCGTTGCCTCTGGATGAACAGGACCCCAATCGATCGAGCCGGTTGAGGATGGATGAACAGGACCCCGTGGAGGGCTGGATGAATAGGACGACCCCGTGGACACCAATCTAATATGACACCAATCTGCCCAAAACAGCAAGTAGGCACTTTGCAAACATCAAAACAACATACTACAGGAATCATATGAGCACAAACTTGACATGCACTTCATGTACAGATAAGATACTTCAAATATAATTAAAGTTTCAGGTTCATAGGCATCAAGGTTAAACCAATATGATCAATGCAAAAAGCAACTTTATAACACAGCAGCATATGCATGAGCAAAGTTAATATGATGGCAACTTGAGAGCAAGAAAGAGACAAGCTACAGCAAGTTTATATAGCAACCAAGGGCATGGAATCAAAGTACACATAACAAAAAGAAAGTAACATCATGGCATCATAAACATATGTCTCATGGATTAGTGGGAAACAACATGACAAGATTGAATGTTGAAACAGTTTCAGCAAGTGTAAAACAGCAACATTATGATAGCATGTTTGCAAGAATGGAACAGAGACATATGACATCCAAAATTAGAAAACATAGCATGTGAACAAATTAATCGTAGCATACTTACAAACATGTAATTGGAGCATCTCCAGAACAGGCATAGAATAATTACTAACAAGCTCACAACATAGCATCATGAAGTTAACAGGAATCTGGAACATTATATAAGCATGTTCATTGCAATGAAAGCATATGCTACAGGACATATATAGGGCATCAAAAGGCATGGAATGGTAGAGCATAACATAGACAACAAAACATGTCAACTAAGCATCTCCATATTATGCATGGATTATTTGGTAGAATCAAGAAAACATGGCAACATGATGTAGCAGTTTCAGCATTGGCAGAAAGTTAACAGCAAGTAGCCCACTTCTCAAGCTTGGTGCACTCGCTACAGGGCATATAAAAATATATGGATTGCACCCCTGTAAAGATGGCATAAAAATGCTCCTAAAACATGCAGACATCATACTCATAGGATGAACACACAAAATGCAACAAAAATGGATTAAGATATCAAGATGGGCCCTAAGATGAATTCAAAGCACCCCAACATGTAGGGCATGAAGATCAGAACATGTGCATATCAAGATCATAATCATAACATCAACAGGGACAATGTTGTGGCACCCAATGATGTTAACAATCAGCAGATTCCAGCAGATTATATCAATTAGCAGTTTTGCAACGAAGGTTTAGGCATCAAAATGAACTCAAACAAGCATGCCACAATGGAATAAAATGAAGAGAATCTCACAATTAACATTTTTACATATCATATGCATGAAGCAGATCTACGGACATGGAGTTACGACATGATGAAGGAGGCATAAAAATTACAGTGGAAAAGGACTGAAAATTCAGGGTCAACCTAGGGTTGCACAGAAATCGATGTTCGCCGGACGAACTCGCCGAAGACGTGGCCGGAGAGGAGGAAGACGGTCAGAGAGGATGAAGGGGACCGGATCCGAGGCGCACCTCGCCGGATCCGGCACCCACGGCGGCGGAGGCGAGGCCGGACGGCGGCGCAGTAAGCGAAGCGGCGGCGGCGGCGATCTCGGCGCGGGCGGGCGGCGGATGGGTGCTGCGTGGGAGCATGGGGCGCTGCCTGGGCGGCGCGGCGGCGGGGCGCCGACGCTTGGCGCGGGCGGAGGCGGCGGGAGGAGTGGCGCCCGCGGACGGTGGCGGTCGCCTCGGCGTCGGCCCGGCCCGTCGGGCTCGGGGCGTGCACGGATGGGCTCAAGGGCCCGGCCGGGAGGAGAGAGAGAGGGCCGGCGGGGTGACATGGCGCCTTCCGGTTGGGCGAGGAGCGGTGGCGGACATGTCCGGCGGAGGGGGAGGATTTGTCCAGTGCGTGAGGAGGAAGGAGGCTAGGGTTAGGGTAGGATTTGATCCGAAAATTCAGGGGAGGGAGTGTTTATATAGGTAGAGGGAGCTAGGAGTGTCCGAATAAGGTGCTGTTTTCGCCCACACAATCGTGATCGAACGGCGGAGAGCATGGAGGGGGTTTGGATGGGCTAGGTGGGCTGTGTGAAGAGGTGCTGGGCTGCAAAGAGAAGGGGTTTTCGGTTAACCGTTGGGGCATAAAACGACCTCCAAATGGAACAAAATTTGACGGGCGGTCTACCGGTGATATACCAAGGCCACTCAGCAAATCTCGGCCCATTCCGAGAACGATTTTAGGCGGCTCACAAAACAAGGTCTGAGAGGGGCGACGGGCGCGTGCGAGTGTGGTTAGGCTCAGAACGGACAACAGAGAGAACCAGGAGGACCCGAACGGATGCAAGTTTTGAAAAACATGCAGAAGAAATGCAGATGATGACATGACAAAATGCAACACACAAGCAAAAGACATAGCAACGCGGCGAATAATTGGAAGACACCTGGCGCATCGGATTCGGGGTGTTACAACTCTCCTCCACTAACAAGAGATCTCGTCCCGAGATTTTAGGAATGAGACGAAAGAGAAAGAGGAAGAGGTGAAATAAGACCAGAATAAAGAAGAATAACAAAGTCGAGAGAACTCGGGAAGAAAAGAGGAATGATGAGTATGATGAGAATCAAAGCTCATGGAATAAGACAGACTGTGAAACCACTCCGATTAGAACAAGATAGAAAAGGAATGAATAAAAGAATTTGGGCAGCACTCCGACTGAAAATGGAAGGAATAGAACATGAACTTCACAAGATGGGATGGCACTTTGATATGAACAACGCAATGCGTCCGGAAGAATTGAAAGAATGGAATGAAAATAACTTAGAAGGAAGGATTGAACGGAGTTGTTGAGAAAATCAACAACGAAAGAATAAGATTGTTGTGGACTTATCAAAACAACTCAAAACTTGAGGTGAAATTATACCACAACCAATGTCTGAATAGCTGAGAAGAACGAAGAAATGGAAAAACTCCACTTCAAAAGAAAACAGAGAATTATTTGCACTTCGAGACGCGAGAAGAAAAGATACTTGAACTCCTCCAACAAGAATCTTGATGAACTCTTGAAGAATGAAATAAATCATGAAGAACCACCATGAAGAACTCCGGTGACAAAAGGATGATGAGATAGAATGAAGGGTGAAAGAATAAGATGAGCCTTGCAGTGATTTAGATGGAGGTTCCGACGAAATGGCCAAGGAAAATTTGAACTCCGGAAAAGAAAAGATGAAAGCACTTCGAATAGCGAAATTATTCATCATGAACAAACTCCGAAGGAAAGGATTAATCACTTTGAGGAAATAAGAATAATATTTATTGTATGCTTTTCCTTCATCAAATTAAATTGATGGCAAGTAATGGATTTTGCATACCTCATATTCTTATAGGAAAAGGATTAAGGGGGATATAGCACAAAACTTGAGAAAGTCTTCATGAACCACCGGTAGATTGGAAAGAACGAATTAATTAATACGATAATCAAAGAAAAAGAATCTTGAACGAACCACCGTAAGAATTCGAAAATGACTGATGAAAGAGAATGAATCACCGGGAAGAATTAGAAGAACAAATATGCTAGAGGGAATTTAGGTGACAACCTCGAATTACTTCAAACACAGACAAATCTCCTGAGATGTCTTGAGCACTCCGGTAGGATAAACTGGTGAGAGGCGAATGAGCAAGTGGAAACATTTGAACCAAGGAAACGAATATGATCAGCCCGAAAGCTTGAATTGAATCCACCGGAAAGAAAACAAGACGAATCAATGATGAGCTTGACGAGAATTCACCGGTTGGAATAATTGAGGGAAGACTGAAGAGGCTCCACGCGAATGAAATTGATGCTCGAAAGAGACTCAGGCTCCAGGAAGAAGAGGGTGGGAGGGCGGAAAAAACAAAGGCGACTTGGAAGGGAGAACCGACGAATAGCTTGAAGAGAAAACACCGGTTGAAAGAATGCAAAGGCTTCGCACGAGTAGGATGGATACTCGATTATGGACTCCGGCTCCGAGAATAAAAAGGGTTGGGTGGGTGGGAAAAAGAACACAACTGAGGATTGAACTTGGCAAAGATGAAGAGGCTCGAGTCAACTTGACGAGAAATGCACCGGATGAAAAGAGCTGAGAACCAACGAACGAAAAAAAACTAACCGCGTGATGCTAAAGAAAGTTTGAAGGGGAAGAGGAGTAATTCAAAACACCTACGTCAAGATTCCTTACCAGAGCGATGAAGGGGCTGAGGAGTAAAAAGAATTCCTACTCTCCGATATAACTAGACTCAGAAACAGTTTTCTTCTAGACTCGACAACGGCCAACTACGATCAATCAAGGGGGGGCTCCTATGGTCGGTCGAGGCTCCGATACCAACTTGTCACGCCCAATATGCGACCCTATCCTAAAGGAACTCGAAGGTACCACCAAGGATAGAAGCACAGATTGGAGACGCTTTTGCAAGGTGGATATCATTACATCATACCATTACATAATAGTTGGGGATACATACAAGAGGCTGTTGGAAATATGCCCTAGAGGCAATAATAAAATGGTTATTATTATATTTCCTCGTTCATGATAATTGTCTATTATTCATGCTATAGTTGTGTTATCCGGAAATCGTAATACATGTGTGAATACATAGACCACAGCATGTCCCTAGTGAGGCTCTAGTTGACTAGCTTGTTTATCAATAGATGGTCACGGATTCCTGACCATGGACATTGGATGTCATTGATAACGGGGTCACATCATTGGGAGAATGATGTGATGGACAAGACCCAATCCTAAGCATAGCAAAAGATCGTGTAGTTCGTTTGCTAGAGCTTTTCCAATGTCAAGTATCATTTCCTTAGACCATGAGATCGTGTAACTCCCGGATGCCGTAGGAGTGCTTTGGGTGTACCAAACTTCACAACGTAACTGGGTGACTATAAAGGTATACTACAGGTATCTTCGAAAGTGTCTGTTGGGTTGACACGGATCGAGACTGGGATTTGCCACTCCGTATGACGGAGAGGTATCTCTGGGCCCACTCGATAATGCATCATAATGAGCTCAAAGTGACTAAGTGATTGGTCACGGGATCATGCATTACGGTACGAGTAAAGTGACTTGCCGGTAACGAGATTGAACGAGGTATTAGGATACCGACGATCGAATCTCGGGCAAGTAACGTAACGATTGACAAAGGGAATTGTATACGGGATTACTTGAATCCTCGACATCGTGGTTCATTCGATGAGATCATCGTGGAACATGTGGGAGCCAACATGGGTATCCAGATCCTGCTGTTGGTTATTGGCCAGTGAGTCGTCTCGGTCATGTCTGCATGTCTCCCGAACCCGTAGGGTCTACACACTTAAGGTTCGGTGACGCTAGGGTTGTAGAGAGATACCAGTATGCGGTAACCCGAAAGTTGTACGGAATCCCGGATGAGATCCCGGATGCCACAGGAGTTCCGGAATGGTCCGGAGGTGAATAATTATATATAGGAAGTCCAGTTTCGGCCATCGGGAAAGTTTCAAGGGTCACCGGTATTGTACCGGGACCACCGGAAGGGTCCCGGGGGTCCACCGGGTGGGGCCACCTATCCAGGAGGGCCCCATGGGCTGAAGTGGGGAAGGGAACCAGCCCATGGTGTGCTGGTGCGCCCCCCTTGGGCCTCCCCCTGCGCCTAGGGTTGGAAACCCTATGGGTGGGGGCGCCCCACTTGGCTTGGGGGGCAAGCCACCCCCTTGGCCGCCGCCCCCCCTTGGAGATGGGATCTGCTAGGGCCTCCCCCCCAGGGGCCCTATATAGTGGGGGAGGAGGTCACCGCCCCTAGTCCTGGCGCCCCTCTCCCTCTCGCAACACCTCTCCCTCTCGTAGAGCTTGGCGAAGCCCTCCCGAGATCACCGCAGCTTCCACCACCACGCCGTCGTGCTGCTGGATCTCCATCAACCTCTCCCTCCCCTTGCTGGATCAAGAAGGAGGAGACGTCTTCCCCAATCGTACGTGTGTTGAACGCGGAGGTGCCGTCCGTTCGGCACTAGGATCATCGGTGATTTGGATCACGACGAGTACGACTCCCTCAACCCCGTTCTCTTGAACGCTTCTGCACGATCTACAAGGGTATGTAGATGCACTCCTATATATCGTTGCTAGATGACTCCATAGATTGATCTTGGTGAAGCGTAGAATTTTTTTTGTTTTTTGCAACGTTCCCCAACAGTGGTATCAGAGCTAGGTCTATGCGTAGTTTCTATGCACGAGTAGAACTCAAACTTGTTGTGGGCGTAGATGTTGTCAATTTTATTGCCACTACTAGTCTTATCTTGCTTTGGCGGCATCGTGGGAGGAAGCGGCCCGGACCGACCTTACACGTACGCTTACGTGAGACAGGTTCCACCGACTGACATGCACTAGTTGCATAAGGTGGCTAGCGGGTGTCTGTCTCTCCCACTTTAGTTGGAGCGGATTCGATGAAAAGGGTCCTTATGAAGGTTAAATAGAAATTGGCATATCACGTTGTGGTTTTACGTAGGTAAGAAACGTTCTTGCTAGAAACCTATAGAAGCCACGTAAAAACATGCAACAACAATTAGAGGACGTCTAACTTGTTTTTGTAGCATATGCCTTGTGATGTGATATGACCAAAAGGATGTGATGAATGAAATATATGTGATGTATGAGATTGATCATGTTCTTGTAATAGGAATCACGACTTGCATGTCGAAGAGTATGACAACCGGCAGGAGCCATATGAGTTGTCTTTATTTTTTGTATGACCTACGTGTCATTGAATAACGCCATGTAAATTACTTTACTTTATTGCTAAACACGTTAGCCATATAAGTAGAAGTAATCGTTGGCGTGACAAGTTCATGAAGACACGATGATGGAGATCATGATGATGGAGATCATGGTGTCATGCCGGTGACGAAGATGATCATGGCGTCCTGAAGATGGAGATCAAAGGAGCAATATGATATTGGCCATATCATGTCACTATTTGATTGCATGTGATGTTTATCATGTTTTTCTTCTTATTTGCTTAGTACGACGGTAGTAAATAAGATGATCCCTTACAATAATTTCAAGAAAGTGTTCCCCCTAACTGTGCGCCGTCGCGAAAGTTCGTTGTTTCGAAGCACCACGTGATGATCGGGTGTGATAGATTCTAACGTTCACATACAACGGTTGTAAGACAAATTTACACATGCAAAACACTTAGGTTGACTTGACGAGCCTAGCATGTACAGACATGGCCTCGGAACATAAGAGACCGAAAGGTCAAACATGAGTCGTATGGAAGATACGATCAACGTGGAGATGTTCACCGATGATGACTAGTCCGTCTCACGTGATGATCGGACATGGTCTAGTTGAGTCGGATCATGTATCACTTAGATGACTAGAGGGATGTCTAATCTGAGTGGGATTTCATTAAATAATTTGATTAGATGAACTTAATTATCATGAACTTAGTCTAAAAACCTTTGCAAAATGTCTTGTAGATCAAATGGCCAACGCTCATGTCAACCTCAATTTCAACGCGTTCCTAGAGAAAACCAAGCTGAAAGATGATGACAGCAACTATTCGGACTGGGTACGGAACCTGAGGATCATCCTCATAGCTGACAACAAAGCATATGTCCTAGAAGGACCGCTAGGTGAAGCACCCATCCCAGAGAACCAAAACGTTATGAACGCTTGGCCACACGTCTTGATGATTACTCCTCGCTCATTGCATCATGCTTTACAGCTTAGAACCGGGCTCCAAAAGCGTTTTGAGCAACACGGAGCATATGAGATGTTCAAGAGCTGAAAATGGTTTTCCAAGCTCATGCCCGGTCAAGAGATATGAAGTCTCCGACAAGTTCTACAGCTTGTAAGATGGAGGAAAATAGTTCACGGTGAGCACATACTCAAAATGTCCGGGTTGCACAACCGCTTGTCCCAGCTGGACATTAACCTCCTAGACGAGGCGGTCATTGAAAGAATCCTTCAGTCGCTCCCACTAGCTACAAGAGCTTTGTGATGAACTACAATATGCAGGGGATGGTGAAAACTATTGCTGAAGTATTTTCAATGCTGAAATCAGCAAAGGTGGAAATCAAAAAGGAACATCAAGTGTTGATGGTCAATAAAACCACTAGTTTCAAGAAAGGCAAGGGTAAGAAGAACGTCAAGAAGGACGGCAAGGGAGTTGCCGCCCCCGGTAAGCCAGCTGCCGGGAAGAAGCCAAAGAATGGACCCAAGCCTGAGACTGAGTGCTTTTATTGCAAGGGAAAGGGACAATGGAAGCGAAACTGCCCCAAATACTTAGCGGACAAGAAGGCCGGCAACACTAAAGGTATATGTGATATACATGTAATTGATGTGTACCTTACCAAGACTGTAGTAGCTCCTGGTTATTTGATACCGGTGCGGTTTCTCATATTTGTAACTCAAAACAGGAGCTGCGGAATAAGCGGAGACTGGCGAAGGACGAGGTGACGATGCACGTCAGGAATGGTTCCAAGGTCGATGTGATCGCCGTCGGCACGCTACCTCTACATTTACCTACGGGATTAGTTTTAAACCTCAATAATTGTTATTTAGTGCCAGCTTTGAGCATGCACATTGTATCTGGATCTCGTTTAATGCGAGATGACTACTCATTTAAATCCGAGAATAATGGTTGTTCTATTTATAAGAGAGATATGTTTTATGGTCATGCCCCGCTGGTCAATGGTTTATTCTTAATGAATCTCGAACGTGATGTTACACATATTCATAGTGTGAATACCAAAAGATGTAAAGTTGATAACGATAGTCCCACATACTTGTGGCACTGCCGCCTTGGTCACATTGGTGTCAAACGCATGAAGAAGCTCCATGCTAATGGACTTTTGGAGTCGCTTGATTACGAATCATTTGACACGTGCGAACCATGCCTTATGGGCAAAATGACCAAGACTCCGTTCTCCGGGACAATGGAGCGAGCAACCAACTTATTGGAAATCATACATACTGATGTGTGCGGTCCAATGAGTGTTGAGGCTCGCGGAGGATATCGTTATGTTCTCACTCTCACTGATGACTTGAGTAGATATGGGTATGTCTACTTAATGAAACACAAGTCTGAAACCTTTGAAAAGTTCAAGGAATTTCATAATGAGGTAGAGAATCAACGTGACCGAAAGATAAAAGTTCTTACGATCAGATCGTGGGGGAGAATACTTAAGTCACGAATTTGGTACGCACTTAAGGAAATGTGGAATCGTTTCACAACTCACGCCGCCTGGAACACCTCAGCGTAACGGTGTGTGCGAATGTCGAATCGCACTCTATTGGATATGGTGCGATCTATAATGTCACTCACCGATTTATCGCTATCATTTTGGTGATACGCCTAGAGACAGCTGCATTCACTTTAAATAGGGCACCGCCTAAACCGCTGAGACGACACCGTATGAATTATGGTTTGGGAAGAAACCTAAGCTGCTTTCAAAAAGTTTGGGGATGCGATGCTTATGTCAAGAAACTTCAACCTAAAAAGCTCGAACCCAAGTCAAAAAAACGCGTCTTCATAGGATACCCTAAGGAAACCATTGGGTATACCTTCTACCTCAGATCCGAAGGCAAGATCTTTGTTGCCAAGAACGGGTCCTTTCTGGAGAAAGAGTTTCTCTCGAAAGAAGTAAGTGGGAGGAAAGTGGAACTTGATGAAGTACTACCTCTTGAAAGTAGCGCAGCTCAGGAAGATGTTCCTGTGGTGCCTGCACCGACTAGAGAGGAAATTAATGATGATGATCAAGGTACTTTGGATCTAGTTACTACTGAACTTCGTAGGTCCACAAGGACACGTTCCACACCAGAGTGGTATGGCAGCCCTGTCCTGGAAATCATGTTGTTAGACAATGGTGAACCTTTGAACTATGAAGAAGCAATGGCGGGCCCAGATTCCAACAAAAGGCTTGAAGCCATGAAATCCGAGATAGGATCCATGTATGAAAACAAAGTATGGACTTTGACAGACTTGCCCGATGATCGGCGAGTGATAGAAAACAAATGGATCTTTAAGAAGAAGACGGACGCGGATGGTAATGTTACCATCTATGAAGCTCGACTTGTCGCTAAGGGTTATTGACAAGTTCAAGGGGTTGACTACGATGAGACTTTCTCTCCCGTAGCGAAGCTGAAGTCCGTCCGAATCATGTTAGCAATTGCCACATACTATGATTATGAGATATGGTAAATGGACGTCAAAACGACATTCCTTAATAGCCATCTTAAGGAAGAACTGTATATGATGCAGCCGGAAGGTTTTGTCGATCCTAAGAATGCTAACAAGGTATGCAAGCTCCAGGCTCCATCTATGGGCTGGTGCAAGCATCTCGGAGTTGGAACATTCGCTTTAATGAAATGATCAAAGCATTTGGGTTTATGCAGACTTATGGAGAAGCCTGCGTTTACAAGAAAGTGAATGGGAGCTCTGTAGCATTCCTCATATTATATGTGGATGGCATACTTTTGATGGGAAATGATATAGAACTTTTGGACAACATTAAGGCCTACTTGAATAAGGGTTTTTCAATGAAGGACCTTGGAGAAGCTGCTTACATATTAGGCATCAAGATCTATAGAGATAGATCGAGACGCCTCACAGGTCTTTCACAAAGCACATACCTTGATAAGATATTGAAGAAGTTCAATATGGATCAGTCCAAGAAGGGGTTCTTGCCTGTAATGCAAGGTGTGAAATTGAGCTCAGCTCAATGTCCGACCACGGCAGAAGATAGAGAAAAGATGAGTGTCGTCCCCTATGCCTTAGCCATAGGGTCTATCATGTATGCCATGCTGTGTACCAGACCTGATGTAAACCTTGCCGTAAGTTTGGTAGGAAGGTTCCAAAGTAATCCCGGCATGGAACACTGGACAGCGGTCAAGAATATCCTGAAGTACCTGAAAAGGACTAAGGACATGTTTCTCGTGTATGGAGGTGACGAAGAGTGATACGTCTCCGTCGTATCTATAATTTTTGATTGTTCCATGCCAATATTATTCACTTTCATATACTTTTTGGCAACTTTTTATATTATTTTTGGGACTAACATATTGATCCAAAGGCTCAAAGCAGCCTTCGTCATTGCATGTTTTATGTTTCGCAGAATATCCATATCAAATGAAGTCCACACGGGATAAAAACGGACGGAGCTTATTTTTGGAAAATATGGAAAATTCCAGAAGAAAAATCCACGCGAGACGGTGCCCGAGGTGGTCACGAGGCAGGGGGCGCCACCCCCTGGGCGCGCCGCCTACCCTCGTGAGCCAATCGTAAGGCGGTTGATGCTCTTCTTTTGCCGCAAGAAAGATAATATTCGGAAAAAAATCTGGGCGAAGGTTTCGGGCCAATCGGAGTTACGGATCTCCATATATACGCGAAATGGTGAAACAGAGCGTAATGTAACGCAGAAACAGAGAGATAGATCCAATCTCGAGGGCTCTCGCCTCCCAAGCCATGGGAGCCAAGGAACAGAGGGGAAACCCTCCTCCCATCTAGGGAGGAGGCCAAGGAAGAAGAAGAAGAAGGGGGGCTCTCTCCCCCTTGCTTCCGGTGGCGCCGGAACGCCGCCGGGGGCCATCATCATCACCGCGATCTTCACCAACACCTCCGCCATCTTCACCAACATCTCCATCACCTTCCCCCCTCTATCTACAGCGGTCCACTCTCCCGCAACCCGTTGTACCCTCTACTTGAACATGGTGCTTTATGCTTCATATTATTTTCCAATGATGTGTTGCCATCCTATGATGTCTGAGTAGATTTTCGTTGTCCTATCGGTGATTGATGAATTGCTATGATTGGTTTGAATTGCATGTTTTATTATTGGTGCTGTCCTATTGTGCCCTCCATGTCGCGCAAGCGTGAGGGATTCCCGTTGTAGGGTTTGCAATATGTTTATGATTTGCTTATGGTGGGTGGCGTGAGTGATGTAAGCACTGCACCGAGTAAGTAGGTTGTTTGCGTATGGGATAAAGGGGACTTGACACTTTAATGCTATGGTTGGGTTTTACCTTAATGAATCTTTAGTAGTTGCGGATGCTTGCTAGAGTTCCAATCATAAATGCATATGATCCAAGTAGAGAAAGTATGTTAGCTTATGCCGCTCCCTCAAATAGAATTGCAATAGTGATTACCGGTCTAGTAACATAGTCAATTGCTTAGGGACAATTTCACAACTCCTACCACCACTTTTCCGCACTTGCTATATTTATTTTATTGCTTCCTTATCTAAGCAGCCCCTAGTTTATATTTACGTGTTCTTTACTTTCTTACAAGCTTACCCGAAAACACCTACAAAGTACTTCTAGTTTCATACTTGTTCTAGGTAAAGCGAACGTCAAGCGTGCGTAGATTCGTATCAGTGGCCGATAGGACTTGAGAGAATATTTTTTCTACCTTTAGCTCCTCGTTGGGTTCGACACTCTTACTTATCGAAATAGGCTACAACTATCCCCTATACTTGTGGGTTATCAAGACCTTTTTCTGGCGCCGTTGCCGGGGAGCAATAGCGTGGGGTGAATATTCTCGTGTGTGCTTGTTTGCTTTATCACTAAGTATTTTTTATCTGCTGTTCTAAGTTGTTCTCTATCTTTAGTTATGGATATGGAACACAAAAAACCGAAAAAAATTAGAGGTACTTGCTACTCATGAGGATGGGTAACTCCTAAAACCCCCGATTCTCATTATGCGAGAAATATTACGTACTACTTTGATAATCCTGAGAAAACCCCATTCAACTTTATAATGGGAGACACGTTGGATCAATGTGAATACTTTAGGGATTATCGCTCGACACAAAAAGGGAAACTGTTATGGGATCAATTTATTATGTTGCGTTGGTATGCTCGGGAACTATGCTTGAGATATGATTATACTTGTTGCTCTAGGATGAAGTCTCCACATCTTGACTTTTCATGCGAATTTAATGATAATAATACCTTAGCTTCTTATGCAAAAGGTATATATGATTACTATGATGTGGAACAAATAGAAGAATTTGTTGCTTTTATGGGTGCTTATGAAATAGAATCTTTGTTTCAAACATGTGAAAATTTTGATGATGCTATTTACAGACCTGAAAATTTTGCTATGCTTAGATATTGCTATGAAAAATATAAATTCAATGCCAATATTGATACATTTATTGAGGAAGTTAACGCTGTCCAAGAAGAGACTAATGTTTTGCAGGAAGCTATGTAAGAAGAAATTGATGAAACTGTGAGCTCATTGGATGAAAAAGATGATGAGAAGAGCAAAGAACAAAAGGAGGAAGAGCGGATTGATCACCCGTGCCCACCTTCTAATGAGAGTAACTCTTCAACCTATACATTGTTTAATTCCCCTTCGTGCTTACCGAAGGATGATTGCTATGATGACTATTATGATCCCTATGATCCTTTTGAAATATCATTTTTTGATGATGCTTGCTATGCTTGTGGCCAAGATGCCAATATGAATGATGCTTATGGAGATGAACTTGCTATAGTTCCTTATGTTAAACATGAAATTGTTGCTATTGCACCCACGCATGATAGTCCTATTATATTTTTAAATTCTCCTTACTACACTTTATCGGAGAAGTTTGTGCTTATTAAGGATTATATTGATGGGTTGCCTTTTACCATTGCACATGATGATTTTGATGAATGTAATATTCATGTGCTTGCTGCTCCTACTTGCAATTATTATGAGAGAGGAACTACATCTCCGCCTCTTTATGTTTCCAACACGATAGAATTGCAAGAAACTGTTTATACTATGCATTGGTCTTTACTATGTGTGCATGAATTGTTCTTTTATGACATGCCGATGCATAGGAAGAGAGTTAGACTTCGTTGTTGCATGATATACGTTACTTTGTGCTCACTACTAAATTACAAATCATTGTTAATTAAAATTGGCTTTGATATACCTTGGGATCCGGGTGGATCCATTACTTGAGCACAATATGCCTAACTTAATGGCTTTAAAGAAAGCGCTTCCAGGGAGACAACCCGGAAGTTTTAGAGAGTCATTTATTTCCGTTGAGTGCTTTCATATAGTTTAAAAACAACAAAAATAAAGAGGGGAACACAAAAATTTTCAAAAAGAAAAGTGAAAGTGAGAGAGACGAGCATTGTGAAAGTGGGGGACGTCCTTAAACTTGTTCAGGCTCATGGGAACTTTGTGAATCCTAATTACAGAAACTTTTCAATAAAAATAATTATCCCCTTGTAAAATTCCATTGTATTATAAAAAATAATGTGCCAAGGTTTGCCTTTAGGATGTTTACGATGCTTGTTGGTTTGTGCGGTGCAGGACAGAAACTTTGGCTGTAGTGCGCGGATTTTAATGTTTTTACTGGAATGTCAAATGGTTCTGATTCTTTTTGCACTGTCTTGCTGTAAAAATTGTTTATTTTTCCTAATTTTGGCAGAATGTTTCAAGTATCAGAAGTATGGTGGATGTTCAGATTGCTACAGACTGTTCTGTTTTTGACAGATTCTGTTTTTGATGCATAGTTTGCTTGTTTTGATGAATCTATCAATTTATATCAGTGGGTTAAGCCATGAAAAAGTTATATTACAGTAGACACCATGAAAAAACAAAATATGAGTTGGTTTGCAACAGTACTTATAGTAGTGATTTGCTTTATTATACTAACGGATCTTACCGAGTTTTCTGTTGAAGTTTTGTGTGGATGTAGTGTCTAATCGAGGATGTTTTGATGTGAGAAGAAGGAAGAGAGGAAAGAGCTCAAGCGTGGGGATGCCCGAGGCACCCCAAGTAAATATTCAAGGAGACTCAAGCGTCTAAGCTTGGGGATGCTGGGGAGGCATCCCCTCTTTCTTCAACAAGTATCGATATGTTTTCGGATTCGTTTCGTCCATGCATTATGTGCAAGTCTTGGAGCGTCTTTTGCAATTAGGTATTTGTTTTTCTTTTATGCACTATTCTGGTATGATATAGTCCTCGGTTGATTTATAGAATGCTCTATGCACTTCACTTATATCTTTTGAGTATGGCTTTATAGAATGCTTCATGTGCTTCACTTATATCATTTGAAGTTTAGATTGCCTGTTTCCCTTTACATAGACAACCGCCATTTGTAGAATGCTCTTTTGCTTCACTTATATTTGTTAGAGCACGGGCATATCTTTTGTAGAAAGAATTAAACTCTCTTGCTTCACTTATATCTATTTAGAGAGATGACAGGAACTGGTCATTCACATGGTTAGTCATAAAATCCTACATAAACTTGTAGATCGCTGAATATGATATGTTTGATTCCTTGCAATAGTTTTGCGATATAAAGATGGTGATATTAGAGTCGTTCTAGTTGAGTAATTGTGAAATTGAGAAATACTTGTGTTGAGGTTTGCAAGTCCCGTAGCATGCACGTATGGTGAACCTTTATGTAACGAAGTCGGAGCATGAGGTGTTTATTGATTGCCTTCCTTATGAGTGGCGGTCGGGGACGAGCGATGGTCTTTTCCTACCAATCTATTCCCCTAGGAGCACGCGCGTAGTACTTTGTTTCGATGGCTAATAGATTTTTGCAATAAGTATGTGAGTTCTTTATGACTAATGTTGAGTCCATGGATTATACGCACTCTCACCCTTCCATCATTGCTAGCCTCTTAGGTACCGTGCATTGCCCTTTCTCACCTCGAGAGTTGGTGCAAACTTCGCCAGTTTATCCAAACCCCGTGATATGATACGCTCTGTCACACATAAGCCTCATTATATCTTCTTCAAAACAGCCACCATACCTACCTATCATGGCATTTCCATAGCCATTCCTAGATATATTGCCATGCAACTTCCATCATCATCATATACATGACTTGAGCATTCATCGTCATATTGCTTTGCATGATCGTAAGATAGCTAGCATGATGTTTTCATGGCTTGTCCGTTTTTTGATGTCATTGCTACGCTAGATCATTGCACATCTCGGTACACCGCCGGAGGCATTCATGAGTCATATCTTTGTTCTAGATATCGAGTTGTAATATCGAGTTGTAAGTAAATAAAAGTGTGATGATCATCATTATTAGAGCATTGTCCCCCAAAAAAAAGAGGCCAAAGAAGCCTAAATAAAAAATGGGGCCAAAGAAGCCCGCAAAAAAAATAAAAAAAATAAAAAGGGGGCAATGTTACTATCTCTTTTTCCACACTTGTGCTTCAAAGTAGCACCATGTTCTTAATGTAGTGAGTCTCATATCTTGTGCTTCAAAGTAGCACCATGTTCTTTATATAGAGAGTCTCTTAAGTTATCACTTTCATATACTAGTGGGAATTTTCATTATAGAACTTGGCTTGTATATTCCAACGATGGGCTTCCTCAAATGCCCTAGGTCTTCATGAGCAACCAAGTTGGATGCACACCCACTTAGTTTCAGTTTGAGCTTTCATACACTTATAGCTCTAGTGCATACGTTGCATGGCAATCCCTACTCCTCGCATTGACATCAGTTGATGGGCATCTCCATAGCCCGTTGATTAGCCGCGTCGATGTGAGACTTTCTCCTTTTTTTTGTCTTCTCCACATAACCCGCATCATCATATTCTATTCCACCTATAGTGCTATGTCCATGGCTCACGCTCATGTATTGCATGAAAGTTGAAAAGGTTTGAGAACGTCAAAAGTATGAAACAATTTCTTGGCTTGTCATCGGGGTTGTGCATGATGTGAATGATTTGTGTGGTGAAGATGGAGCATAGCCAGACTATATGATTTTTTAGGGATGAGCTTTCTTTGGCTTTGTTATTTCAATAAGACATAATTGCTTGGTTGGTATGCTTCAAGTATTATTGTTTTTATGTCAAAGGATAGACTATTACTTTGAATCACTCGTGTCTTAATATTCATGCCATGATTAGACATATGATCAAGATTATGCTAGGTAGCATTCCACATCAAAAACTATTCTTTTTTTATCATTTACCTACTCGAGGACGAGCAGGAATTAAGCTTGGGGATGCTGATCCGTCTCCGTCGTATCTATAATTTTTGATTGTTCCATGCCAATATTATTCACTTTCATATACTTTTTGCCAACTTTTTATATTATTTTTGGGACTAACATATTGATCCAGTGCCCAGTGCCAGTTCCTGTCTGTTGCATGTTTTATGTTTCGCGGAATATCCATATCAAACAAAGTTCAAACGGGATAAAAACGGATGGAGCTTATTTTTGTAAAATATGGAAAATTCCAGAAGAAAAATCTACGCGAGACGGTGCCCGAGGTGGTCACGAGGCAGGGGGCACCACCCCCTGGGCGTGCCGCCTACCCTCGTGAGCCCACCGTAAGGCGGTTGATGCTCTTCTTTTGCCGCAAGAAAGATAATATTCGAAAAAAAAATCTGGGCGAAGGTTTCAGGCCAATCGGAGTTACGGATCTCCATATATACGCGAAACGGTGAAACATAGCCAGAACAGAACGCAGAAACAGAGAGATAGATCCAATCTCGGAGGGCCTCTCGCCCCTCCCAAGCCATGGGAGCCAAGGAACAGAGGGGAAACCCTCCTCCCATCTAGGGAGGAGGTCAAGGAAGAAGAAGAAGAAGAAGAAGGGGGGCTCTCTCCCCCTTGCTTCCGGTGGTGCCGAACGCCGTCGGGGGCCATCATCATCACCGCGATCTTCACCAACACCTCCGCCATCTTCACCAGCATCTCCATCACCTTCCCCCCTCTATCTACAGCGGTCCACTCTCCCGCAACCCGTTGTACCCTCTACTTGAACATGGTGCTTTATGCTTCATATTATTTTCCAATGATGTGTTGCCATCCTATGATGTTTGAGTAGATTTTCGTTGTCCTATCGGTGATTGATGAATTGCTATGATTGGTTTGAATTGCATGTTTTATTATTGGTGCTGTCCTATTGTGCCCTCCGTGTCGCGCAAGCGTGAGGGATTCCCGCTGTAGGGTTTGCAATATGTTTATGATTTGCTTATGGTGGGTGGCGGAGTGATGAAGCTACGCACCGAGTAAGTTGGTTGTTTGCGTGTGGGATAAAGGGGAGTTGATACTTTAATGCTATAGTTGGGTTTTACCTTAATGAATCTTTAGTAGTTGTGGATGCTTGCTAGAGTTCCAATCATAAGTGCATTTGATCCAAGTAGAGAAAGTATGTTCGCTTATGCCTCTCCCTCAAATAGAATTGCAATAGTGATTACCGGTCTAGTAACATAGTCAATTGCTTAGGGACAATTTCACAACTCCTACCACCACTTTTCCACACTCGCTATATTTACTTTATTGCTTCCTTATCTAAGCAGCCCCTAGTTTATATTTATGTGTTCTTTACTTTCTTGCAAGCTTACCCGAAAACACCTACAAAGTACTTCTAGTTTCATACTTGTTCTAGGTAAAGCGAACGTCAAGCGTGCGTAGAGTCGTATCAGTGGCCGATAGGACTTGAGAGAATATTTGTTCTACCTTTAGCTCCTCGTTGGGTTCGACACTCTTACTTTTCAAAAGAGGCTACAACTATCCCCTATACTTGTGGGTTATCAAAGAGCTCGTCGTAAAGGGTTACGTCGACGCTATCTTCGACACAAATCTGGATGACTCTAAGTCACAAACCGGATACGTGTATATTTTGAATGGTGGGGCAGTAAGCTGGTGCAGTTGCAAGCAAAGCGTCGTGGCGGGATCTACATGTGAAGCAGAGTACATGGCAGCCTCGGAGGCAGCGCATGAAGCAACTGGATGAAGGAGTTCATCACCGACCTAGGAGTCATACCCAATGCGTCGGGGCGGTCACTCTCTTCTCGTGACAACACCGGAGCTATTGCCCTTGCCAAGGAGCCCAGGTTTCACAAGAAGACCAGGCACATCAAGCGTCGCTTCAACTCCATTCGTGAAAATGTTCAAGATGGAGACATAGATATTTGCAAAGTGCATACGGATCTGAATGTTGCAGATCCGTTGACTAAACCTCTTCCGCGAGCAAAACATGATCAACACCAGAACACTATGGGTGTTTGATTCATCACATTGTAACTAGATTATTGACTCTAGTGCAAGTGGGAGACTGTTGGAAATATGCCCTAGAGGCAATAATAAAATGGTTATTATTATATTTCCTCGTTCATGATAATTGTCTATTATTCATGCTATAATTGTGTTATTCGGAAATCATAATACATGTGTGAATACATAGACCACAACATGTCCCTAGTGAGCCTCTAGTTGACTAGCTTGTTTATCAATAGATGGTCTCGGTTTCCTGACCATGGACATTGGATGTCGTTGATAACGGGGTCACATCATTGGGAGAATGATGTGATGGATAAGACCCAATCCTAAGCATAGCACACGATCGTGTAGTTCGTTTGCTAGAGCTTTTCCAATGTCAAGTATCATTTCCTTAGACCATGAGATCGTGTAACTCCCGGATGCCGTAGGAGTGCTTTGGGTGTACCAAACGTCACAATGTAACTGGGTGACTATAAAGGTATACTACAGGTATCTCCGAAAGTGTCTGTTGGGTTGACACGGATCGAGACTGGGATTTGTCACTCCGTACGACGGAGAGGTATCTCTGGGCCCACTCGGTAATGCATCATCATAATGAGCTCAAAGTGACTAAGTGGTTGGTCACAGGATCATGCATTACGGTATGAGTAAAGTGACTTGCCGGTAATGAGATTGAACAAGGTATTAGGATCCCGACGATCGAATCTCGGGCAAGTAACGTACCGATTGACAAAGGGAATTGTATACGGGATTACTTGAATCCTCGACATCGTAGTTCATTCGATGAGATCATCGTGGAACATGTGGGAGCCAACATGGGTATGCAGATCCCGCTGTTGGTTATTGGCCGGAGAGTCATCTCGGTCATGTCTGCATGTCTCCCGAACCTGTAGGGTCTACACACTTAAGGTTCGGTGACGCTAGGGTTGTAGAGATATTAGTATGCGCTAACCTAAAGTTGTTCGGAGTCCCGGATGAGATCCCGGACGTCACGAGGAGTTCCGGAATGGTCCGGAGGTGAAGAATTATATATAGGAAGTCCAGTTTCGGCCATTGGGAAAGTTTCGGGGGTCACCGGTATTGTACGGGACCACAGGAAGGGTCCCGGGGGTCCACCGGGTGGGGCCACCTATCCCAGAGGGCCCCATGGGCTGAAGTGGGGAAGGGAACCAGCCCCTAGTGGGCTGGTGCGCCCCCCTTGGGCCTCCCCCTGCGCCTAGGGTTGGAAACCCTAGGGGTGGGGGGCGCCCCACTTGGCTTGGGGGGCAAGCCACCCCCTTGGCCGCCGCCCCCTCTTGGAGATTGGATCTCCTAGGGCCGGCGCCCCCAGGGGCCGTATATATAGTGGGGGGGGGAGGGAGGGAAGCCGCACCCTAGTCCCTGGCGCCTCCCTCTCCCCTCTGCAACACCTCTCCCTCACGTAGAGCTTGGCGAAGCCCTGCCGAGATCACCGCAACTTCCACCACCACACTGTCGTGCTGCTGGATCTCCATCAACCTCTCCCTCCCCTTGCTGGATCAAGAAGGAGGAGACGTCTTCCCCAACCATACGTGTGTTGAACGCGGAGGTGCCGTCCGTTCGGCACTAGGATCATCGGTGATTTGGATCATGACGAGTACGACTCCCTCAACCCCGTTCTCTTGAACGCTTCCGCGCGATCTACAAGGGTATGTAGATGCACTCTCTATCTCGTTGCTAGATGACTCCATAGATTGATCTTGGTGAAGCGTAGACATTTTTTATTTTCTGCAACGTTCCCCAACAGAGGCATACAATGCCACACGAATACAACAACACCATACATAAGAGCAACATTCGGCTACAGATGAAACACAAACAAAAACTCAAATGAAATCCACCCTGCTAGCCCAGGCTGCCGACCTGGAACCTATCCCCTGATCGAAGAAGACGCAGAAGAAGAACTCCAAAACAAGGAAACATCAATCTCGCGTCATGATCATTGCATAATCTGCACCTGCAACTGTTGTTGTAGTAATCTGTGAGCCACGAGGACTCAGCAATCCCATTACCATGGGTATCAAGACTAGCAAAGCTTAACTGGGTATGGAAAGGATAGTGGTGAGGTTGCAGCAGCGACTAAGCATATATGGTGGCTAACATACGCAAATAAGAGCGAGGAGAGAAGCAAACGGAACGGGCGAGAAGCTAGAAGTGATCAAGAAGTGATCCTGAAACTACTTACGTTCATACATAACCCAAACTGTGTTCACCTCCCGGACTCCGCCGAGAAGAGACCATCACGGCTACACACGCGGTTGATGCATTTTTAATTGAATCTGGTGTCAAGTTCTCTACAATCGGACATTAACAAATTTCCATCTGTCACATAACCGCGGGCACAACTTTCGAAAGTTTATACCCTGCAGGGGTGTCCCAACTTAGCCCATTATAAGCTCCCACGACCAACGAAGGATATTCCTTCTCCCGGGAAGACCCGATCAGTCTCAGAATCCCGGTTACAAGACATTTTGACAATGGTAAAACAAGACCAGCAAGACCACCCGACTGTGCCGACAAATCCCGATAGGAGCTGCACATATCTTGTTCTTAGGGCACAACGGATGAGCAATCCATACAACTAAAACCAGACCTCAAGTTTCCCTGAGGGGGCGCTGCAAAGGGCTCTAGTTTGGACCAACACTCAGAGGAGCACTGGCCCGGGGGGTTTAAAATAAAGACGACCCTCGGGTTTGCAACCCCAAGGGAAAGTTATAGGTTTTTAGGCAAATGTAAAACCAATGTTGGGCCTTGCTGGAGGAGTTTTATTCAAAGTGAACTGTCAAGGGGTTCCCATACACCCGGCCGCGTAAGGAACGCAAAATCAAGAAACATAACACCGGTATGACGGAAACTAAGGCGGCAAGAGTGGAACAAAACACCAGGCATAAGGATGAGCCTTCCACCCTTTACCAAGTATATAGATGCATTAATTAAATAAGAGATATTGTGATATCTCAACATAATCCTGTCCATGATGGAGCAATCTTCGACTTCACCTACAACTAACAACGCTATAAGAGGGGCTGAGCAGAGCGGTCACATAGCCAAGCAACGGTTTGCTAGGAAGGGTGAAAAAGGTTAGAGGACGACATGGCAATTTGGGAGGCTTGGTAAACAAGTGATAGGTAGCGCAGCATAGCGATAGAATGAAGCAACTAGCATAGCAATGATAGTAGTGAGATCCAGGATAACGGTCATCTTGCCTGAAATCCCGCTAGGAAGAAGAACGAGTCCATGAAGAAGACAAACAAATGAAGCCGAACCAAGCGTAGACGAACGAATCCTCACGATCGCAACGAAACAGGAAGTATCGAGAAGAAGCACAACCGGAAAGGAGCAAACCACATGATAAACACACAACACATAAACATGACATGACGCACATCCAAGCATGATGCATGAGAAGGCTATATGACGCTACTCATGGGAAGAGATGATGCAAACAAGAACAACACATCAAAGCAAGTTTAAATGAGGCCGGAAACAACATATAATAAATCCGGGAAGTCCACATATGCAAATTTCGCAATTGGTCCAGAACTGAATAAACCTTATGTTCAAGTTGTTAAACAGCAAGTTAAAATGCACCAAGATGATCTACACGAAATTCTAGTCAAGTTACATATAAAGTTCATCTAGTTCGGAGCTACGACCTAGAAGATATGAGAAAAACAAGTTAAACATGGCATTGATGCAAAATGCATTCAAACATCAAGCAAACACTCTCAAAAAATTGATGCAACATGATAAGATGAAACTACATGCAAAATCAAGAAAGTTTCCTATAGAACATGCTCAAAACGGAGCAACGGTGCAACACATACACTCCAAACAAGTTATGACACCAATCTGCCTAAAACAGCAAGTAGGCACTTTGCAAACATCAAAACAACATACTACAGGAATCATATGAGCACAAACTTGACATGCAATTCATTTACAGATAACATACTTCAAATATCATTAAAGTTTCAGGTTCATAGGCATCAAGGTTAAACCAATATGATCAAGGCAAAAAACAACTTTATAACACAACAGCATATGCATGAGCAGAGTTAATATGATGGCAATTTGAGAGCAAGAAAGAGACAAGCTACAACAAGTTTATATAGCAACCAAGGGCATGGAAGCAAAGTACACATAACAAAGAGAAAATAACATCAGCGCATCATAAACATATGTCTCATGGATTAGTGGGAAACAACATGACAAGATTGAATGTTGAAATAGTTTCAGCAAGTGTAAAACAACAACATTATGATAGCATGTTTGCAAGAATGGAACAGAGACATATGACATCCAAAATTAACAAAAATGGCTTGTGAACAATTTACTCATAGCATACTTCCAAACATGTAATTGGAGCATCTCCAGAAGAGGCATAGAATAACTACTAACAAGCTCACAACGTAGCATCATGAAGTTAACAGGAATCCGGAACATTATATAAGCATGTTCATGGCAATGAAATCATATGCTAATGGACATATATAGGGCATCAAAAGGCATGGCATGATGGAGCATAACGTAGACAAAAAAAATGTGAACTAATCATCTCCAGATTGTGCATGGATTATTTGGTAGCATCAAGAAAACATGGCAACATGATGTAGCAGTTTCAACATGATGAAGGAGGCATAAAAATTACAGGGGAAAAGGACTGAAAATTAGGGGTCAACCTAGGGTTGCACGAAAATCGATGTTCGCCGTACGAACTCGCCGGAGACGTGGCCGGATAGGAGGAAGACGGCCGGAGAGGATGAAGGGGACCAGATCCGAGGCGCACCTCGCCGGATCCGGTGCCCACGGCAGCGGAGGCGAGGCGGATGGCGGCGCAGGCGGGCGAGAGGGCGGCGGCGGCGGATCCCGGCGCGGGCGGGCGACGGATGGGCGCCGCTGGAGCGCTGGGTGTGCTCGGCCCGGCCTTGCGGCGGCGGGCGGGCGGAGGCGGGCGGGAGGAGCGGCGCCGGCGGACAGCGGCGGAGGGCTCGGCGCGCAGCGACGCGAGGCGCGGTCCGGCGGGCCCGGGCGGGCAGGGATGGGCCCTGCGGGCCCTGCTGCAGGGAGGAGAGAGAGAGGGCTGGCGGGGTGACGTGGCGCGTTCCGGTTGGGCGAGGAGCAGTGGCGGACATGTCCGGCGGCTGGGGAGGATTTGTCAGGCGCGTGAGGAGGAAGGAGGCTAGGGTTAGGGTAGGATTTGATCCGAAAATTCGGGGGAGGGGGTGTTTATATAGGTAGAGGGAGCTAGGAGAGTCCAAATGAGCACTACTAGGGAAAACCCTATACACAGAACTTTAGCAGCAGCGTGGGTCAAAAAAGCACGCTGGTGCTAATTAGCAGTAGCGCCTTAAGGTAACAGCTATGCAGATAAATATCTAGCAATGGCGCGCCTTGCTGTACACACGCTATTACTAAAATTCCCACGCTTAGCCCATAAGCTACACATAGTAGTAGCGATCTATGACGAATCAGCGCTATCACATGCTGTTTGTAGCAGCGCGTTTATCAGAAACTCGTTGCTACTAAAGGTTATAAAATTAAATGGAAAGAAAATGGAAAGGTAATTGAAAATGAAATAAATAGAATAAGGTGAAAGGAAACAAATAAAACGTGAAGGAAACTAAATGAAAAAGGGAAAAAAGAGAAAGGAGTAGCAGTAGCGTGTATCAGCGAACGCGCTGTAGCTATGGTAGCAGCAGCGCTTTTCCCGGAACGCGCTCCTGCTACTCTCACTTAACCACGGGCCGGGTTCGTCCTTTCCCACGCCACACTTTCCCCCAAATCCAACTCTCTCCACTCTCGCCGCCGCCTTCGCCCGTCGGCCGCCCTGGCCTCCGCACCCCACGCCACCCCGACCCCGACCTCAATGCCGCCTCAACCCAGATTCAACGCCTCCCCGCCTCGACCTCAACGCCGCCGACGCCGCCCGACCCGCCTGACCTCGACCTCGACGCCGCCCTACCCCTCCTCGTCAGGCACCCGAGGTGAGCACGCCCGCTCCTCCTCTCCCTACCTGATCTGCCTAGGGTTTCTTTATATTTTAGTTGCATATTAAGTTTATTTTTATTTATAGTAAGTTTATTTTAGTTGCATATTAAGAACTAGGTACTAATTAGGTATTGGAATATTTTTATTTATAGTAAGTTTATTTTAGTAAGAACTAGTTGAATTAATAGAACTAGTTAGTAAGAACTTGCTGCTATTTTTTAGTTAAAGCAATTTTTCCCTTGTGACGTGGGCGATGCCTATCCGCATCCTCGCTGCCGAGTCGGCGGAGGACGACACCTGCTTGACCAGATCGGCCATGTCCGGGACTAGGCTCCGCCGGGTGGTACTGGAGGCGCTACCTACCGGGGCGAGGTTGGTGAGGAGCCACTGTCGCTGACCCGAACCTTCTTTGGTGGCGGTCGCGTGGGCGTTGATGATCCAGAGGCTTGAGGACTCCGCGGAGGTGGTGCGTCACCGTGTCAGTGAGGAGGACGTGCATGTCCGTCGCTACTTGTTTCCGTTGGAGCACAGGTCGTTCTCCAATACCTGGCAGGTTCTCCAGGGATCTCACTGGAGCTATGATCCCGTGATGGTTCCTTCTCTGTGGGTGTCCACCGCCCACGCTGATACCCGTCGTGTGCTAAGGTTTTAGTTGTATTAGTGATGTTATATGTATGACACTATTCGTGATGTATTAGTGATAATATTCGACGATGTAGGGACGCATGAGATGATTTACTTTTGCTTATTGAATGCATGCTAATTTGAGTCCTATAAGATATTTTGAAATGTATATCTTGTGTTGCTCAATATCCAAGTGGCCGGTCATGTTTGCATGTTACACCTCCGAGTGGCCTATGTTTTGCCGGAGTGTTGATTCATTTCGCTCCGCAAATTTCAGGCGCTCGATATGTCCTATTTTAGCAAGGGTCATGCCGGATTTTTCCGTGAATTTTGGCATGACTTGTGCCAGAATATGTAGGAAATATCGAGTGCCCCGGATTTGTGTGTTGAGTATCCTGGTAGTTGTCTTCGATCTATTTTCAATTAATGTTTTAACTATGAACATAGGAAATGTCTGACGACGAAAAGGATTTCGATATTTGCAAATACTGCGAAGACGAGCGCCTCCTGTCTGCGACGGAATCTTCCTAGATGATGATAGGCGCTTGAAAGATCAAGTCGGACGAGAACTTCAAGTGGATACAATGAAGTCATAACGACAAGTCTTTTTTCGTAGCTAAGCATGACATCTGCTTCATTTGCTTGAACTTATATTTTTTACTATTCTACTAGCGTATCCCCTGCCATGCAAGAGTTTTTGTATTGGATAAGATAGGTTTCACCATACCATGGAGGTAAAGAAAGTTTATTTGAAGACCGAGCATGGTTATATTTTCCATGCAAAATTATACAATTCAGATGACTACACCTATTTTGGATGCAAAACATGGCGAGCACTATGCAAGACTTATGCATTTGAGCCTGATATGGTTATCACCTTTGATATTCGTCCGGAAGATGATATTGAAGGTAATACCGACATCCGGGTCGATGTGCGACGCCCGATTATACCATTATGTCAGTTTCTCAACCATATTTATGTCTTTGATATTTTTATTCAAAAATAGTTGACAACTAATTTGTATTGTCACTTATTTGGTGCAAGCAAACATGTCCAGCGCTTGGTAGACAGGACCTACTACTGTCCCGAGGCTGAACTAAACTACGAGGAGCTAAGTCATTATGTTTCATGGCTTGAGGATCTTGATACTGTCAAGGCAAATTTTCTTCCTGGATTTATAAATGTTAGTACTGAAAACGTGCAACCAATAGTGTTCGTAATGAACTACGGTCACATCCATTTAGGAAGGATGGTAAGATTTTTACTATTTGTCCTCATTGCATCTTTTCCATACATTATTTCTGAAGCTAAACTTCATTGCTAAGTATGTTACCATACGATGTTCTTCAACAGGGACTCCCGATGAATGTTGTGCCTTATGGGATCGAGACTAAAGGTACCATGAGTATTATAAGCTTACGGCCAAGATATCCTACAGATTACTCTAGTGCATTCAAGATTAGCGACGGATGCTTAATAGTGCAAGACTGGACCAAATATGTGTTGGGGGAGCGCAGAGAAGTACTAGGGGCCAGCAAACAGAGGCGCTTTCCACGATTAGGAGACAGGTTCATCTCCATGCTCCAACTTGATCAAGGAGGAGAGCTACACATGTTTTATGTTTTTTTACCTAAGAGAGAGCAGCGGGAGTGATTGGCTAGCTAGAAATGAGTTTCAGGATGATGATGTGCTACACTATTACTATGATGATAAAATAGCTAGTGTTGGTGGTAATGACTATGATGATTATTATTAGCTAGTGTTAGTGGTGATTAAATAAATATTGTTGGTGGTAATGACCATGATGATGATTAAATATCTTGTCTCAAGGATTAGATTCAAGTGGAGGCAACATGTGGTGCATATCGAAAGTACTACTAGTCCAAACTAGATCAAGTTTGGATTAGTAGTATACTTTTGACATGCACCACATATTGCCTCCACTTGAACCTAATCCACCTTCATTTGACACACTGTTATGGACATAATGATGTAAACCACATAACTAGTATTGTACCAATATTTGTATGATGGCGCATAAATACAATAAAAATAAAAAAATAAAAAAATGTACTAGTAGCGATGGGCAGAAAACACGCTGCAAGTAGTTACCTTAGCAGCAGCGTGGTAACGAACAAACGCTGCAGCTATTTGTCCTAGCAGAAGGCTGGCTGGCACGCCTGCTGCTACAATAGCTGCAGCGCCTTATTAGTAGCGCCTATACCCGCGCTACTGATACATCTAAAACCCGCGCTGCTGCTAGCCTTTTCCCTAGTAGTGGAGGTGCAGTTTTCGCCCACACGATTGTGATCGAATGGCGGAGAGCATGGAGGGGGTTTGGATGGGCTAGGTGGGCCGTGTGAAGAGGTGCTGGGCTGCAAAGAGAAGGGGTTTTCGGTTAACTCGGTTAACCGTTGGGGCATCAAACGACCTCCAAATGGAACGAAATTTGACGGGCGGTCTACCGGTGATATACCAAGGCCACTCGGCAAATCTCGGCCCATTCCGAGAATGTTTTTCGGCGGCTCACAAAACAAGGTCTGACAGGGGTGACGGGCACGTGCGAGTGTGGTTGGGCTCAGAACGGACAACGGAGAGAACCAGGAGGACCCGAACGGATGCAAGTTTTGAAAAACATGCAGAAAAAATGCAGATGATGACATGGCAAAATGCAACACGCAAGCAAAAGACATGGCAACAGAGGCGAATATCTGGAAGACACCTGGCGCATCGGATTCAGGGCGTTACAAGGAGGTCGACGATGGAGATGAACAATATCCCGTGGAGTCCCATTTTGCGGTACGCCACACCCCTCCTGATTTACAGGACCCCGTTTATCAGAAGCGCCCAACACAAGTCCGCTTAAATCCGCTTTGCGGCACGCCACACCCTCCCGATCAACAAGACCCCATTTCGACCGTAGGAGGTCCGCTTCCTCCGCTTTTGCGGCACGCCGCACCCCTCCCGATGAACAGGATCCCGCTTTGGCGTGGCGGTCGAACACAAGGCCGCTTCTCCGTTTCAAGCGTACGCCAGTGATAACCCACAAGTATAGGGGATCACAACAGTTTTCGATAAGTAAGAGTGTCGAACCCAACGAGGAGCTAAAGGTAGAATAAATATTCCCTCAAGTTCTATCGACCACCGATACAACTCTACGCACGCTTAATGTTTACTTTACCTAGAACAAGTATGAAACTAGAAGGACTTTGTAGGTGTTTTTGGGTAAGCTAGCAAGAAAGAAACGAGCACGAAAATAAAACTAGGGGCTGTTAAGGTAAAGAAACAACTAAAGTAAATATGGCGAGTGTGGAAAAGTGGTGGTAGGAGTTATGGAATTGTCCCTAGGCAACTGACTATGTTACTAGACCGATAATCGTTATTGCAATTCTATTTGAGGGAGAGGCATAAGCTAACATACTTTCTCTACTTGGATCATATGCACTTATGATTGGAACTCTAGCAAGCATCTACAACTACTAAAGATTCATTAAGGTAAAACCCAACCATAGCATTAAAGCATCAAGTCCTCTTTATTCCCATACCCAACAATCCCTCTTACTCGGGTTTATGCTTCTATCACTCAAGCAACCCACTATAAGCGAATCATGAACGCATTGCAACACCCTACAACGGGAATCCCTCACGCTTGCGCGACACGGAGGGCACCATAGGATAGCACCAATAATAAAACATGCAACTCAAATCAATCATAGCAATTCATCAATCACCGATAGGATAACAAAAATCTACTCAGACATCATAGGATGGCAACACATCATTGGATAATAATATGAAGCATAAAGCGCCATGTTCAAGTAGAGGGTACAGCGGGTTGCAGGAGAGTGGACCGCTGTAGATAGAGGGGGGAAGGTGATGGAGATGTTGGTGAAGATGGTGGAGATGTTGGTGTAGATCGCGGTGATGATGATGGCCCCCGGCGGCTTTCTGGCGCCACCGGAAGCAAGGGGGAGAGAGCCCTCCTTCTTCTTCTTCTTCCTTGACCTCCTCCCTAGATGGGAGGAGGGTTTCCCCTCTGTTCCTTGGCTCCCATGGCTTGGGAGGGGCGAGAGCCCCTCCGAGATTGGATCTATCTCTCTGCTTCTGCTTACATTGCTTGGCAGATTCTACCCCTTCACTGTTTCCTTTATATCTGGAGATCCGTAACTCCGATTGGGGTGAATCTTTCACTCAGATCTTCCTTGTAAAATTAGCTTTCTTGCGCCAGAAGGAGAGCGTCAACCGCCTTATGGGTGGACCACGAGGGTCTGGGGCGTGCCTGGGGGGTAGGGCGCGCCCCCTACCTTGTGACCACCTCGCCATCAAGCTTTGCTGATTTTACTTCCGAAAATCATAAATATTCCAAAAAAATCTCCGTCCGCTTTTATCCCGCTTTGGACTCCGTTTGATATTGGGTTTCATAAACAAAAACATGCAATAGACAAGAACTGCACTGGGCAATCGGATCAATATGTTAGTCCCAAAAATAATATAAAAAGTTGCCAAAAAGTATATGAAAGTGAATAATATTGGCATGGAACAATCAAAAATTATAGATACGACGGAGACGTATCAGCATTCCCAAGCTTAATTCCCGCTCGTCCTCGAGTAGGTAAATGATAAAAAAGAATAATTTTTGATGTGGAATGCTACCTAGCATAATCTTGATCATATGTCTAATCATGGCATGAATATTAAGACACGAGTGATTCAAAGCAATAGTCTATCCTTTGACATAAAAACAATAATACTTTGAGCGTACCAATAAAGCAATCATGTCTTTTCAAAACAACAAGGCAAAAGCAAGCTTATCCCTACAAAATCATACAGTTTGGCCATGCTTCATTTTCGTCACACAAAATGCCCCCATCATGCACAACCCCGATGACAAGCTGAGCAATTGGTTCATACTTTTTAACGCGCTTCAGCTTTTTCAACCCTCACGCAATACATGCGTGCAAGCCATGGATATAGCAGTATAGGTGGAATAGAATATAATGATGGAGGTTATGTGGAGAAGACAAAAAAGGAGAAAGTCTCACATCGACGCGGCTAATCAACGGGCTATGGAGATGCCCATAAATTGATGTCAATGCGAGGAGTAGGGATTGTCATGCAACGGATGCACTAAACGCTATAAGTGTATGAAAGCTCAACAAAAGAAACTAAGTGGGTGTGCATCCAACTTGCTTGCTCATGAAGACCTAGTGCATTTGAGGAAGCCCATCGTTGGAATATACAAGCCAAGTTCTATAATGAAAATTCCCACTAGTATATAAAAGTGAAAGCATATGATACTCTCTCTATGAAGAACATGGTGCTACTTTGAAGCACAAGTGTGGTAAAAGGATAGTAACATTGCCCCTTCTCTCTTTTTCTCTAATTTTTTATTTTCTCTTTTTTTTTGGGCCTTCTCTTTTTTGGCCTTTCTCTTTTTTTTTTGTCCGGAGTCTCATCCCGACTTGTGGGGGAATCATAGTCTCCATCATCCTTTCCTCACTGGGGCAATGCTCTAATAATGATGATCATCACACTTTTATGTAGTTACAACTCAATATTACAACTCGATATCTAGAACAAAGATATGACTCTATATGAATGCCTCCGGCGGTGTACCGGAATGTGCAATTATCTAGCGTAGCAATGACATCAAACTGACAAGCCATGAAAACATCATGCTAGCTATCTTACGATCATGCAAAGCAATATGACAATGAATGCTCAAGTCATGTATATGATGATGATGGAAGTTGCACGGCAATATATCTCGGAATGGCTATGGAAATGCCATAATAGGTAGGTATGGTGGCTGTTTTGAGGAAGATATAGTGAGGCTTATGTGTGACAGAGCATATCGTATCACGGGGTTTGGATGCACCGGCGAAGTTTGCACCAAGGGCAATGCACAGTATCGAAGAGGCTAGCAATGATGGAAAGGTAAAAGTGTGTATAATCCATGGACTCACATTAGTCATAAAGAACTCATATAATTATTGCAAAAGTTTATTAGCCATCAAAGCAAAGTACTACTACACATGCCCCTAGGGGGATAGATTGGTAGGAAAAGACCATTGCTCGTCCCCGACCGCCACTCATAAGGAAGACAATCAAAGAAACACCCCATGCTTCAAATTTGTCACACAACGGTTACCATACGTGCATGCTACGGGACTTGCAAACCTCAACACAAGTGTCTCTACAATCCACAACCACCCACTAGCATAACTCTAGTTTCACCATCTTTATATTGCAAAACTATTGCAAGGAATCAAACATATCATATTCAGCGATCTACAAGTTTATGTAGGATTTTATGACTAAGCATGTGAATGACCAATTCCTGTCATCTCTCTAAATAGATATAAGTGAAGCGAGAGAGTTTTGTTCTTTCTACAAAATATATGCCCGTGCTCTAACAAATATAAGTGAAGCAAAAGAATATTCTACAAATGGCGGTTGTCTATGTAAAGAGAAACATGCAATCCAAACTTCAAATGATATTAGTGAAGCACATGAAGCATTCTATAAAGCCATACTCAAAAGATATAAGTGAAGTGCATAGAGAATTCTATAAATCAACCAAGGACTATCTCATACCAGCATGGTGCATAAAAGAAAAATAAAAGCCTAATTGCAAAAGACGCTCCAAGACTTGCACATAATGCATGAACGAAACGAATTCGAAAACATACCGATACTTGTTGAAGAAAGATGGGATGCCTCCCCAGCATCCCCAAGCTTAGACGCTTGAGTCTCCTTGAATATTTACTTGGGGTGCCTCAGGCATCCCCAAGCTTGAGCTCTTGCCTCCCTTCCTTCTTCTCACATTGAAACATCCTCGATTAGACACTACATCCACACAAAACTTCAACAGAAAACTCGGTAAGATCCGTTAGTATAATAAAGCAAATCACTACTCTAAGTAATGTTGCAAACCAATTCATATTTTGTTTTTGCATTTTGTCTACTGTATTATAACTTTTTCATGGCTTAATCCACTGATATAAATTGATAGTTTCATCAAAACAAGCAAACTATGCATCAAAAATAGAATCTGTCTAAAACAGAACAGTCTGTAGAAATCTGAACATTCACCATACTTATGCTACATGAAACATTCTAACAAAATTAGGAAAAATAAAAAATGTGTACAGCAAGACAGTGCAAAAATAATCAGAACCATTTGACGTTCCAGTAAAAAATTAAAAATCGCTCACTACAGCCAAAGTTTCTGCCCTGCACCGCACAAACCAACAAGCATTGTAAACATCCTAAAGGCAAACCTTGGCACATTATTTTTATAATACAATGGAATTGTACAAGGGGATAATTATTTTTGTTGAAAAGTTTCTGTAATCAAGATTCACAAAGTTGCCGTGAGCATGAACAAAGTTCAAGCAGCTCTCCCACTTCAACGATGCTTGTCTTTCTTACTTTCACTTTCCTTTTTGAAAAGTTTTTTGGTTCCCCTCTTTATTTTTGTTGTTTTTAAACTATATGAAAGCACTCAACAGAAATAAATGACTCTCTAAAACTTCCGGGTTGTTTCCCTGCCAGCGCTTTCTTTAAAGCCATTAAGCTAGGCATTTAGTGCTCAAGTAATGAATCCACCCGGATCCCAAGGTATATCAAAGCCAATTTTAATTAGCAATGTTTTGTAATTTGGTAGTGAGCACAAAGTAACATATATCATGTAATGACGAAGTCTAAGTCTCTTCCTATGCATCGGCATGTCATAAAAGAACAATTCATGCACACATAGTAAAGGCCAATGCATAGTATAAACAGTTTCTTGCAATTTTATTGTATTGGAAACATAAAGAGGCAGAGATATAGTTCCTCTCTCATAATAATTGCAAGTAGGAGCAGCAAGCACATGCATATTATATTCATCAAAATCATCATGTGCAACAGTATAAAGGCAACCCATCAATATAATCCTTAAGTGCAAACTTCTCCGATATAGAGTAATCGGGAGAATTCAAAAAGATAATAGGACTATCATGCGTGGGTGCAATAGCAACAATTTCATGTTTAACATAAGGAACTATAGCAAGTTCATCTCCATAAGCATAATTCATATTGGCATCTTGGCCACAAGCATAACAAGCATCATCAAAAAGGGATATTTCAAAAGAATCATAGGGATCATAACAGTCATCATAGCAATCATCATAGCAATCATCCTTCGGTAAGCACGAAGGGGAATTAAACAATGTATGCGTTGAAGAGTTACTCTCATTAGAAGGTGGGCACGGGTAGCTAATCCGCTCTTCCTCCTTTTGTTCTTCGCTCTCCTCATCATCTTTTTCATCCAATGAGCTCACAATTTCATCAATTTCTTCTTCCATAGCTTCCTGCAAAATATTAGTCTCTTCTTGGACAGCGGAGTAGTTCTCAATATATGGTTTAACATAAGTATTATAAGCATAATTATCATAGCAATATTTAAGTATGGCAAAATTTTCAGATTCGTAAAGAGTAGCACCATACTTTTCAATCAAAGAAGCAATTTCGTAAGCACCCTTAAAAGCAACAAATTCTTCAATTTGTTGAACATCATAGTAATTATAAACACGCTTAACATATAAAAATACGATTCCATTATCACTAAACAAGCATTGATAGGGTAGGTGTTTCTTAGGGTCTTCAGAACAACAAGTAAAATCATAATAATCGCATAAATTCCAAGCATAGCATTGCAAACGTTGAATTTGACCCATAATAGTTTCCCTTTTTCAGATATACGGTGTCGCACATAACAAGCATGCTCATCTAAAGATTTTCCCTCAACTAAGCTAGTTGGGGTTTCAAAGACGAGCACAAAGGGATCAAGATGATCCACGTAATAAGCTTCAAAGAAGATGATAGATTTTGAGTGGTTCTTCAACCATTGAGCAGTAGGTACAACTAATTTTTTTTGGTATTTTGCGTTTCCTACCCATAACTAAAGATAGAAAACAACTAAGAACAGCAAATAAAAATTACTTAGTGATAAAGCAAACAAGCACTCACGAGAATATTCACCCCACGCTATTGCTCGCCGGCAACGGCGCCAGAAAAAGGTCTTGATAACCCACAAGTATAGGGGATCGCAACAGTTTTTGATAAATAAGAGTGTCGAACCCAACGAGGAGCTAAAGGTAGAATAAATATTCCGTCAAGTTCTATCGACCACCGATACAACTCTACGCACGCTTAACGTTTACTTTACCTTGAGCAAGTATGAAACTAGAAGGACTTTGTAGGTGTTTTTGGGTAAGCTAGCAAGAAAGTAACGAGCATGAAAATAAAACTAGGGGTTGTTAAGGTAAAGAAACAACAAAAGTAAATATGGATAGTGTGGAAAAGTGGTGGTAGGAGTTATGTAATTGTCCCTAGGCAACTGACTATGTTAGTAGACCGATAATCGTTATTGCAATTATATTTGAGGGAGAGGCATAAGCTAACATACTTTCTCTACTTGGATCATATGCACTTATGATTGGAACACTAGCAAGCATCTGCAACTACTAAATATTCATTAAGGTAAAACCCAACCATAGAATTAAAGCATCAAGTCCTCTTTATTCCCATACGCAACAATCCCTCTTACTCGGGTTTATGCTTCTGTCACTCAAGCAACCCACTATAAGCGAATCATGAACGCATTGCAACACCCTACAGCGGGAATCCCTCACGCTTGCGCGACACGGAGGGCACCATAGGACAGCACCAATAATAAAACATTCAACTCAAATCATTCATAGCAATTCATCAATCACCGATAGGACAACGAAAATCTACTCAGACATCATAGGATGGCAACACATCATTGGATAATAATATGAAGCATAAAGCACCATGTTCAAGTAGAGGGTATAGCGGGTTGCGGGAGACTGGACCGCTGTAGATAGAGGGGGGAAGGTGATGGAGATGTTGGTGAAGATGGCGGAGGTGTTGGTGTAGATCGCGGTGATGATGATGGCCCCCGGCGGCGTTCCGGCGCCACCGGAAGCAAGGGGGAGAGAGCCCCCCTTCTTCTTCTTCTTCCTTGACCTCCTCCCTAGATGGGAAGAGGGTTTCCCCTCTGTTCCTTGGCTCCCATGGCTTGGGAGGGGCGAGAGCCCCTCCGAGATTGGATCTATCTCTCTATTTCTGCGTTCTGTTCGTTGGCAGATTCTACCCCTTCACCGTTTCCTTTATATCTGGAGATCCGTAACTCCGATTGGGGTGAATCTTTCGCTCAGATCTTCCTTGTAAAATTAGCTTTCTTGTGCCAGAAGGAGAGCGTCAACCGCCTTACGGGTGGAGCACGAGGGCCAGGGGCACACCTGGCGGGGTAGGGTTTCGCGTTGATTTTACTTCCAGAAAATCATAAATATTCCAAAAAAAATCTTCGTCTGTTTTTATCCCGTTTGGACTCCGTTTGATATTGGGTTTCTGCGAAACAAAAAACATGCAACAGACAGGAACTGGCACTGGGCACTGAATCAATATGTTAGTCCCAAAAATAGTATAAAAAGTTCCCAAAAAGTATATGAAAGTGAATAATATTGGCATGGAACAATCAAAAATTATAGATACGACGGAGACGTATCACCAGGCCTCGTTTCCATCGGCTGTTCCGTCCAAGCCCTCCCGATGACACGACGACGCATTTCGTTCCGACCCAGCCGGTTGGCTCCCCATGAACACGACGACGACGCTGTTTCTCCGTTCCGACCCAGCCATGTACACGAGCCCTGGCCGTACGTATGCGCGAGTAGGCGTTCGAGACCCTGCCCGTATGTACACGTATGTGGCCGTATTTTCTTTCTTGCACACTGGCCGCTGTACGTACATGTACATGCTCCGTGCACGCCTCTACTACGACACGTGCGCGCCTCTCATTCCACCAGTATGTACGTACACGTTCGTGACCAGAATGAAAATGCTATGTACGCTTCGACCAGGTGGTACCCGATTATCAGGCACTTCCTTGCGTGCGAAGATGTAGCTGGTGGGTCCCAGCAGTCAGGGGGGCGAATCGTTTTTTTTTGCCCGGATGCACTTCCTTGCATGCGAAGATGTAGCTGGTGGGTCCCAACAGTAAGGGGGGAAACTTTTTTTCATGAAATACCGTGGCTCGTCTGGTGGGTCCCTGCTTTCAGGTGGAGGTATCATTATTTTCCGCGTAATAAGGAGGCACTTCCTTGCTGCGGTCGTGGACCCAGCTATCAGCCTCTCCACGTACAGTCCACGTCCGATGGAAGTCGTTCCTTGACCACGTTGACCACGCCACGCCGAGAGCGCCACGGCGGTGGACTACGGCGAGGCCTAGGAAGGGGACGGCACGGAACTGGGGAAGACGCGGCAGTGGATGCCCACGCAGAGAGGACTACGAGGGTTCACTGGTTCGGCTGCGGTGTGAGGCTGCCGTCGCAACAGAATAACACGGGGTGTGGGTGAGTAGAGGGATGGCCTGGCCAGCGGTGGGAGTAGTATGGGGGCGGTGAGGCCTCCGCGGCAGCACAGCCGGCCACGGGAGGCAGGAGCAGGCGGCACGACCGGCGCTGCTTTGGGCGGCTGGAGCAAGAAGACCAGAGGTTGAAGAAGCACTATGGCCGTTGGATGGACATCATACGGTCACTGGAGTATTGACTAAGTTGACAAAGCCCTCCGTCCCCGTCAACTTAGTAGGCCCACAAGTCAGCCACCCACTATGGTGGGTCCCAGCTAGCAGGGGGGTATTCATTTTTTTGTGCGTAATAAGGAGACACTTCCTTGGGTGCGAAGATATAGCTGGTGGGTCCGACCTGTTAGCGGGGGGAACGTTTTTTTCACAAAATACAGAGGCCCTTCCGGTGGGTCCCAGATGTCAGCTGGAGGAATCATTATTTTGCGCGTAATAAGGAGGCATTTCCTTGTGTGCGGCCGTGGACCCAGCTGTCAGCCTCTCCACGTACAGTCCACATCCGATGGAAGTCGTTCCATGACCATGTTGACCACCCCGCGCCGAGAGCACCAGGGCGGTGGACGACGGCGAGGCCTAAGAAGGGGACGACGCGGAGCCGGGGATGACGCGGCAGTGGATGCCCACGCGGAGAGGAGTACGAGGGTTCACTGGTTCGGCTGCGGTGTGAGGCTGTCGTCGCCGCAAGGCCTGGCTAGCGGTGGGAGTAGTAGGGGGCGATGAGGCCTCAACGGCAGCACAGCCGGCCATTGGAGGCAAGAGCAGGCGGTCTCGCCGGCGCTAGTTTGGGCGGCTGGTGCGAGAAGAGCAACACTTGAAGAAGCAGCATGACCGTTCGATTCAAATCCAATGATTACTGCTGCTACATTCGTTTGTCGACTAAGTTGACAAGCCCTGCGTACGCGTCAACTTTGTAGGCCCACAGGTCTGCCTCCCAACCGGTGCACCCCAGATGTCAGTGGGAGGAATCATTTTTTTCCGTGTAATACGGAGGCAGTTGATTGCGTGCGGCCAGGCCAGCGGAGGGAGTAGGGTGGGCCGGGGAAGCCTGCGCGGCATCACAGCGGGCCACAAGAGGAGGGAGTAGGCAGTCCCACCGGTGCTAGTTTAGGCGGCTGGAGCAGGAAGATAAGAGATTGAAGAACCACGTCGGCCGTTGGATGGACATCCAACAGTCACTGCTGCTAGAATCGTGTGTTGAATGACAAAGCCTTGCGTAAACAAGTCAGCCTCGAAATCTGTGGCGTGTACAGCCCATTTGCTATTATTTTTATAATTTTTACTCATTTTCTAATTCATATGGAAATTATTGCAGCCCGTTTTCCATTTTTAGAATTGCTGCCCATTTTCTGGTCAGTACCAGGGTTAAAACAATTAAATAAATATGTGTTAAATTTTGAAAATTTGCAAATTTTGGCTGGGGAACAAAATATTCTTAATCCAAAAATTAGTAGCCATACTAAAACAAATTTAAAAATAAATTAGTACTATGTCATGTTAAATCCAATGAAATACTATAAAATATCAGTGAAGAACAAAAACGAAAAGAAACTAATATCCCATTTGCTATAATTTTTTTTGGAATTTTCAACCCCTTTGATATTACTTTTAACAGACACTGACTATACTCTTTGGCCAGGCCGGAATGCATCCCTCCTCGTCTTGAAAGATTTGCAGCCAAGTAAGTCGAAGAAAACAAATAGGCCTAGCTTGGGTATTCTTCAAAAAGAAATACTGGGCTACCTATTTTCCCAAAGAAAAACCTGCTGGGCTGGTCATGTTGTTAGATGGGCCACAGAGACCGCACAACCCAGTTTATAGCCTGCTACTCCAAATTACTACTCGAAAAAAGTTGTGCAATTTTGTCGTTAATTGACTATACGTTAAAAATGTTGTGGGTCCCGGATATCAGCAGGGTGGATTAGAGTAAAAAAATGAGGGGTGCATCTGAGTAGTAAAAGAGGCGCTTGCTTGTGTTCGGGAGTGGACCTGGTGGGTCCGTACTGTCATACTCACAACTAAAGTTCTCTCCCGATTCACTATGTTGACAGGGACCGTTTCGAAAAAAACTATGTTGACAGGGCCGGACGGCGAGCCCAAGCGAGCGCACGCAAAGGCGGAGGATAAAGTGTTGTCGCCAATGTGCTGGGCTGGGTTGTACATTCTTATTGAAAAATAAAAATGGACCGGAACTATTTACGACGTTGACTATGATTTGCATGGGTCCGCTGGTTGCAGGAAGAAAATGCTGGGAGAAAGTAGACTGGTCGCTATCTTTTCCTAAAAATAATATCGACTGAATGTAACAACATTATCATAGGAAATAATATCCTCCTGTTAAATCATGAATTTAAAGAACTGGTGCATGAGCATTTATCTTTATTTATTTATTTACTTATTTATGTTTAGGAGACCATGAGCATGTACCTGGGCCGGATTCATGTGAGAGCCTCCCTTCCAGTTAATTATGGGCTCCTCTATTGGGCCTTCATCAGTGGGCTGCATGTTATCAACAAGTGGAAAATGTGTTCCGTACGAAAAATAGTATGCGTTACGTACGGTACAGTGCACTAAGGATCGAACCGTGCAACGACTTCCAAAACATTGTGTTTGTCGTTCTAACAACACATTTATTCAACCAACAGACGAAATATACTACTAATTGTACATTGAAAACAACTGGAGCAGCAACCAGGGCTGGGGGTGCAACAGAAGCAGTAAGCAGACCAGAAGAGTGAAGACGCAGCTCTCTCTTCCAAACCAAACATTAGCCATTATTACAAAAGGGCTACCAAAAAAGAACTAGTGTATGCATCAAACTAAATAAAGATCCTACTACACCAAGTGTACGCATCTAACTAACTGGCTCAGTTAGATGTTACTAATTATTAAGCTGTGGAGATTGGCTGACGGCTTGAACCAGATGGGTGCTTGATGGGGGAAACTCCAGCCAGCAGGTCGAAGTCTGATACTTGCGACCCTCTCTCCTACTTTGGGCTGCAGATCATGGCGGAACATATCACGGTATGTTGCATGCAGAGACACATGGTACGCTGTGTACACACAGTTTTGCCTGATGAACGAAACCGCGCTGCCATCATGATCCTTGCCGTCGGTTATCTTATGGTTAATCGGATAATTCAGTCCGACAAACAGAGATCGTGTACCAAGGCTACTTACCAGCCTCCAGTCAAAAATTCCTGAAGGCCCAAAGAAGCTGGGATCCTGCTCAAAGACCTTGCAGTGAATGTGATTGTATTCCGCGAAACAACACGTCCTGTACGTGCGAACGATCATCAATCGTTCGCCGTCGTCTGATCGAGCCAGGAACCACCTGCAACTGCCATGCCGCTTTTCTTTGAAAGGTTCTGGGATTAGGAAGGGTAGGGACACCAGGCGGCCTACAACATCATATCAAGTTGAGTCAAATAAAAAGGGCTCTTGATGTAGTCAATCTTAAGAACAACATGTTATGAGCATGAAATTTTTCAAGAATGTTGATGATAATATAAGCAAGCCATCATGATATCATAGAAAAGTAACATACTACTTTAACAAATGATTGTAGCGATGATCGAGTAGGCCAGCAATACGTCCAGCCATAGAAGGAGTCGACAACGTAAATGAAGCCCTTGTGTTCAATGGCATCGAGAGAACCATGGAGGATGTATGATCCTGCGATGGGCGTGCAGATTTATCCACTTACCGCAGTGACTCGCGAGATAGGCGAGACCGCGGTTGAAGAACGCAATTAGCTCAAGTCTTTATAATTCGCAGATCTTGTGGGCACTTGGCAGATTACAACCTTGAGCAAATCAAACTTGGTATCATGTTGGCTACCGTAAGATTCCGAGTATTACGGGCTGCGATTGCCAAAGCAAAGGCAATGTTAATCGAAGGAAGGGGGATCAATCGCCGGGTGTAGACCTCCATGAGCATCCAGCTGCCGTGACTGTCTACGAGCACCATCCAAGACGTGTTCATGCCGACCCAGTACATACTGTTAATGTAGTTGTGGGTGACGGGGATCAGATCGCAGTCAAGGGGGTTGATGATCGCCACCCTATGATCGTTATGCTGCGTGAAACGCCATTTCTGAAGATCAGGCGGCATCAGCAAGCAAGGAGCCGGCTTAAAAAGCTCCGGCCTGAGGGCTTTGAGTAAACGGTACAGCCCCCACGAGCACTCAGCGAGCGGCATGGTACTGAGATTGTCCACACGCGAAACAATGAGCTTGATTACCTCTGTGGGGAGCGAATTCTAGCCACTCTTTCGGCGGACGCTGCTCGGTTCTGCCATTGTTAGTTCTTGGGTTTCGGACGAGGGGGGAGGCGCCTTAGCGGGGATGGAAGATTGGACGAGATTATGTGCAGACAAAGATGGAGAAGCGAATATGTGCTACGGGAAGTGGGTAGGTGATGATGACTACAGCACGCCGCTTGACTTACGAGACACATACCAGCAGCGTAGGGTCATATCGATGCCAGACAACTTGCTTGAGTGATCACAGTACTGGTACTCCCTACAGTACCTACTACTATGCCCTAACTTGCTTGAGTAGAGTAGGACTCTCCTCTACTACTAGCAACGGAGGAGTAGTATATTCTAATCTAAAATAGTTACAAACTTCAATGCCCAAGCATGGAACGACTACGAACCGTGCTCAAAGACCGTGTTTATGTGGTGTTTGGAATTATATGCAAAAAAATAGCAAGATGCCCGTGCATTGCACGGCACACCATCATCACCAACTCGGTTTTTCTCTACTCCTACTCCTATAAAAGACTCAGTTGGTGATGATGGAGGCGAGGAGGCGTGTTCAGCCGGGCGTGCAGCGGACGGCGCAGTGCTATTCGATTTGTTATAAAAAACAAAGATGAGTAGTAGAGATAGAGATAAGAGTAGAGATAGAGACTTAGGGAGGAGCGTGAGGTTGTGGGAGATAAGGATGAACGAGGTAAGGCCTTATTTGTAAATGTGGAGAGAGGTGCGGGTATCTGTTGTAAAATTGTCATAGTTAGCTTTCTATCTGCTAGATATAGATCGGACGGTCTATATTACAAGATGGCAGGCACACCATCATCACTAACTTGGTTTTCTATAAGAGTAGATATAGATAGATAGAGACTAGGGAGTACTAGTAAGGACACCATCTACTGCTTCGGGTGCTACTCCTGCGCTCCATTCGGCGGCCACAACGTCCCCTACAACCACTCCCTCCCACGCTCCATTCAGCGGGCGCTGTTGAAATTTGGGGAGCGCACTCTCACGACTGCTGGCAGCCACGACTTCATCGACGATGACTTCTTCCCCGACCTCGACAACCTCTTCCTCAACGACATGGGCGACAACCTCAACACCGGCGGTGCTGCTCCCATTGCACCGTATGTGTTTCTTTCCTTCCTGTTCGAAATCGTGGTAGAATTCATGTTTCTACTCTGTATCCTACTACTATGCTAGTCCACATGATAGTTTCATCTCTGTTATAGCCGTCATGATTTATTTTGTGCTTATTCGGATTAAATCTCGTAGTAACTTGCTCATATATTCAACTGGCGCAATGTCCCCCACAGCCACTCCCGTTTCATGCACGGCATGGTCGATGCCTCAAAGGAGCCCTTCGTCTACTACTATGAGTGCCCGATGCCGTTTTGGGGCTCGCCGGCGGACATGGTGCATCACCTCACGGATGCGTGCAACGGTCACTACTGGCCCTTGGCGGAGAATATCAAGTACGAGATGTGCTACCCGTTCACCATGCCGGAGTCGCTGGAGGATCACCGCCGCCTGCTAGTCTCGGAGGAGGACGACAGCGTCTTCCTCTTGATCGTGGGCACCGGCGAGGCCCGCGCAGGCCACCGCCCCGTCTCTGTAGTGTGCGTCAGGGCCGACGCCGCTGACGCTGACACTGACATGAGGCCGATTGATACGTCTCCAACGTATCTATAATTTTTGATTGTTCCATGCTATTATATGACCCCTTTTGGATGTTTATAGGCTTTATTTTACACATTTATATCATTTTTGGGACTAACCTACTAACCGGTGGCCCAACCCGTATTGCTGTTTGTTTGCCTATTTCAGTATTTCGAAGAAAAGGAATATAAAACGCAGTCCAAACGGAATGAAACCTTCGGGAGCGTGATTTTTGGAATGAACGTGATCCAGCGGACTTGGAGTGCAAGTCAAGAAGCGATCGAGGCGGCCGGGAGATAGGAGGGCGCGCCCACCCCCTCTGGGCGCGCCCCCTGTCTCGTGGGCCCCTCGGGTGGCCACTGTTGGTGTCAAAACCGGCGTATCTCGGGTAGGGGTCCCGAACTGTGCGTCTAGGCAGATGGTAACAGGAGACAAGGGACACGATGTTTTTACCTAGGTTCGGGCCCTCTCGATGGAGGTAAAACCCTACTCCTGCTTGATTAATATTGATGATATGGGTAGTACAAGAGTAGATCTACCACGAGATCATAGAGGCTAAACCCTAGAAGCTAGCCTATGGTATGATTGTTGTTCGTCCTACGGACTAAAACTCTCCGGTTTATGTAGACACCGGAGAGGGCTAGGGTTACACAGAGTCGGTTACAATGGGAGGAGATCTACATATCCGTATCGCCAAGCTTGCCTTCCACGCCAAGGAAAGTCCCATCCGGACACGGACGAAGTCTTCAATCTTGTATCTTCATAGTCCAGAGTCCGCCATCCGGACACCCCTAATCCAGACTCCTCGGTAGCCCTGAACCAGGCTTCAATGACGACGAGTCCGCGCAGCAGATTGTCTTCGGCATTGCAAGGCGGGTTCCTCCTCCGAATACGTCATAGAAGATTTTGAACACAAGGATAGTGTCCGGCTCTGCAAAATAAGTTCCACATACCATCGTAGAGAGAATAATATATGCACAAAACCAATCTTCTGACGTATTCCGCAGCGTGACATCACACCGCGGCCAAGCCTTTATTCGAATCGTTTTTACTGTCCCACCTCAGCGCGTTTGGCGAGGCGGTTTCCTTGGCACGTATTGTCGAGGCAGAGATCGTGTCCCCTTATTCCGGGATTCTCGTCAATACGGGCATGGGTAACCCAATCGTGCCCGTTGGCATATTTCCTCAATCGAAGGCGAGTCCCAAACGCTCACGGGGAGGGCTCTTGGTATTCAACCTCTTTATAAAGAGACCAAGGCTCTACTCCTTTCTTTCAATCTCAATCGAATCCGCCTCTCGCCTCGAGTTCCAACACCCAAAGCTCCAGATTCAGGCGCTTCGGACCTTCGATGATGTTCGGCTCCGGCCTTCAAGGCCGGTGGATGCCTTCCTCCGTTACGGCAGAAGACGTGCTAAAGCTGAGAGATGCCAGGTACCTAACCAGCGAAATCTCGCATAGGCTGCCTGCTCAAGGGCAGGTTATTCCCACTCCCAAGCCTGGTGAGAGCATGGTGTTCGCGTCTCACTTCCTTCGGGGGCTAGGCTTCCCGACGGACCCCTTCATGAGGGGGCTCATGTTTTATTATGGGCTGGAATTTCACGACTTGACTCCGGAGTCCATCCTCCACATCTCATCGTTCATCGTCGTGTGCGAAGCCTTCCTCTGCATTACTCCTCACTTGGATTGTGGCTTAAGACCTTCAAAGTAGAGCCAAGATGATCGAGGGCAGCACGCGGAGTCTTGAAGGCGCTGTTATAAGCAAGAATCTTGACGCCCATGGCCCGAGGGCTCTTTTCAAGAGGAGTTCAGCTTATGGCAACGAGAGTGGTTTTATATCACAGCTCCCAGGGGCACCAAGTGGGTGGTGCCACCTGCCTTTCGATCAGGTCCCCCACCAGAGCTAGCGTAATGGGTCAATAAAGGGTTTAACTGGGGGCCATCCAAGGACGTGCCCTTGTTGCAGGGCCGCATTCGTGATCTCCTAGAGAGAGACATCAATCTAGTCGCGGTGACGCAGGTCATGTTGATTCGCCGCACCTTGCCCTGCAAACGTCGCCCCCTCCGCCTGTGGGAGTTTAATCCGGAGGGACCACGAGCTCTCCAACATTTTACGGGCATGACGCCCATGGAGATGTACAAATTGTTCTTTGGATCACAAGCAATGTGTCCGGACTCGACCGAGGACGCAGGTCTGAGCTGCAATCGCCCGGATACACAAGTAAGTAGTCCTGTACCCGGACACGCCATCCATATATTTATCATAAAATTGCCCTTAAAAGAGTTGTCCCTTATATAGGAGTGGATAGCGAAAGCAAAGCTAATCAGGTGTCCGGCCCCCCTCCCTGAGACCATGCCGGATCCTGTGTTAACCAGGATGCTGGAGGTTGCGCCTTTGGAAGAAGGCGAAGGGGGAACAAGGAAGCTACCGCCTCCCCGAAGGAGGCTGACGGTAAAGGAGGAATCGAGAATCCCTCCATCCAGGGGAACAAGAGGACCGCCTCTGAAGACCCAGAGACCATGGTCTCAAAGCGGGAGAAAAAAATTTCGTCAGAGGGTCCTGTGCCGGGAGATGCCTCGGCCGCACTGTGCCCCCAAGGGGATCAGCCCTCCAGCGAGCCGTAAGTAGAGAGGGGAGTTTTCAAATAAGAGACATCCCTGTTCTATTTTCTGAGGAAGATAACCGAATTTTTACCTTGTAGTTCGGATCTCAGCCCTTCTCAGCAGAGCTCATCTTCAGGGGATCTTCGACCGGAGATGATGGAGAGTGGAACGCCTCCCCCTGCCGTACCGCCGTGCGAGGCGGGCGACCCTGAGGTGTCATCACGAAGGGTTTCTCCGAATCCGGCAGGGCCGGAAGACAGTCGTATGGCCCCCCAAAGCCCTCCGTGTCCGGCCTTCGAAAAAGGCCATCGGACGAGTCCGACACCATCCGTTGCGCGGTCGGAGGAGCTGAAGGATCTGCTCGGGCGAGCGTCTATTTCAGAAGAACACCGTGCATTGATGGGCACGGTGATTGAAAGGATTTCATCCGCGGAGAGCGGGTTGTACGAGGCCGTCAGGAGTTTACTGATAGGTTTTGAGGTACGCGAAATGATGTACCTTTTGACAGTTCCGCATATTTAAGATGCGCCCTGTATAGATAGTAGCCCCTGAGACTCGGTGCGTTGTCAAAAATGACGGCGCACCGAGGATCATAGTCCCAGGTATAACATGTTGTCGTTCCTATGTAGGTGGCGAAGTGTCCGGTGGCTAGCCGGACTGATGAATTTGCTGAGCTAAAGCAGCAACTTGACATGGCAGATGCCGACATCGCGCTTGTTAACAAGCGGCTTGACGAGGCACAAGGTATGTAATTTCTCCGAAGACACCCGGTAAGAGGAGCTTGATGCCCGTACCTTACAACATGTGTGCTTGATGCAGATGGTGCCGCTGCCATGGAGAACCTTCGGGCGGAACTTGCCCGAGCCAAGGGGCAGGCCAAGAGAAGTGATGCGGCTGCCTTAAAGGAGACTAAAGAGCTGAAAGCCGAATAGGCTGCTCACTGCCGAAGCAAGAAGGAAATGGCCGAGATGGCTGTGAAGTTGAAGAATGCTACCGACCGCTGCGAGCTTCTTGAAAAAGAAGATCGGGCGGAACAGAAGGACCTGAAGAAGGCCTCCACCGAGGCCAAGGATGCTCGCTCTACGATGAGAGCTATGAAGGAGGAGCTACGTCAGGTCGGAGATATCGCGGCTGGAAAGCCCTTTATGCTACGGATGAAGTTCGGGGATCCTAAATATCCTCCGTTGGACCGGTTGTGGAGTGCGGCAGACCCTTACCTGGACTTGGCGGCAAGTGCTGCGGATGCGGCCGAACACTTCTGAGATCAAAAGGATCAAGAAGTGGAAAAGCTTTTTGGGTCGCAGTTCCACAATCCAGAGCGCCCACTTCCATTAACCGATCGTTTGGCCGCATGGGCGGATCTGAATAGGTTATCCGGACTCGCTATGAAGTATGTCGTGAGTCATCTGTGGCCGGAAAGGCCCGAGCCGAAGAGTTATTTTAGCTTGGTGCAGCAATTCCTTGGTGCAGTGCCGCATATCAATTCAATGAAGAGGTCAGCGTGCATTGTGGGTGCGCAGATGGCTCTTGCCCGTGTCAAGACATACTGGGCGGAGATGAAGGCCATCGATGTTGCATCCCAAGATTCGGACGGGAGCCGAGTACCTGCCGAGCACTATTTTCATGAAGTTCTGCAGGCGCTGTTTAATAGAAACGCAGTGCTCAAGGATATTATGTTCAATAACATGTATTATTGTAAAACAATGTTTCGAGGGAATATAAAAGCTTTTTATACTTGTGCCTTCAAGAATTAAAATACCTCCAGTCGGCCGTTAATGTATATGTATATATAACCCGAAGATGGCGTCGTCGGCTTCATTTCCACGCATATAATGCGGGGTGTTCGCAGAAGGCGGATTTTCACACTTGATCCAACATCTTGGTCCTATAAAGGAGGTGATAGCGCAGCGAACTAGGCAACCGGACTATAATGCTTTATCACTTTCACTTAGCCATAGGAGTTTGGCAGTGGGGCTACTATATAGCCCGTGGGGGCACCGCGCTCACCCGAATTCGGGGCGCGTGTGTGCCTGGCCAGGAAACGGCCCTTCGTTAATGCGAAGGAATCCTAAAGATTCCGGTGGGTCATCGAGTGGTTGACCAGTCTCACGCTATATTATGACAGTCAGTTTTCGGCTTTCTCTCGAGGTGCTCGCCGTCAACCGGGCACAATCACAGAGTTCTCCGGTGCCGCTTTAGCCGATAGAGCGGAACGTAAGGCAGCAAAACACAGGAGCCGGGCAAACCCAACATTTGACCAAAGACATGATTCGGAGCTGATGCATATAAGGCCAAACTCGCGATGCCAAACCCTCCCTAAGGTATTCGGTCTTTATGAAAACGGGCTGAAGAACGCCCTTAGTAATAAGCCCCAATTGTCCGTGCACGCGCAAAATTCTGACGTGGCCACATGCCAAGACGCCAGCCTCCACCTCGGTTATAGCAAGAAACCGGGGATGTGTATCAACAAGAGACAGTAAAAAGGTTTACGAGGGTCTTAATCTGAAAAGAATCCTTGAACGGGTCCCTACTTGCCCGCACTGTGTCTCCGTTCGCCAGATTCGGGCGGGTGTAGCACGGTGTTCATCTGTAAAAGAGAGGAACTTAGTTGAAAAAGACCGTGCGAAAAATGTACGTTATATTAAATAAACAAAGTACAATTCAAAAAATGAATAAAATTGAGCTTTATTGTCTCTTGTTGTACATGCGCGGAGCCCCTTGTACGGGGGTATGCGGCTAGTAAGCCCTTGTATGTTTACGCCGGATTCGTCTAGCCGTGTCTGGGGTCTGAACGACCTGTTTAGGCACTTTGATTAGCGAAGCCGGTTTAGTGTGTGGCTGTTAAAGCAGCCGCACAATCTTCCGCGCTCGAGGAACACTCGATATTTCCCTTTAATGAGATGATGCCTCACGGACCGGGCATTTTAAGTGTAAGAGATGCGTAATGCGGTATTGCGTTAAAGCGGGCGAAAGCTTCGCGTCCCAATAGTGCTTGATAGCTAGTTGTAAATGGGGCGATGTGGAAGGTTAGCTTTTCGCGGCGGAAGTTGTCAGGTGAGCCGAACATAACTTCTAGTAGGAGAGAGCCCGTACAATGGGCATCTGGGCCTGGTGTTACCCCTTGAAAGGAAGTGTTGTTGTGGCGAATTGTTGTTGGGTCTATCCCCATTTTGTGGATTGTGTCCTGATATAGTAGGTTTAGATCACTGCCGCCGTCCATTAGGACTTGTGTAAAGTGGAGTCCGTCAATTATCGGATCTAATACCAGGGCAGTCCAGCCTGCGTTCCGGATACTTCTAGAGCAATCCTGTTGGTCGAAGGTGATTGGTTTTAACAACCAGTGGCGGGACTCCTCCGGGATAGGCGCCACTATGTTTTTCCTTTTTGTCACGTGAAGTGAGTTTACTGTTTTGACTTCTTGTGGGAAATTCTTTTGTTTTCCGGTGCTCTGCTTGTGGGGTTCGTCATCATCCTTGCTTGGTGTGTCGAGCCCCTTGTGTTCGGCGTTGAGTTTGCCGGATTGCTTGAAGAGCCAACAATCTCTGTGGGTATGGTTTGCAGGCTTCCCGGGAGTACTGTGGATTTGACATATCTTGTCCAAGATTTTGTTTAGGTTAGATAGCTCGTCCCTGTTATCCTTGAGGGGCAGCTTTTTCTGATTCTGCCGAGAGCTTTTGAATCCGGCGTTGACTGTTGTACTCTTCGGGCTGTTTCCCTTGGTCCGGCGCTGGTCCTTGCTGCGTCGCGGTTTCCCGTTTCCATCCCTAACTTCGGATGTACTTGGGTCGCTGGTACTGCATCTTGCCAACCAGCTATCCTCTCCTGCGCAAAAGCGGGTCATGAGGCTTGTTAATGCGGCCATTGTTCTTGGCTTTTCTTGGCCGAGGTGTCTGGCGAGCCATTCATCTCGAACGCTGTGTTTGAAAGCTGCTAACGCTTTGGCGTCAGGACAGTCGACTATCTGGTTCTTTTTAGTAAGAAATTTGTTCCAGAGTTTCCGGGCTGACTCTCCGGGTTGTTGAGTTATATGACTTAAATCGTCTGCATCCGGAGGTTGGACATAAGTCCCTTGAAAATTTGCCCGAAAAGCATCCTCGAGCTCTTCCCAACTTCCAATGGCGTTTTCGGGAAGGCTTTTAAGCCAATGCCGGGCTGGCCCTTTGAGCTTGAGGGGTAAGTATTTTATGGCGTGGAGATCATCTCCTCTAGCCATGTGTATGTGGAGGATGTAATCCTCAATCCGCAGACTCGAGTCTGTTGTTCCGTCAGATGCCTCTATGTTTACGGGCTTGAATCCTTTGAAATTCATGATCCAAAGACCTCATCGGTGAAACATAGGGGGTGTGCGGCACCCCTATATTTGGGTGTACCGTGATGTTCGGATACTTGATGTGTTGCATTCCTTACTAGAGCGTGCTTTCTTGGCCCGTAGATAGATCTAGCTGGGCCATCTTTTTGATGCGAATCCTTGTGCAGATCGCGTGCCGGCTTGTGTGTAGCACCCTTTGCCGCTCTATGTTGGCCATGGGGTTGTTCACCCGACCGGATGGCTTCCTTATTTTTTGATTGTGGGGGCTCTAAGGCCTCCTCATCAAATTCCGGCAATAATTTTTGCTTTGGGTAGCTCTTTGTACGGTGACTGTCGCCGTATTTGTCTGCGGTGTTGAGTACTTTGCTCCATCTGGTTCTGAGTGCATCTTCCGCTATTTTGAGCTTCCGCTTCTGCTTTTTCAGCTACGCGCAGCGGGCGGCGAGCTTTTGTGGAGGTTCTTCTGCTCCGGTAGCTTGTCCGGCGTGAGGTCGTCCGGACTGTTATCTTCGCCGGGGACGGGTTGTTTATCCAAGTTGCCCTGTTCGGACGGTTTCTCAATGGCATGTTCCTCGTCCGCCGGTTCGCCCTGCTCTATGGTGGGTCTCTGTCGAGGTGGTGTTTGGAGCGGTGCTTACACCGCCGCTTTGACTGCTTTTCGAGGGAACGATCCCTCGTTGCGTCCCTTTGTTCCTCGTCGTTGTTTCTTTTAGGTGTGTCCACCATGTATACATCGTGAGATGGGGTGGTTGTCCAGTGCCCTATAGGCGCTGGTTCCTGTTTGTCTCCTACATCGTCGTACATACCGTCGATGTCTTCGGACTCGAAGTCGAGCATGTTGTTTAAATCATCGACAGTAGCTATGAAGTGGGTGGTGGGTGGGCTTTGAATTTCTTCGTCGTCCGCATCCCAACCTTGCTGACCATAGTCCGGCCAAGGCTCCCCTGATAAAGAGAGAGATTTTAATGAATTCAGAATGTCATCGAAGGGCGAGTGCTGAAAGATGTCCGCGGCAGTGAACTCCATGATCGGCGCCCAATCAGATTCGATTGGCAGGGGCCCGGAAGTTTTGGAGTCCGGAGATGAGTCCGGCACTTTGGAGTCACAGGCTTCGCAGAGGACAAGGCTGGTGTTCGGCTCGATCACCGTAGAGATTGCAGCACTCGATGCGGTGTCTAGCCACCCACCCTCGGTTGGCGTAGTCGGCTCCGAGCTAAGGGTCGGAGCGGGAACGGGTGCGGCCTCCAGGGCACTGTTCGGCGGCAGAGCTAGATCATGCCCATCATAACAGTGCGGCTCGCACGATTGTGGCTCGGATCCGTCGAAGATCAAGTCTCCGCGGACGTCAGCCGTGTAGTTTGAACTTCCAAATCTGACCTGATGGCCAGGGGCGTAGCTTTCCATCTGCTCCAGATGGCCAAGCGAATTGGCCCGCAGTGCAAAGCCGCCGAATACGAAGATCTGTCCGGGGAGAAAAGTCTCACCCTGGACCGCATCTTTGTTGATGGTCGGAGGATCCATCGGGCCTAAAGATGACGACACAGAGGAACTCTCAATGAAAGCACCAATGTCGGTGTCAAAACCGGCAGATCTCGGGTAGGGGGTCTCGAACTGTGCGTTTAGGCGGATGGTAACATGAGACAAGGGACACGATGTTTTTACCCAGGTTCGGGCCCTCTCGATGGAGGTAAAACCCTACTCCTGCTTGATTAATATTGATGATACGGGTAGTACAAGAGTAAATCTACCACGAGATCAGAGAGGCTAAACCCTAGAAGCTAGCCTATGGTATGATTGTTGTTCGTCCTACGGACTAAAACTCTCTGGTTTATATAGACACCGGAGAGGTCTAGGGTTACACAGAGTCGGTTACAATGGGAGGAGATCTACATATCCGTATCGCCAAGGTTGCCTTCCACGCGAAGGAAAGTCCCATCCGGACACGGGACGAAGTCTTCAATCTTGTATCTTCATAGTCCAGGAGTCCGACCAAAGGTTATAGTCCGGCCATCCGGACACCCCCTAATCCAGGACTCCCTCAACCACCGACCTACTTCTTCCTCCTATATATACCCACGTACCCCAAAAACATCCAGAGAGCCAACGAAAAACAATTTCCACCGCCATAACCTTCTGTATCCGCGAGATCCCATCTTGGAGCCTTCGCCGGCGCTCCGCCTGAGGGGGAATCGACCATGGAGGGCTTCTACATCAACACCATAGCCCTTCCGATGAGTTGTGAGTAGTTTACCACAGACCTTCGGGTCCATAGTTATTAGCTAGACGGCTTCTTCTCTCTTTTTGGATCTCAATACCATGTTCTCCCCCTCTCTTGTGGAGATCTATTCGATGTAACTCTTTTTGCGGTGTTTTTATCGAGATCCGATGAATTGTAGGTTTATGATCAAGTTTATCTATGAGAAATATTTGAATCTTCTCTGAATTCTTTTATGTATGATTGAGTTATCTTTGCAAGTCTTTTCGAATTATCAGTTTGGTTTGGCCTACTAGATTGATCTTTCTTTCAATGGGAGAAGTGCTTAGCTTTGGGTTCAATCTTGCGGTGTCCTTACCCAGTGACAGCAGGGGTTGCAAGGCACGTATTGTGTTGTTGCCATCGAGGATAAAAAGATGGGGTTTATATCATATTGCTTGAGTTTATCCCTCTACATCATGTCATCTTTCTTAATGTGTTACTCTGCTCTTATGAATTAATACTCTAGATGCATAATGGATAGCGGTAGATGTGTGGAGTAATAGTAGTAGATGCAGGCAGGAGTCGGTCTACTTGTCGCGGACGTGATGCCTATATACATGATCATGCCTAGATAATCTCATAATTATTCGCTTTTCTATCAATTGCTCGACAGTAATTTGTTCACCCACCGTAATACTTATGCTATCTTGAGAGAAGCCACTAGTGAAATCTATGACCCCCGGGTTTATCTCTTATCATATAAGCTTTCAATCTTCTTTTATTTGAATCTTTACTTTTCCAATCTATCTTACAAAATACCAAAAATATATTTATCTTATCATACTATCTCTATCAGATCTCACTTTCGCAAGTGGCCGTGAAAGGATTGACAATCCTTTATTGTGTTGGTTGCGATTTCTTTTTTTGTTTGTGTAGGTGGGTGGGACTTTTGAGGAGCCTCCTACTGGATTTATATCTTGGTTCTCAAAAATTGAGGGAAATACTTATGCTACTATTGCTGCATCACCCTTTCCTCTTCAAGGAAAACAAACGCAAGCTCAAGACATAGCAAGAAGGATTTATGGCACCATTGCCGGGGAGGTTTTCGCTCGAGTCAAGACATACCAAGTACCCATCACAAACTCATCTCCCTCACATTTACATTATTTGCCATTTGCCTCTTGTTTTCCTCTCCCCCACTTCATCCTTGCCGTTTTATTTACCCTCTCTTTCCCAATCTTCCCCTCTCTCTTTTCTGTTTGCCTTCCCGTTGCCATGGCCGAATCAAAAAGAACTAAGGGTCCTTTCCAGGGTTCTAGTACCTTGGATAACCCCTCTATCCTCTCTAAGCTAATAAATAATGATGCTATGGAAAGCCCCACCGGGGTCACCAATGAGAGCTTAAATAATTTTGATGAAGATGACTCCGGAATTTTTCGTTATTTACTTGACGAGTCTTTAAAAGATGCTTGGGATAGGTTATTAATGATTCGGGCTAGCTATGTACCACAATATCAAATTGGGGTTTACTTAAAAAGTTTCTATGTTGGCTTACCCACTTCTTTCAAGCAAGTTCTATATTCTATTTTTGGGGAAGGTTTTCTTGAATGGGATGCTATAGATACCTATGAAAGAATGAAAACTATATTTGGGCAGCCCATGAATGATAAGGTTGAATCTACCACCCTCTTATGCTTTTATCAAAACGAAATTATCAAAGAGATGAAGTCTAGTTTAGATGCAAATTTTCGTAACGTGCTTAATCTTACTTCCTCCATTCATGGCAATGTGCTTTCCCAAAATAGAAGGATGAATGCCATAGAAAGGAAATTTGCTCTTTTCTTTCCAAGTGCCAAAGATGGCACTACTTAGATCTATCCTCGCTTTTATGCCTAGCTAGGGGCGTTAAACGATAGCGCTAGTTGGGAGGCAACCCAATTTTATTTGTGTTTTTTGTTTTTGTTTCTGTTTAGTAATAAATTTTGCATCTACCTTCTGTTTAGATGTGTTTTTATGTTTTAATTAGTGTTTGTTCCAAGTAGAACCTATAGGATAACCTATGGTGATAGTTAATTTGATTCTGCTGAAAAACAGAAACTTTGCGCGCACGAAATTAGTTTTGCTAAATCACAGAAACGTGCTTTTGCGTTGATTCTTTTTTGCTTCTGATCAACAGACAAATTGTCCAGGACTTCCTATTTTGGTAGGATTTTTAAAGTTCCAGAAGTTTGCGTTAGTTATAGATTTCTACAGACTGTTCTGTTTTTGACAGATTCTATTTTTCGTGTGTTGTTTGCTTATTTTGATGCATCTATGGCTAGTAAAATAGTTTATAAACCATAGCGAACTTGGAATACAGTAGGTTTAACACCAAAATAAATAAAGAATAAGTTCATTACTGTACCTTATGTGGTGGTTTTGCTTTCTTTCACTAACGGAGCTTATGAGATTTCTTGTTGAGTTTTGTGTTGTGAAGTTTTCAAGTTTTCGGTAAAGATTTGATGGACTATGAATAAGGAGTGGCAAGAACCTAAGCTTGGGGATTCCCATGGCACCCCAAGATATTCAATAATAGCCAAAAGCCTAAGCTTGGGGATGCCCCCGGAAGGCATCCCCTCTTTCGTCTTCGTTCATTGGTAACTTTACTTTGAGCTATATTTTTGTTCGCCACATGATATGTGTTTTGCTTGGAGCGTCGTGTATTATATTAGTCTTTGCTTTTTAGTTTACCACAATCATCCTTGCTGTATGATGTCTACTACACAACCTTCTTCTTGTAGACGTTGTTGGGCCTGCAAGTGCACAGGTTTGTAGGACAGTAGCAAATTTCCCTCAAGTGGATGACCTAAGGTTTATCAATCGGTGGGAGGCGTAGGATGAAGATGGTCTCTCTCAAACAACCCTGCAACCAAATAACAAAGAGTCTCTTGTGTCCCCAACACCCCGAATACAATGGTAAATCGTATAGGTGCACTAGTTCGGCGAAGAGATGGTGATACAAGTGCAATATGGATGGTAGATAAAGGTATTTGTAATCTGAAAATATAAAAACAGCAAGGTAGCAAGTGATAAAAGTGAGCGTAAACGGTATTGCAATGAGTTGAAACAAGGCCTAGGGTTCATACTTTCACTAGTGCAAGTTCTCTCAACAATAATAACATATATAGATCATATAACAAGCCCTCAACATGCAACAAAGAGTCACTCCAAAGCCACTAATAGCGGAGAACAAACGTAGAGATTATGGTAGGGTACGAAACCACCTCAAAGTTATTCTTTCCAGTCAATCCGTTGGGCTATTCCTATAAGTGTCACAAACAGCCCTGGAGTTCGTACTAGAATAACACCTTAAGATACAAATGAACCAAAACCCTAATGCCACCTAGATACTCCATTGTCACCTCAAGTATCTGTGGGCATGATTATACGATATGCATCACACAATCTCAGATTTATCCAACCAACATAAAAGTACTTCAAAGAGTGCCCCAAAGTTTCTACCTAAGAGTCAAGAACGTGTGCCAACCCCTATGCATAGGTTCATGGGCGGAACCCGCAAGTTGGTCACCAAAACATACATCAAGTGGCACATAATATCCCATTGTCACCACACATAAACACGGCAAGACATACATCAAGTGTTCTCATAAAAGACTCAATTCGATAACATAACTTCAAAGGGGAAACTCAATTCATCACAAGAGAGTAGAGGGGGAGAAACATCATAAGATCCAACTACAATAGCAAAGCTCGGGATACATCAAGATCGTGCCATAGAGAGAACACGAGAGAGAGAGAGAGATCAAACACATAGCTACTGGTACATACCCTCAGCCCCGAGGGTGAACTACTCCCTCCTCGTCATGGAGAGCGCCAGGAAGATGAAGATGGCCACCGGTGATGGGTTGCCCCTCCTGCAGGGTGCCAGAACGGGCTCCCGAGAGGTTTTTGGTGTCTACAGAGGCTTGCGGCGGCGGAACTCCTGATATTTCTTTTGTTCTGGAAGTTTAAGGGTACAAGAGTATATATGGGTGCAGGGGTACGTCAGTGGAGCTACGAGGGCCCCACGAGGCAGGGGGGCGCGCCCGGGAGGGGGGCGGGGTGTGCGCGCCCCCCACCCTCGTGAGCACCTCCTGTATCTTCTGACGTGGAGTCCAAGTCCATCAGGCGGGTTTCCTTCCAAAAATAATTTCTCCAGTTGATTTCGTTCCGTTTTGACTACGTCTGATATTCCTTTTCCTCGAAATACTGAAATAGGCATAAAACAGCAAATCTGGGCTGGGCCTCCGGTTAATAGGTTAGTCCCAAAAATAATCTAAAAGTGGATAATAAAGCCCAATATTGCCTAAAACAGTAGATAAAGTAGCATGGAGCAATCAAAAATTATAGATACGTTGGAGACGTATCACTTTACACACCTTTTGGGAGAAGCCCACTTGATTGAAATTTATTAGAATACTCTATGTGCTTCACTTATATCTTTTGAGCTAGATAGTTTTTGCTCTAGTGCTTCACTTATATATTTTAGAGCACGACGGTGGCTTAATTTTGTAGAAATTGCTAGTCTCTTATGCTTCACTTATATTATTTTGAGAGTCTTTTAGAACAGCATGGTATTTGCTATGGTTATAAAATTGGTCCTAGAATGATAGGCATCCAAGTTGGGTATAATAAAAACTATCATAGGAAGTGAATTGGATGCTATGATCAATTTGATACTTGATAATTGTTTTGAGATATGGAGGTAGTGATATTAAAGTCATGCTAGTTGGGTGATTATGAATTTAAAGAATGCTTGTGTTGAAGTTAGCAAGTCCCGTAGCATGCACGTATGGTTAAAGTTGTGTAACAAATTTGAAACATGAAGTGTACTTGGATTGTGCATCCTTCTGAGTGGCGGTCGGGGACGAGCGATGGTCTTTTCCTACCAATCTATCCCTCTAGGAGCATGCACGTAGTGCTTGGTTTTTGATGACTTATAAATTTTGGCAATAAGTATATGAGTTCTTTTGACTAATGTTGAGTCCATGGATTATACACACTTTTACCTTTCCACCATTGCTAGCCTCTTGATGCACGTGCATTGCCCTTTCTCACCTTGAGAGTTGGTGCAAACTTCACGGTGCATCCAAACCCCGTGATATGATACGCTCTATCACACATAAACCTCCCTATATCTTCCTCATAACAGCCAACATACCTACCTATTATGGCATTTCCATAGCCATTCCGAGATATATTGCCATGAAACTTTCTACCGTTCCGTTCATCATCATGACATACATTACTTTTGTCATATTGCCATTGCATGATCATGTAGTTGACATCGTATTTGTGGCAAAGCCACCATGCATAATTTTTCATACATGTCACTCTTGATTCATTGCACCATCCCGGTACACCGCCGGAGGCATTCATATAGAGTCATATCTTGTTCTAGTTTCGAGTTGTAATTCATGTGTTGTAATCAATAAAAGTGTGACGATCATCATTATTAGAGCATTGTCCCAAGAAAAAAAAGAAAGGCCAAAAAGAAAAAAGAAAAGGCCAAAGAAAAAAAGAGAAAGAAAAAAAATAAAAAAATATAAAAAATATAAAAAATATAAAAAGGGCAATGTTACAATCTCTTTTTCCACACTTGTGCTTCAAAGTAGCACCTTGTCCTTCATATAGCGAGTCTCATATATTGTGCTTCAAAGTAGCACCATGTTCTTCATATAGTGAGTCTCATATGTTGTCACTTTCATATATTAGTGGGAATTTTTCATTATAGAACTTGGCTTGTATATTCCTACGATGGGCTTCCTCAAATGCCCTAGGTCTTCGTGAGCAAGCAAGTTGGATGCACACACACTAGTTTTCTTTTGTTGAACACTCATTTATAGCTCTAGTGCATCCGTTGCATGGCAATCCCTACTCCTCATGTTGACATCAATTGATGGGCATCTCCATAGCCCGTTGATTATCCTTGTCAATGTGAGACTTTCTCCTTTTTTGTCTTCTCCACACAATCCCCATCATCATATTCTATTCCACCCATAGTGCTATATCCATGGCTCACGCTCATGTATTGCGTGAAGGTTGAAAAAGTTTGAGATTATTTAAGTACGAAACAATTGCTTGGCTTGTCATTGGGGGTGTAGAATTTGGAAAAAAAATTGTGTGACGAAAATGAAGCATAGCCTAACTATATGATTTTGTAGGGACGAACTTTCTTTAGCCATGTTATTTTGATAAGACATGATTGCTTTGATTAGTATGCTTGAAGTATTACTATTTATTTTATCAATATGACCTTTCATTTTGAATCATTTGGATCTGAACATTCATGCTACAATAAAGAAAATTACATTGAGAATTATGCTAGGTAGCATTCCACATCAAAAGTTCTGTTTTTATCATTTACCTACTCGAGGACGAGCAGGAATTAAGCTTGGGGATGCTTGATATGTCTCCAACGTATCTATAATTTTTGATTCTTCCATGCTATTATATTACCCCTTTTTGATGTTTATGGGCTTTATTTTACACATTTATATCATTTTTGGGACTAACCTACTAACCGGAGGCCCGACCCGTATTGCTGTTTTTTTGCCTATTTCAGTATTTTGAAGAAAAGTAATATGAAACGGAGTCCAAACGGAATGAAGCCTTCGAGAGCGTGATTTTTGGAACGAACATGATCCAGAGGACTCGGAGTGCAAGTCAAGAAGCGATCGAGGCGGCCAGGAGATAGGAGGGCGCGCCCACCCCCTCTGGGCGCACCCCCTGTCTCGTGGGCCCCTCGGGCGGCCACCGACCTACTTCTTCCTCCTATATATACCCACGTACCCCGAAAACATCCAGAGAGCCAACGAAAAACAATTTCCACCGCCGTAACCTTCTGTATCCGTGAGATCCCATCTTGGAGCCTTCGTCGGCGCTCCGCCGGAGGGGGAATCGACCATGGAGGGCTTCTACATCAACACCATAGCCCTTCCGATGAGTTGTGAGTAGTTTACCACAGACCTTCAGGTCCATAGTTATTAGCTAGATGGCTTCTTCTCTCTTTTTGGATCTCAATACCATGTTCTCCCCCTCTCTTGTGGAGACCTATTCGATGTAACTCTTTTTGCGGTGTGTTTGTCAAGATCCGATGAATTGTGGGTTTATGATGAAGTTTATCTATGAGAAATATTTATATCTTCTCTGAATTCTTTTATGTATGATTGAGTTATCTTTGCAAGTCTCTTCGAATTATCATTTTGGTTTGGCCTACTAGATTGATCTTTCTTGCAATGGGAGAAGTGCTTAGCTTTGGGTTCAATCTTGCAGTGTCCTTACCCAGTGACAGCAGGGGTTGCAAGGCACGTATTGTATTTTTCCCATCGAGGATAAAAAGATGGGGTTTATATCATATTGCTTGAGTTTATCCCTCTACATCATGTCATCTTTCTTAATGCGTTACTCTGTTCTTATGAACTTAATACTCTAGATGCATGCTGGATAGCGGTCGATGTGTGGAGTAATAGTAGTAGGTGCAGGTAGGAGTCGGTCTACTTGTCGCGGACGTGATGCCTATATACATGATCATGCCTAGATAATCTCATAAATATTTGCTTTTCTGTCAATTGCTCGACAGTAATTTGTGCACCCACCGTAATACTTGTGCTATCTTGAGAGAAGCCACTAGTGAAACCTATAACCCCCGGGTCTATCTCTTAACATATAAGCTTTCAATCTACTTTTATTTGCATCTTTACTTTTCCAATCTATCTTACAAAATACCAAAAATATATTTATCTTATCATACTATCTGTATCAGATCTCACTTTCGCAAGTGGCCGTGAAGGGATCGACAACCCCTTTATTGCGTTGGTTGCGAGTTCTTTGTTTGTTTGTGTAGGTGCGTGGGACTTTTGAGGAGCCTCCTACTGGATTGATACCTTGGTTCTCAAAAACCGAGGGAAATACTTATGCTACTATTGCTGCGTCACCCTTTCCTCTTCAAGGAAAACCAACGCAAGCTCAAGACATAGCACCGATGTACGGGTGCGTGCTCAGTGTTACTACCCCTCCGGGTCACGTGGGCTGCGACACCGGCCTCATCGAACGGACTTGGACTCTGTGGAGCTGGGACTTTCCCACTGATGTGGACATGGAAAACCCATGCTCTCCTTTACCCGCCAACGCGGTGCACGGGGACTCCAAGGAGGTTCACCTGGACATACGCATTCTCAAGTTAAATGTTGATCATTAGTCTTCGCTCAATGTAATCCGCTGTTTAAGCATGTGGAGACTTCCATGCATGATCTTCCTCTATTGGAGTATCGCGCATGAATAAAAGTGTATCCGTTTATGGTTTAGTCTAGAATCTTCCATGTATGAACTTTTACTACAGTACTGGTGAAAGACTTACTATGAACCATTTCTTACATCTCCTCTGCCCCTTCCAAGTCATCCTGATTTAATCCCTCCATCTAGGTGTATAAGGGCATGGTTAATACTTAATAGTATAGCCAACGGTTGACTACAAGAAAGTGCCATGTCATCTGTAGCCAACATGTATAACAATCGATACTCAAAAACTAATTCTTAAAGCCAACGGTGCTGCTCCCGTTGCACCGTATGTGTTTCTGTCTTTCCTCTTCAAAATCGTGGTAGAATTCATGTTTCTACTCTGTATCCTACTAGATTATGTCTGTTCTTCTACTATGCTAGTCGACATGATTTGTTTCATCTCTGTTATAGACGTCATTATTTATTTTGTGCTTATTCGGATTAAATCTCGTAGTAACTTGCTCATATATTCAACTGGCACAACGTCCCCTACAGCCACTCCCGTTTCATGAACGGCCTGGTCGATGCCTCCAAGGAGCCCTTCATCTACTGCTATGAGTGCCCGATGCCGTTTTGGGGCTCGCCGGTGGACATGGTCCATAACCTCACGGATGCGTGCAGCGGTCACTACTGGCCCTTGGCGGAGAATATAAAGTATGATACGTGCTACCCGTTCACCATGCCGGAGTCGCTGGAGGATCACCGCCGCCTGCATGTCTCAGAGGAGGATGGCAGCGTCTTCCTCTTGATCGTGGGCACCGGCGAGGCCCGTGCAGGCCGCCGCCCCGTCTCTGTAGTGTGCGTCAGGGGCGATGCCGCTGACGCTGACACTGACATGAGGCTGATGTACGGGTGCGTGCTCACTGTTACTACCCCTCAGAGGTACGTGGGCGGCAACACCGGCTCCATCATGCTGACTAGGACTGTGCAGAGCTGGGACCTTCCCGCCGATGTGGACATGGAAGACGCATGGTATGATTTACCCCGCAACTCGGTGCACGGGGACTCCAAGGAGGTTCACCTGGACATATGCATTACCAAGTTAAATGTTGATCATTAGTCTTCGCTCAATGAAATCCGCTGTCTAAGCATGTGGAGACTTCCATGCATGATCTTGCTCTATTGGAGTATCACGCATGAATAAAAGTGTATCCATTTTTGGTTTAGTCTAGAATCTTCCATGTATGAATTTTTACTACAGTACTGGTGAAAGACTTACGATGAACCATTTCTTACATCTCCTCTGCCCCTTTCCAAGTCATCCTGATTTAATCCCTCCGTCTAGCTGTATAAGGGCATGTTTAATACTTAATAGTATAGCCAACTGTTGACTATAAGAAAGTGCCATGCCATCTGTAGCCAACATGTATAACAATTGATACTCAAAAACTAATTCTTAAAGATCATTTCTTGCAAAGCACAATAAGTGTTATTTCTTCACAAGTTTTGGATGCAGGTTGAACAGTTGAACGCTTTTGTTTGCAAAAGATACCTTTGTATCTATTTCACCCGGATGTTTGTGAGCTCTAGAGATGAAATAATATCCGAAGAAACCTATCGATACTCGTTACACATGAGATGACCCCCACATCTTTTGTCAAAATAAACAACTCCCCGATCAATGCATTTCACTCTTCCGTGCAACGCACGGGGAGCTTACTATAGATTAGTACGACCAAAAACTGAACTAACATTATATATAGTACGATAAATTCTGATGCATGTCAAACAAAATTATATCATTGAAAACTATGTTCAAATACGAATCCAATGATATAGTTTTTGTTGACATGCACTAACATTTTGTCAGTTAAATCTTCAGTCAAATTCAATGGAGGACTAATAAACCATGACCGATGTAGTACAAGTGTAGAGGGCGGCGCTGCACGGGAGTCTCACCCCGCTTGTGGCGCGATGGTAAAGCCGTCATATCACAAAACCCAACCACTGCCAGTAATAAGTGGCCTGGTAAAATAAACGGACAAGCAACCATCACATCCCTCTGTCTTTTTTGCATTTCATCTCTCTGCATTTACTTTCTCCGGTTCATCTCACACACTCGATCCCTGGCTACTACTCCTAGTATCCCTAGCTACTACTCCTAGGGCCAGTTCTTTTGGCGGCCTAAAAAATAAGCCATCTCTTCCCCAGCTTTTCCCATAAGACTAGTCACAGTGGAGAGTAACATTAAGGCGGCTCACAAATTTATTTGGGCTTCTAAACTACTACTACTACTAGTACTCCCTTCATTTTTATATACAAGGCCACAAACTCAAATTACAGGTACCAAGATAAAAATCAATGTGTGCTTTACAAGTCAATTTATTTTCTCGTTTACTGGGTTAATTAATAGGGTGCATGCACATTAGAAGAAATTGAATGGCCGTGAGAGAGGAGGTAGATGAGTTTGTCATTATCATCCACTACATGCATGCTAGTAATTAAGCCATGGGTTACTAGTACGAGGAAACTTCATTAATATTTTTCTTGATTACTATTGGTGGCCTTGTAATGATGCAAAATGTATTTTTTACAGTGGCCTTGTATACAAAAATGGAGGGAGTACCTCCGTCCTGGTTTATTCGTCACTGAGGGAGTCCGGGATTAAGGGGTCCTCGGACAGCCGGACTATATACTTTGGCTGGACTGTTGGACTATGAAGATACAAGATTGAAGACTTCGGCCCATGTCCGGATGGGACTCTCCTTTGCGTGGAAGGCAAGCTTGGCAATTCGGATATGTAGATCTCCTTCTCTGTAACCGACTCTGTGTAACCCTAGCCCCCTCTGGTGTCTATATAAACCGGAGGGTTTAGTCTGTAGGACAACAACAATCATGATCATAGGCTAGCTTCTAGGGTTTAGCCTCTACGATCTCGTGGTAGATCAACTCTTGTAATACCCATATCATCAAGATCAATCAAGCAGGAAGTAGGGTATTACCTCCATCAAGAGGGCTCGAACCTGGGTAAACATCCTGTCCCCCGCCTCCTGTTACCATTAGCCTTAGACGCACAGTTTGGGACCCCCTACCAGAGATCCGCCGGTTTTGACACCGACATTGGTGCTTTCATTGAGAGTTCCACTGTGTCGTCACGATAAGGCTTGATGGCTCCTTCAATCATCTTCAACGACGCGGTCCAGGGGGAGGTTTTCCTCCCCGGACAGATCTTCGTATTCGGCGGCTTCGTACTGCGGGTCAATTCGCTTGGCCATCTGGAACAGATCGATAGCTACGCCCCTGGCTACCAGGTCAGGTTTTGAAGCTTGAACTATCTGCCGACATCTGCAGAGATTTGATCTTCGACGGATTCGAGCCCATGTCAGGTGTGCCAGACATTCACGACGAGCATGACTTAGATCTGCCCTCAGACAATGTTCGGGAGATCGCGCCTGCAGCGGCCCCAGGAATCAATCCGAGCAGATCGCGCCATCCGAGGACGGGTGGATGGACCCTGCCACGGAGGCCGCACACTCATCGGCGTTGGAGCCGAACACTAACCCACCTCCTATGAGGCCGGTGTCATCGGACCCTCGGATTCATCTCCGGCTATAGGATCCGAACCGCGTACGTTTGTGCCTATCGAATTCGATTAGGCACCGGTCATGGAGTTTACCTCCATGGATATCTTTCAACACTCGCCCCTGGGTGACGTGCTAAATTAATTAAGGTCTCTCTCTCTGTCAGGGGACTCTTGGCCGAACTATGTCCGGCTCGAGTGGGAACCGTATGACGAAGAAATTCGTTCCCCACCCACCACCCACTTCATAGTCCCGGTCGATGACTTAACCAACATGCTCGATTTCGACTTCGAAGACATCGACGATATGTACGACGATGCAGGAGAAGAACAGGAACCACCGCCCACCGGGCGCTGGACTGCCACGATAATATGATTATATATATATATATATATATATATATATATATATATATATATATATATATATATATATATATATATATATATATATATATATATATATATATATATATATATATATATGGACACACCAAAAGAACGCGATGGCGCTGATGCAACGAAGGATAATCCCCTCGATAAGCCACGAAAGCGACGCCGTAGGCGCCGCTCTAAATCCCGCCACAGTAAAAACAGCGACAACAGCGCAAGAAAGAATAATACCCCGGTCGACTGCAAAGGAAACGACGACCCCATGGACCCAGCGATGGAGCAGGATGAGCCAGGGGACGGTGAACATAGTCCGAAGCCAACGTCAGATGACGCCGATCCCGAGGGTAAAATTCATCAACTTGTCTCCGGAGAGGAGAACAGTACGGACAATGATGCACTCATCATCCTAGAAAAACACTTGGAACAAGAGAACCTCCACAGAAGGCTTATTGCCACCGCTAGGAGCTTGAAGAAGCAGAAGCAAAGGCTTAAGGCCGCGCAGGATACGCTCAACCGTAGATGGAATAAGGTGCTTGACACTGAAGAGAAATACGGTGGAGATCGCCACACAAAGAGCTATCCAAAGCGCAAGCTGCTGCCCGAATTCGACGACGAGGCCATAGAGCCCATTCAGCCGAAAAATAAAACGGCCGATTAGCTGGACCGACCACCCCGTGGCCGCGACAGGATGGCTAATGATCCCACACACAAGTCAGCACATGATTTACGTGAGCTCCTGGACAAAAAATCCGGTATGGCCAGGTCCATCTATGGATCTAGGAAGCGTGCTTCAGCACAGCATCAGAGCTACCAAAACGATCATATTGATCGAATACCAGCTAGGAATCAACACCGAACACAACAACCGTCGACAGCATGCCATGGCACGTCCAAATACAAGGGTGCCGCACACCCCCCTGTGCTTCACCGATGAGGTGTTGGACCATGAATTTCCGGTAGGATTTAAACCCGTGAATATAGAGGCATATGACGGAACGATAGACCCTGGGGTCTGGATTGAGGACTTTATCCTTCACATCCACATGGCCCGCGGAGATGATCTCCACGCCATTAAATACCTACCCCTCAAGTTGAAAGGACCAGCTCGGCACTGGTTGAAAAGCCTCCCCGAAAACTCAATTGGAAGTTGGGAAGAACTTGAGGATGCTTTTAGGGCCAATTTTCAAGGGACCTATGTCTGACCTCCGGATGCAGACGACTTAAGTCACATAATTCAACAGCCCGGAGAGTCAGCCCGAAAACTTTGGAACATATTTCTTACTAAGAAGAATCAAATCGTTGACTGCCTGGATGCCGAAGCCTTAGCGTCCTTCAAGCACAGTGTCCGGGATGAATGGCTTGCCAGACACCTCGGCCAGGAAAAGCCGAGGACAATGGCAGCCTTAACAAGCCTTATGACCCGCTTTTGCGCGGGCGAGGACAACTGGCTGGCCCGTAGCAGCACCAGCGACCCAGGCACATACGAAGTCAGGGACGGCAACGGGAAGCCGCGAAGCAATAAAAACAAGCGTCAAAACGATGAAGACAACCCAGAAAACACGATGGTCAACGCCGGATTCAGGGGCTCTTGACCCGGTCAATGGAAGAAGCCATTTAAAGGCAGCAGAGATGGACCGTCCAGCCTAAATAAGATTCTAGACAAATTATGTCAGATTCATGGCACCCCCGAAAAACTTGCAAATCACACCCACAGAGAGTGCTGGGTTTTCAAGCAGGCCGACAAGCTAAATGCCGAACACAAGTGGAGGGAGACGCCAAGTGAAGACGAGGATGAGCCTCGCCAGCCGAACACTGGGGGACAGAAAAAATTCCCACCAGAAGTCAAAACAGTGAATATGATTTACGCAACTCACATTCCAAAGAGAAGGGGCAAACGCGCACTCCGGGACGTATACGTTGTAGAGCCCGTTGCCCCCAAATTAAATCCCTGGTCGGCCTGCCCGATCACTTTTGATCGCAGGGATCATCCGAGTAGTATCCGGCACGGAGGATCGCTGCCTTGGTGCTCGACCCAATAATTGATGGATACCATCTCACCCGAGTCCTTATGGACGGCGGCAGTAGTCTTAACCTGATATATCAGGACACTGTCCGCAAAATGGGGATAGACCCATCAAGAATCAACCAAAGCAATACTACCTTTAAAGGAGTGATACCAGGCGTCGAGGCCCGCTGCACGGGCTCTCTAGTACTAGATGTTGTATTCGGTTCTCCTGACAGCTTCAGAAGCGAAGAACTAATCTTCGACATCGCTCCATTCCGAAGCCGCTATCACGCACTACTCGGGAGAACGGCCTTCGCTCGTTTTAATGCTGTACCGCACTACGCCTATCTCAAACTTAAGATGCCCGGTCCACGTGGCATCATCACAATTAGCGGAAATACAGAGCGTTCCTTATGTGCGGAAGAATATTTGGCGGCTCTAGCAGCCGAACACTGAACGGCCCATCCAACCAGAATAAACGGTCGGTCGTCAAGACCACGAACACGGTTAGACGAGTCCGGTGCTCCACCAGATGTAACAGCCCAGATAAACCTGAGCTTGCGTTGATAGATATACCCCATAGGTGGTGCTAGGGGCTGCTCGCAAAAAAAGAAGCCCATAGTTCGGCTTGACCCTATTAATACAATAACAGATTGCATTTTCATGGTTCATTCAGATTAACCAACTCTTCGCACGAAGTCTTTCACCTGGGTTTTTCCTTTTTTACAGATGATCATCGTGCTACATCCTTCCAGGATATGGCACAACGGAGACAAAGGCGCAGACGTGCAGCAGGGCCCCGCTTAAAGGTTTCTTTTTAGATTAAGACCCCGGGTAAACCTTTTTTAATGTCTCTTGTTGCTTCATACCCTCCGGACACTTAACACAACCGGGAGGGACACTGGCGTTCTTGGCATTTCGTCACGCCAGACTAATGCATGCACCTGGAAACTCAGGGCTCATTATCGAGGGCGTTACTCAGCCCAGTATATGTTGAAAAGTCCGAATACCTTAGGGAGTGTTCGGCGTCGCGAGTTTAGCCTTATATGCATCAGCTCTGAATCATGTCTTTGATCAAATGTTGGGTTTGCCCGGCTCCCGTGTTTTGCTACCTTACGTTCCGCTCTATCGGCTAAGGTGGCACTGGGAGAATTACTGCGATTGTGCCCTGGTTCATCTGGATGAGCACCTCAGTAGAGAAAGCCGAAAACTAACTGTCATGATATAGCGCGGGACTGGTCAACCATTCGATGACTCAGCGGAATCTTCGCGATTCCTCCGCATTAACGAAGGACTGGTTTCCTGGTCATGTACGTACGCGCACCACATTTGGATGAACGCGGAAGTACCAGGGGCTATATAGCAGCCCCACCGTCAAACTCCTATGGCTAAGTGAAAGTGTTAAAGCTATATAGTCCGATTGCCTGGTTCGCCATGCTATCACCTCCTTAATGGACCAAGACGTTGGATCAAGTGTGATTACGCGCTTTTCCGAACACCCCCGCATTATATGCGTGGGGGCTGAAGCCGACGACTGCAAACTTTCAGGTTATATACATACATACATAAACGGCCGCACAGGAGGCACTATAATACTTTCAGGCAAAAGTATAAACACAGCCTATATAATCAAAATCGCATTGTTTTTACAATTGAGATACATGTCACTTGAACATGGTACTCTTCGAGCATTGAGCCTCTATCAAACGGGCACCTTCTAGGACTTCTTGAAATACTGCTCGGCCGGGTCCTGGCCTCCCGGTGGACCCCGGGTTGCAATAGCGGTGGCCTCCATCCCTGCCCAGTATGTCTTAACACGGGCAAGAGCCATCCGCGCACCCTCCATGCACGCTGACCTCTTCACATCATCGATATGCGACACAACACCAAGGAATTGTTGCACCAAACCAAAGTAACTGTCCGGCCTTGGTCCCCTCGGCCAAAGATGATCCACGACAGACCTCATAGCAAGCCCGGACAACCTATGGAGCTCGGCCCATGTGGCCATCTTTTCATTCAACGACAACGGACGCGTCGGGGCACTGAACTGCAACCAGAACAACCTTTCTACCTCATGATCTTTCCGATCTTTGTAAAACTCAGTCACATCAGCAGCACTCTTTGCCACGTCCGCATACGCGTCTGCATCACTCCATAACTGATCCAGAGGGGCATACTTCGGGTCTCCGAACTTCATCCGCAACAAAAAGGGCCTCCCAGCCATGATATCTCCGGCTTCACGAAGCTCCTCCCTTATCCCTCTCATTTCAGAGCGGGTTTCCTTGGCTGCCTCCAGGGCCTTCTTCAGGTCAGCCGCTTTCGCTTGGCTTTCCTTTTCAAGGAGCTCATAGCGGTCGGCGGCATCTTTCAGTTCAACAGCCATCTTGGCTATCTTTTCTTCTCTCTGGCGATGAGCAGCCTGTTCGGCTCTTAACGCTTTGATCGCCTTCAGGGCGGCCGCATCACTTATTCGGGCTTGTTCCTTGGCTCGGGCAAGCTCCGCCCGAAGGGTCTCCACGGCAGCAGCTCCATCTGTAATCACAACATATTGTAGATACTAGCATCATGCTCCTCTTGACATTTGCTGACAAGCCGAATATACATACCCTGGGCCTCGTCAAGTCGCTTGTTAACAAGCGCAATGTCGCCATCCGCCACGTCAAGCTGCCGCTTCAGTTCGGCAAAATTAGCAGTCCGGTCAGCCACCGGACCCTCAGCCGCCTGCACATAAAAGCAGCGCGATCATTACCTGGGATTATGATCCTCTGTTTGCCACCTCTGGATGGCAACCAGAGTCTCAGGGGCTACTATCTATATAGAGCACACCTAGCATGTGCGGTACCGTCAAAAATACATAGTCCCTCCTTTCAGGTTTATAGGGCTTATCTCAAAAATTTCAGTTTTTCCATTTTATAAGGCTCAATATGGTTGTTCCCCATTACATATTCAGATTCCAAGGTGCATTAAATCATTGCATGCAAATATTAAGAGAAAATTGACAAATGCATGTACTTTATGCATGCATGCATTGCAATTAATACATTGGTAAACATAATTTTTTGAGGAAAACAAGAGCATTAATTAGGTGTTTTTGCAAATTACAAAAGTATTCCACCACTCATCATCTACCTTGGTTGGTGAGATTTTTGAATTGAGTCCTATAAACCGGAAAGGAGGGAGTATATTATTTTTTGCGTACCTCAAGGCCTCTCAGTAGACTCGTAAAAGCTTCATTCAAACCGCTTTTGGCGGATGAAATCCTCTCAACCACTGTACCCATTAAGGTACGATGCGTCTCTGAGATAACCGCTCACTCCAGAAGACCCATCAGGGTGTCTGGTCGTTTGCCGGACAATCCCGGACTCTCTTTGTTGCTCTCGTTGGGAGCCGAATACTCCGAACTTCGGGCAGCCGGAGTGTTGACTTCTGGCCTTGGCGGATCAGGAGAAATCCTCCGTGACGACACCTCGGGGTCGTCCGCCCCATGTGGCGGGGAGGCAGGAGGAGGCGTTTCGCTCTCCATCATCTCCGGAAGAAGATCCCCCGAAGACGAACTCTGTGGAGAAGGGCTACGAGCCGGACTGCAAGATATATGTCTCGGTTATTATTCTCAAAGATAAAGTAGGATATATTTGCCAAAGTACTTTTTTCACTTAAAGCTCGATTGAGAGCTGGCCCCCTTGCGGGCGCTGTGCGGTAAGGACGCCCTCTGGGGCAGGGCCCCCTGGTGAGGGTTTCTTCCCTCGTTTGGGAACTTCCGTTTCCAAATCTTCAGAGGCGGTCCTTTTCTTCCCGTGAGGAGAGGAGGTTTTAGATTCACCTCCCCGATTATCCTCCTTCGCGGAGGCACTTACTCCACCGATTTGGATGTGTAAAGTATGAAGCCCGCCTGTGGCTTCACTATTCCTCCCCTCATCTTCTCCTGATGGCACCTGATATGGTGCGCGCTCAAGCATCCTGGTTAATAAGGGATCCGGCGAGCCTTCGGGAAGGGGGGCCGAACACCTGATCCTCTCCGCCTTTCTTATCCAGTCCTGGCAGAGAGCAAGTTTTCAGAATGATGTTGTAACAAACATAAAGAGCGGCATGTTCGGTAGCGGGATTACTTACTTGGGTATCCGGACGGTTGCAGTTGAGACCCACATCCTCGGTGGTGTCCGGACACTTTATTCGTGATCTAAAGAACAATCCATACATCTCTTTGAGTGTCGCGCCGAAGAATTGTTGAATGGTTCACGGTCCTTCCGGGTTGAACTCCCACATACGAAGAGATCGACGTTGGCACGGCAGGACCCGACGAACCAGCATTACTTGCATTACCTTGACAAGACTAACATCCCTCTTAAGGAGGTCTCGGATGCGGCTTCGCAGTGTCAGCACATCGTTAATTGGCCCCCAGTCTAGCCCCTTGTTGACCCATGACGCCAGTTGTGGCGGAGGGCCCGGGCGGAACGCTGGAGCGGCGGCCCACATTGTACCTCGGGGAGCTGTGATATAAAACCACTCCCGTTGCCATAAGTCAGAAACTTCCGTGAAGGAACCCTTTGGCCATGGGGCGTCGGCGCCTTTGCTTATTATAACGCCTCCACACTCTCCGTGACGCTCGTCAATCATCTTCGGCATCACATTGAAGGTCTTGAGCCATAGGCCGAAGTGGGGGGTGATGTGGAGGAAGGCTTCACACACGACGATAAATGACGAGATGTGAAGGATGGAATCCGGAACTAGATCATGGAAGTCCAACCCGTAATAGAACATGAGCCCTCTCATAAAGGGATCAAGACTAAAACCTAGCCCTCGGAGGAAGTGGGAAATAAATACGACACTCTCATTGCGTTCGGGCGTGGGGATGACCTGCCCTTGAGCAGGCAGCCTGTGCGGGATTTCGGCGGTAAGATACCTGGCCTCCCTAAGCTTCTTGATGTCCTCCTCCGTGACAGAGGAGGCCATCCACCGGCCTTGAAGGTTGGATCCGTACATGGTTGAAGGTCCGAAGCACTTAGCTTGAGCCTTGGGTGCTGGAACTCGAGGTGCGGGAGGGGAAGGATCAAGCGTGGGAAGAAAAGGACAGGCCTTGGCCCCCTTATAAAGAGGACGAATATCAAGCGTCCCCCGCGTGGCCATTTGAGACTTGCCTAAAATCGAGGAGTCATATTAAACAAGTGCGGTCGGGTTACCCACACCTGTATTGATGAGAATCCCGTGATAAGGGGAACACGATCTCTGCTTCGACAAGACATGCCAATAAAACTGCCTCGCAAAAAGTAGTAGTGGCTGGCTGAGAAAAATTGTTCGAATAATGACCGGGCCGTGGCATGATGTCACGCTATGAAAAGTTGTCGGCAGATTAGATTTGTGGAATATTGTGCTCTCTATGGTGGTATGTGGAATTTTTTTTGCAGAGCTGGACACAATCCTTGTGTTCAAAATCTTCTATGGAGTATTCGGAGAAGGAACCCGCCTTGCAATGCCGAAGACAATCTGCGCGCCGGAGTCATCGTCATTGAAGCCTGGTTCAGGGGCTACAAAGGGAGTCCGGGATTAAGGGGTCCTCGGACAGCCGGACTATATACTTTGGCTGGACTGTTGGACTATGAAGATACAAGATTGAAGACTTCGTCCCGTGTCCGGATGGGACTCTCCTTTTCGTGGAAGGCAAGCTTGGCAATTCGGATATGTAGATCTCCTTCTCTGTGACCGACTCTATGTAACCCTAGCCCCCTCCGGTGTCTATATAAACCAGAGGGTTTAGTCCGTAGGACCACAACAATCATAATCATAGGCTAGCTTCTAGGGTTTAGCCTCTACGATCTCGTGGTAGATCAACTCTTGTAATACCTCCTACTCGAGTTCAAGATCAATCAAGCAGGAAGTAGGGTATTACCTCCATCGAGAGGGCCCAAACCTGGGTAAACATCGTGTCCCCTGCCTCCTATTACCATTAGCCTTAGACGCACAGTTCGGGACCCCCTACCCGAGTTCCGCCGGTTTTGTCACCGACAGTCACCATTGTAATTTGTGGTAAATTTTGACCAAAGCTTTAACTGATAAAATGTTAGTGCATGTGACATTACAAACATTTCATTAGTTAAATTTATGATCAAAATTTGACACAGATTACAATGGGGACCAATAAACCAGGACGGAGCTAGTAGTAAAGGGATTACTACTCATCTAGAAGCCTAAACGAACTGGCCCCTGGGACTCCTACTAGTAGTACTAGTACTCAAGTTGGAATTCCAATTGCACTGCACTATTTGTTAGGCAAAAAATTCGATACAGGGTGTAGGAAGCGGTTTGGGAATTTGCATGCCTTTCCGACCAGTGAGATACTCCGTACAAAGTACGACAGAGAAATAACCACAGAGAAGGAAGCTAAAAGTAAACAATCATATGAGCATTTTTGCATTTGTTTTGCATTGAATCGTTTGACAAGCTTGACTAGTGTTGTTTTTCTACTTTTACATAAACCGCATCATAATGTTAAAACGTGCATTTGCCCGTACATAAGTAATAGTAGTATTCCCTCCGTCTAGGTGTATAAAGTCTTCCCTCCTACTTGGTCACGGTGCACAACCAAAGATGACTTATTCACTTTGACGGAGGGAGTAGCACAGTCTGCAAGCATATATAGAGAGAGACGTGTAGTGCGGTAGTATATAGTACTAAAGTTTGTGCTGTATGCACCTACTTACAAAGTGCGTACGGATACTCAAGGTTTCCAAACTTTCCCTCTTACATACTTAATTAAGGACGCTAATAATTCCCGAACGTTCGGGATTTATCATTTGCGTCCCAAAACTAATGAGATCACCTTACGAAACTAAATTATACTCCCTACTAAAAGCCACGGCGCTCGCAGGAGCGCTTGCGGCGCGCCACGAGTGCCTTGGTGCGCTGCCGTTTCCCAGCGCACCGACACAACGCCTCTTCCTAAGCCTCGCCACTCTCAAGGTGTTGATTGGCGGCTTGCCGGCGGGCGAGCGCTATCTCACCGGTGTGGTAATCCGGCGCCAGCAGGTACTCCTCCTCCCTGGAAGCGTGCACCAGGTCCACGTACCGCCAAGCATAGATGAGGCGCTTGGGCCTGACTACACTCAGGGCTTTGGCACGGGCGTCCTCCGCCACCCTCACGGCCCTTGCACGAGCCTTCTGCCAAAGAGCCAATTGACTGACTCTCTCGGACGTGACATAGAGCTGCCACATAGCTTGCCCCGCGGCGCGCTTCTCTTCCTCGGCCTTGTTCTCCGCCTCTATTTTGGCGTGCTCTGCCGGCGGCAAAGCCTCCCACATGGCGACATCCATTTCTTTCCAAAGCTCCTCAAGGCTGGGGGGCTCGGCGGGGGGTGCGGTGTTCTCCTCGTAGCGGGGGGCCGACGCGCGTGCTGGCGAGATTGGGAACGCCGACGCGTCCACCTCGACGCGTCGCGACGAGGAGTGGAACGCCAACGCGTCCTCCTTGACTAATGGCGGCGAGAAACGGAACGGCGACGTGTGACCGTCCAGGCGATGCAGCGAGGGGCGCTTAGGGCTTGGGAGGGGCGATGCCATGGTGGTCGAGGTGAGAAGGAGGGGGAGGAGTTAGCAATGAACGTGAGCGTTCTTCCGAATGCCGTGGGAGGCGCAGTATTTATAGCGAGCAATGGCACACGTACATAAGATATGGATGAGAAGTTGATCGACTTAATCTGCAGGTCCAGTTGCGTCACTGACATGTGGGCCAGACCCTTGTTGGGCCCATATGTTAGTGACCCAATGCACCTGCAGTTAAGTAACTAAAGCAACGTCCTGGAAGATATGATTAACGTAACAGCTATGTGGGCATATTTGTTGGAGTAAATTACGGGGGAGGGAAGGGGTGGTTGCTGGTCACAACGGATTGGACGAGCGTGGGGGAGGAGAGTCATGCATGCAGATTTTTTCACAAGAGGTGGAGTGGTGGGACCGCCGGAGGGAGAAGGAGAGTCTGGTAGGCATATTGTTTCCACACATGGAGAGGAAAAGATTTGGAGACGAACGGGCTTCCTGGAGGTATGGGGAACGGTGCATAATAAGTCATCTTGCATGCCGGACTAGGTATAGTCTCAAGTCATTAAAAACATACACGCCCCACACATGTTCATATTTCAAGGTGCACTAAATTATTGCATGCGATGATTAAGGCTGGCCATAATGGTGGTATCTTAGGTAGTATCATGCACACAGGAATAGCAAACATGCTGATGTGGCAAAGAATTAAAGAAGAGAGGGGGTTTAGAGTAACTAGTGTTCATGCATGCATTGGTAAACACATTTTTTGTGAAGAACGACAACATTAGTTGAGTACTTTTGCAGACTTCAAAAACTATTCCACCGCCTCTACTATCTTGCTAAGAGTAGGTGGAAATTTTGAATCGAGCCCTTTAAACTAGAAGGGAGGTAGTAGTACTCTAATAGCTAACCTTGTTGTGATGACAAGATAGGACATGGCATGCACCTGGACGGAGGAACTAGTCTGCATTGTGCATTTAAGTTTTGTCTGAAGTCAATGTACCTCTACTTTCACCAAACTTATAGAAAAATGTATCAACATTCACAATGTTAAATCAATATTTTTACACTCATTATAAAACGTAGTTCTTATACTCATTATAATCAGTATTGTAGATATTGATATTTTTAGTATAAATTTTGTCAAACACTTTGCAAACGGTTGACGGGAGTAAAAAGGACCAGAGGGAGTATCATGCATGCGGAGTAGGCAAAAAAATTGATCATTTATAGCCGGTCGAAGTCTCAAAGGGCGCGACCGCGCGAGGGAGGCGAAGGTCGTGGGAGGCACGACAGTTGACGGAATTGAGTGAAGTTACGTCCACGCGCCGGCATGGCATGCGAATAGGCAGAAGCTATACCGTCAGGCCTACGATATGGGTCTAGTAGACATGACATCTAGTGGGTCCCGCATAGTTCTCGAGAACTCTTTGGGGGCTTGCAGCCGTTTATCCACCGGGCAAGCCAGCAACCCCACGCCGTTCGCACGCCCTACTCGTCCCCGTCTTCTACCTTACAACAGTTCGCTCCAAGTCGTCCCGTCCTTTCACATTAGTTCGCTCCCAGTTTTTTTGCGGGGTACAACAGTTCAACTTCTCCTAACCCTCCTCCAAAATCCATAGCCTCCCAAATCTCCATGGTCACCGCTGAGTACTAGGTTGGAGCCATCACCGGTGATGAGTTCATCATCATCTACACACGTGGATCCGCGACGGTGAAAGCATGGCTTGCTCGCTTCCTACGCATGTTCAACAGTTCAACGGATGAGTGGGTCGCTGGGCTAGATGTTGAGTACACCACAGTCCTGGAAAGAGAGAAGATTCTAAAGGAGGCAGAGAGAGGAAGAAGCCCGCCGTGATCCAGGTTTGCGTACATAACGTTTGCTTGGTCTACCACATTTGCCATGCCGACGTTGAGTGCCAGGATTTTAAGAACTTCCTCAAGGACAAAAGAGTGAAATTCGTTACTGTAGGCTTTAGGAACGATAGGGATGTCCTGCGTTGGATAGGTCCTGTTGTAGGCCAGCCCTTTGATCTCCAGAAGGCAAGCCTGGTGTCCTCCACTCAACCTTCAATGGTGACCCTGGCAGCAGCCATGATTGATCCTTCGTACGCTAAACTGAAGAAACCTCATCACGAGTTTCATCATGCATGGGAGTCGAAGACATTAGATGAAGATCACATCGTATACGCAGCAATGGATGCCTACCTTTGTTTAAATATCTACAAGGGTTGGATGAAGAAGCAGAGCCCAGTGTACGGTTCAAGCAAAGAAGCGTCGGCGAAGAGGAAGAGGAAGAGGGACGAGGACGAAGTCGAGGACATGGACTCGGACTCCGAGTAGGTGGCAGTGTCATCGCTCATGCTGGTTCTACTACAATGTCAAGCGGACTAGTTGCTTAGTTTATTTTCAAGGGTGTGTTGTGCTGAGGCCCCAGCAGAACTATGTTTATGTTCTTTCTCATTATTTGAACTCTTCAGTACGTACAGTAGTACTAGTACTATGTCTTACTACTATTCTTCTTGCAGTTGGTACTACTGCTCGTATCTTCGTGTTCCTACTGTACTTAATATGTTCATACTAGTAGTATAATTTGGGTCAGTCAATTTGTGAAAGAAGTTCGACGGAGCGAAGGAAGAAGACGACAGAAGAGGTGGAAGAAGCCCTTCGTCCTCCTCTTCGTACGCTGCGTGCATAGATGCGGCTCCACCAGCTACTCACGTGCTTGGCAGCGCGGCGGCATTGCGAGGAGGGGCTGCAGACGACGTGAGTGGGCGAGCCTTCGGCTTCATGGCACAGGGATGGCGGCGCCACAACGGTGATTGATACATCTCCAACGTATCTATAATTTTTGATTGCTCCATGCTACTTTATCTATTGTTTTGGACTATAATGGGCTTTATTTTCCACTTTTATATTATTTTTGGGACTAACCTATTAACCGGAGGCCCAGCCCAGAATTGTTGTTTTTTTCCTTTTTCAGTGTTTCGAAGAAACAGATTATCAAATGGAGTCCAAACGGAATGAAACCTTCGGAAACGTGATTTTCTCACCGAACGTGATCCAAGAGACTTGGACCCTACGCCAAGGAACCAGAGAGGCGGTCGCGAGGGTGGGGGGCGCCCCCCCTCTAGGGCGCGCCCCCCTGCCTCGTGGGCCCCCTGTTGCTCCACCGACGTACTCCTTCCTCCTATATATACCTATGTACCCCCAAACGATCAGAACAGGAGCCAAAAACCTAATTCCACCGCCGCAACTTCCTGTATCCACGAGATCCCATCTTGGGGCCTGTTCCGGAGCTCCGCCGGAGGGGGCATCTACCATGGAGGGCTTCTAAATCAACACCATAGCCTCTCCGATGAAGTGTGTGTAGTTTACTTCAGACCTTCGGGTCCATAGCCAGTAGCTAGATGGCTTATTCTCTCTTTTTGGATCTCAATACAATGTTCTCCCCCTCTCTCGTGGAGATCTATTCGATGTAATCTTCTTTTTGCGGTGTGTTTGTTGAGATCGATGAATTGTGGGTTTATGATCCAGCTTATCTATGAATAATATTTGAATCTTCTCTGAATTCTTTTATGTATGATTGAGTTATCTTTGCTAGTCTCTTCGAATTATCCGTTTGGTTTGGCCAACTAGATTGGTAGTTCTTGCAATGGGAGAAGTGCATGGCTTTGGGTTCAATCTTGCGGTGTCCTTACCCAGTGATAGAAAGGGTTGCAAGGCACGTATTGTATTGTTTCCATCGAGGATAACAAGATGGGATATTTATCATATTGCATGAATTTATTCCTCTACATCATGTCATCCTGCTTAAGGCGTTACTCTGTTTTTAACTTAATACTCTAGATGCATGCTGGATAGCGGTCGATGAGTGGAGTAATAGTAGTAGATGCAGAATCGTTTCGGTGTACTTGTCATGTACGTGATGCCTATATACATGATCATACCTAGATATACTCATAACTATGCTCAATTCTGTCAATTGCTAAGCAGTAATTTGTTCACCCACCGTAGAATACTTATGCTCTTGAGAGAAGCCACTAGTGAAACCTATGGACCCCGGGTCTATTCTCATCATATCAATCTCCATCACTTTTATACTTGCTTTTTTTTACTTTGCTTTTACTTTTCACTTTGCATCTATATACCAAAAATACCAAAATATCATCTCTATCAGATCTCACTCTAAGTAAGTGACCGTGAAGGATTGACAACCCCTAATCGCGTTGGTTGCGGTAGCTATCGTTTTGTGCAGTGCACGAGGGACTTGTGCGTGGCCTCCTCTGGATTGATACCTTGGTTCTTAAAACTGAGGGAAATACTTATGCTATTGTGCTGCATCATCCTCTCCTCTTCGTGGAAAACCAACGCAAGCTCAAGGCGTAGCAAGAAGGATTTACGCGCCGTTCTTTGGGAGTCTCGCAAAAGTCAACGTACCAAGTACCCATCACAATCCCTATCTCTCGCATTACATTATTTGCCATTTGCCTCTCGTTTTCCTCTCCCCACTTCACCCTTGCTGTTTTATTCGCCCTCTCTTTCCCAATCTCCTCCTCTCTTTTCCGTTTGCCTTCCTGTTGCCATGGCGAATCAAAAGAACTACGGGTTTTCTCCCGAGCTCTAGTGCCTTGGATAACCCCTCTATCCTCTCTAAGCTCATAAATAATGATGCTATAGAAAGACCCACCGGGGTCACCAATGAGAGCTTGAATAATTTTGATGAGGATGACTCTGGAATTTTTTGCTATTTACTTGATGAGTCTTTAAAAGATGCTTGGGATAGGTTACTTAGGATTCGGGCTAGCTATGTGCCACAATATCAAATTGAAATCTACTTAAAAAGTTTTTATGTTGGCTTGCCCGCTTCCTTCAAACAAGTTTTAGATTCCATCTTTGAGGAAGGTTTTCTTGAAGGAGATGCTATAGATACCTATGAAAAAATGAAAACTATATTTGGGCACCCTATGAATGATAAGGTTGAATCAACTACTCTCTTGTGCTTTTATCAAAATGAAATTATTAAAGAGATGAAGTCTAGTTTAGAGGAAAATTTCCGTAATGTGCTTAATCATACTTCTTCCATTAATGGCCATGTGCTTAACTTAAATAGGAGATTGAATGCCATAGAAAGGAGATCCTCCTCTCCAAATACCAAAGATGGCAATACCTAGATCTATCCTTGCTTTTATGCCTAGCTAGGGGCGTTAAACGATAGCGCTTGTTGGGAGGCAACCCAATTTTATTTTTAGTTTTTTGTTTTTGCTTCTGTTTAGGAATAAATAATCCATCTAGCTTCTGTTTAGATGTGGTTTTATCTTTTAATTAGTGTTTGTGCCAAGTTAAACCTATTGGATCTTCTTGGATGATAGTTATTTGATCTTGCTGTAATTTCCAGAAACTTTGCGCTCAGTGTCCGAATTGTTGAAAATCACCAGAACGTGATAAAATACTGATTCCAATTGCTGCTGATCAATAAACAAATTTTACAGGTCTTATAATTTTGGTAGAATGTTTTGAGGTCCAGAAGTTTGCGTTAGTTACAGATTACTACAGACTGTTCTGTTTTTGACAGATTCTGTTTTGCGTGTGTTGTTTGCTTATTTTGATGAATCTATGGCTAGTAAAATAGTTTATGATCCATTGAGAAGTTGGAATACAGTAGGTTTAACACCAATATAAATAAAGAATGAGTTCATTACAGTACCTTAAAGTAGTCTTTTGTTTTCTTTCTCTAACGGAGCTCACGAGATTTCTATTGAGTTTTGTGTTTTGAAGTTTTCAAGTTTTGGGTGAATTCTTTTGATGGATTATGGAACAAGGAGTGGCAAGAGCCTAAGCCTGGGGATGCCCATGGCACCCCCAAGATAATCCAAGGACACCAAAAAAGTCAAAGCTTGGGGATGCCCCGGAAGGCATCCCCTCTTTCGTCCACTTCCATCGGTAATTTACTTGGAGCTATATTTTTATTCACCACATGATAAGTGTTTTGCTTGGAGCGTCTTGTATTATTTGCGTCTTTGCTTGCTAGTTTACCACAATCATCCTTTCTGTACACACCTTTTGAGAGAGCCATACATGAATTGGAATTTGATAGAATACTCTATGTGCTTCACTTATATCTTTTGAGCTTGATAGTTTTGCTCATAGTGCTTCACTTATTTCTTTTGACCGTGATAATTTTTGCTCTAGTACTTCACTTAGATCATTTAGAGGACGGTGGTGGATTTGTTTTAAAGAAACTATTGATCTATCATGCTTCACTTAGATTATTTTGAGAGTCATTAATAACATGGTAATTTGCTTAATATTAATATACTTGGTATTCAAGATATGTGAAACTTTCTTTTGAGTGCGTTGAATACTAAGATAAGTTTGATGCTTGATAATTGTTTTGAGATATAGAGGTGATAATATCAAAGTCGTGCTAGTTGAGTAGTTGTGAATTTGAGAAATGCTTGTTATGAAGTTTGCAAATCCCGTAGCATGCACGCATGGTTAAAGTTGTGTAACAAATTTGAAACATGAAGTGTACCTGGCTTTGTGCATCCTTATGAGTGGCGGTCGGGGACGAGCGATGGTCTTTTCCTACCAATATATCCCCCTAGGAGCATGCGCGTAGTACTTGATTTTTGATGACTTCTAAATTTTTGCAATAAGTATATGAGTTCTTTTGACTAATGCTGAGTCCATGGATTATACGCAGTTTTACCATCCCGCCTGTGCTAGCCTATTCGGTACCATGCATTGCCCTTTCTCACCTTGAGAGTTGGTGCAAACTTTGCTGGTGCATCCAAACCCCGTGATATGATACGCTCTATCACACATAAACCTCCTTATATCTTCCTCAAAACAGCCACCATACCTACCTATTATGGCATTTCCATAGCCATTTCGAGATATATTGCCATGCAACTTTCCACCGTTCCGTTCATCATCATCATGACATACTTTACTTTTGTCATATTGCCATTGCACGATCATGTAGTTGACATCGTATTTGTGGCAAAGCCACCATGAATTATTTTTCATACATGTCACTCTTGATTCATTGCACCATCCCGGTACACCGCCGGAGGCATTCATATAGAGTCATACCTTATTCTAGTATCAAGTTGTAATCCTTATTTTGTAATCAATAGAAGTGTGATGATCATCATTATTAGAGCATTGCCCAAAAAAGAGAAAGGCCAAAAAGAAAAAAAGAAAGGCCAAAAAATAGAAAATAAATAAAAAGGGCAATGCTACTATCTCTTTTTCCACACTTGTGCTTCAAAGTAGCACCATGTTTTTCATATAGTGAGTCTCATAAGTTGTCTTTTTATACTAGTGGGAATTTTTCATTATAGAACTAGGCTTGTATATTCCTACGACGGGCTTCCTTAAAATGCCCTAGGTCTTCATGAGCAAGCAAGTTGGATGCACACCCACTAGTTTTCTTTTGTTGAGCATTCATAGCTCTAGTGCATCCGTTGCATGGCAATCCCTACTCCTCATGTTGACATCAATTGATGGGCATCTCCATAGCCCGTTGATTATCCTCGTCAATGTGAGACTTTCTTTTTTTTGTCTTCTCCACATAATCCCCATCATCATATTCTATTCCACCCATAGTGCTATATCCATGGCTCATGCTCATGTATTGCGTGAAGGTTGAAAAAGTTTGAGACTATTTAAGTATGAAACAATTGCTTGGCTTGTCATCGGGGGTATAGAATTTGGGAACAACTTTGTGTGGCGAAAATGAAACATAGCCTAACTATATGATTTTGTAGGGATGAACTTTCTTTTGCCATGCCATTTTGAGAAGACATAATTGCTTAGTTAGTATGCTTGAAGTATTATTATTTTTTATGTCAATATGAACTTTTGTCTTGAATCTTTCGGATCCGAATATTCATACCACAATTAAGAAGATTTACATTGAAATTATGCCAAAGTATCACTCCGCATAAAAAATTCTCTTTTTATCATTTACCTACTCAAGGACGAGCAGGAATTAAGCTTGGGGATGCCCGATCGTCTCCAACGTATCTATAATTTTGATTGCTCCATGCTACTTTATCTATTGTTCGGACTATAATGGGCTTTATTTCCCACTTTTATATTATTTTTGGGACTAACCTATTAACCGGAGGCCCAGCCCAGAATTGTTGTTTTTGCCTTTTTCAGTGTTTCGAAGAAACAGAATATCAAACGGAGTCCAAAGGGAATGAAACCTTCGGAAAGGTGATTTTCTCACCGAACGTGATCCAGGAGACTTGGACCCTACGCCAAGGAACCAGAGAGGCGGTCACGAGGGTGGGGGGCGCGCCCCCAGCCTCGTGGGCCCCCTGTTGCTCCACCGACGTACTCCTTCCTCCTATATATACCTATGTACCCCCAAACGATCAGAACAGGAGCCAAAAACCTAATTCCACCGCCGCAACTTCCTGTATCCATGAGATCCCATCATGGGGCCTGTTCCGGAGCTCTGCCGGGGGGGGGGGCATCTACCATGGAGGGCTTCTACATCAACACCATAGCCTCTCCAATGAAGTGTGAGTAGTTTACTTCAGAACTTCGGGTCCATAGCTAGTAGCTAGATGGCTTCTTCTCTCTTTTTGGATCTCAATACAATGTTCTCCCCCTCTCTCGTGGAGATCTATTCGATGTAATCTTCTTTTTGCGGTGTGTTTGTTGAGACTGATGAATTGTGGGTTTATGATCCAGCTTATCTATGAATAATATTTGAATCTTCTCTGCATTCTTTTATGTATGATTTAGTTATCTTTGCAAGTCTCTTCGAATTATCCGTTTGGTTTGATCAACTAGATTGGTAGTTCTTGCAATGGGAGAAATGCATGGCTTTGGGTTCAATCTTACGGTGTCCTTACCCAGTGACAGAAAGGGTTGGAAGGCACGTATTGTATTGTTGCCATCGAGGATAACAAGATGTGGTATTTATCATATTGCATGAATTTATTCCTCTACATCATGTCATCCTGCTTAAGGCATTACTCTGTTTTTAACTTAATACTCTAGATGCATGCTGGATAGCGGTCGATGAGTGGAGTAATAGTAGTAGATGCAGAATCGTTTCGGTCTACTTGTCATGTACGTGATGCCTATATACATGATCATACCTAGATATACTCATAACTATGCTCAATTCTGTCAATTGCTCAACAGTAATTTGTTCACCCACCATAGAATACTTATGCTCTTGAGAGAAGCCACTAGTGAAACCTATGGCCCCCGGGTCTATTCTCATCATATCAATCTCCATCACTTTTATACTTGCTTTGTTTTTACTTTGCTTTTACTTTTCACTTTGCATCTATATACCAAAATATTATCTCTATCAGATCTCACTCTCGTAAGTGACCGTGAAGGGATTGACAACCCCTAATCGCGTTGGTTGCGAGTAGCTATCGTTTTGTGCAGGTACGAGGGACTTGTGCGTGGCCTCCTACTGGATTGATACCTTGGTTCTCAAAAACTGAGGGAAATACTTATGCTATTGTGCTGCATCATCCTCTCCTCTTCGGGGAAAACCAACGCTAGCTCAAGACGTAGCAAGAAGGATTTCTGGCGCCGTCGCCGGGGAGTCTACGCAAAAGTCAACATACCAAGTACCCATCACAATCCCTATCTCTCGCATTACATTATTTGCCATTTGCCTCTCGTTTTCCTCTCCCCCACTTCACCCTTGCCGTTTTATTCGCCCTCTCTTTCCCAATCTCCTCCTCACTTTTTCCTTTGCCTTCCCGTTGCCATGGCCGAATCCAAAAGAACTACGGGTTTTCTCCCGAGCTCTAGTGCCTTGGATAACCCCTCTATCCTCTCTAAGCTCATAAAAATGATGCTATAGAAAGACCCACCGGGGTCACCAACGAGAGCTTGAATAATTTTGATGAGGATGACTCTGGAATTTTTTGCTATTTACTTGATGAGTCTTTAAAAGATGCTTGGGATAGGTTACTTAGGATTCGGGCTAGCTATGTGCCACAATATCAAATTGAAATCTACTTAAAAAGTTTTTATGTTGGCTTGCCCGCTTCCTTCAAACAAGTTTTAGATTCCATCTTTGAGGAAGGTTTTCTTGAAGGAGATGCTATAGATACCTATGAAAAAAATGAAAACTATATTTGGGCACCCTATGAATGATAAGGTTGAATCAACTACTCTCTTGTGCTTTTATCAAAATGAAATTATTAAAGAGATGAAGTCTAGTTTAGAGGAAAATTTCCGTAATGTGCTTAATCATACTTCTTCCATTAATGGCCATGTGCTTAACTTAAATAGGAGATTGAATGCCATAGAAAGGAGATCCTCCTCTCCAAATACCAAAGATGGCAATACCTAGATCTATCCTTGCTTTTATGCCTAGCTAGGGGTGTTAAACGAAAGCGCTTGTTGGGAGGCAACCCAATTTTATTTTTAGTTTTTTGTTTTTGCTTATGTTTAGGAATAAATATTCCATCTAGCCTCTGTTTAGATGTGGTTTTATCTTTTAATTAGTGTTTGTGCCAAGTTAAACCTATTGGATCTTCTTGGATGATAGTTATTTGATCTTGCTGTAATTTCCAGAAACTTTGCGCTCAGTGCCCGAATTGTTGAAAATCACCAGAACGTGATAAAATACTGATTCCAATTGCTGCTGATCAATAAACAAATTTTCCAGGTCTTCTAATTTTTGTGGAATCTTTTGAGTTCCAGAAGTTTGCGTTAGTTACAGATTACTACAGACTGTTCTGTTTTTGACAGATTCTGTTTTGCGTGTGTTGTTTGCTTATTTTGATGAATCTATGGCTAGAAAAATAGTTTATGATCCATAGAGAAGTTGGAATACAGTAGGTTTAACACCAATATAAATAAAGAATGAGTTCATTACAGTACCTTAAAGTAGTCTTTTTTTTTCTTTCTCTAACGGAGCTCACGAGATTTCTATTGAATTTTGTGTTGTGAAGTTTTCAAGTTTTGGGTGAATTCTTTTGATGGATTATGAAACAAGGAGTGGCAAGAGCCTAAGCTTGGGGATGCCCATGGAACCCCCAAGATAATCCAAGGACACCAAAAAAGTCAAAGCTTGGGGATGCCCCGGAAGGCATCCCCTCTTTCGTCCACTTCCATCGGTAATTTACTTGGAGCTATATTTTTATTCACCACATGATAAGTGTTTTGCTGGGAGCGTCTTGTATTATTTGCGTCTTTGCTTGCTAGTTTACCACAATAATCCTTGCTGTACACACCTTTTGAGAGAGCCATACATGAATTGGAATTTGATAGAATACTCTATGTGCTTCACTTATATCTTTTGAGCTTGATAGTTTTGCTCATAGTGCTTCACTTATATCATTTGAGCGTGATAATTTTTACTCTAGTACTTCACTTAGATCTTTTAGAGCACGGTGGTGGATTTGTTTTAAAGAAACTATTGATCTCTCATGCTTCACTTAGATTATTTTGAGAGTCATTAATAGCATGGTAATTTGCTTAATATTAATATACTTGGTATTCAAGATATGTGAAACTTTCTTTTGAGTGCGTTGAATACTAAGATAAGTTTGATGCTTGATAATTGTTTTGAGATATAGAGGTGATAATATCAAAGTCATGCTAGTTGAGTAGTTGTGAATTTGAGAAATGCTTGTGTTGAAGTTTGCAAATCCCGTAGCATGCACGTATGGTTAAAGTTGTGTAACAAATATGAAACATGAAATGTACCTGGCTTGTGCATCCTTATGAGTGGCGGTCGGGGACGAGCTATGGTCTTTTCCTACCAATCTATCCCCCTAGGAGCATGCGGTAGTACTTGATTTTTGATGACTTCTAATTTTTTGCAATAAGTATATGAGTTCTTTTGACTAATGCTGAGTCCATGGATTATACGCAGTTTTACCTTCCCGCCTGTGCTAGCCTCTTCGGTACCATGCATTGCCCTTTCCCACCTTGAGAGTTGGCGCAAACTTCGCCGGTGCATCCAAACCACGTGATATGATATGCTCTATCACACATAAACCTCCTTATATCTTCCTCAAAACAGCCACCATACCTACCTATTATGGCATTTCCATAGCCATTCCGAGATATATTGCCATGCAACTTTCCACCGTTCTGTTCATCATCATCATGCCATACTTTACTTTTGTCATATTGCCATTGCATGATCATGTAGTTGACATCGTATTTGTGGCAAAGACACCATGCATTATTTTTCATACATGTCACTCTTGATTCATTGCGCCATCCCGGTACACCACCGGAGGCATTCATATAGAGTCATACCTTGTTCTAGTTCTGAGTTGTAATCCTTATTTTGTAATCAATAGAAGTGTGATGATCATCAATATTTTTCCCAAAAAAAGAGAAAGGCCAAAAAGAAAAAAAGAAAGGCCAAAAAAAAAGAAAATAAATAAACAGGGCAATGCTACTATCTCTTTTTCCACACTTGTGCTTCAAAGTAGCACCATGTTTTTCATATAGTGAGTCTCATACGTTGTCTTTTTATACTAGTGGGAATTTTTCATTATAGAACTAGGCTTGTATATTCCTACGACGGACTTCCTCAAAATGCCCTAGGTCTTCATGAGCAAGCAAGTTGGATGCACACCCACTAGTTTTCTTTTGTTGAGCATTCATATCTCTAGTGCATCCGTTGCATGGCAATCCCTACTCCTCATGTTGACATCAATTGATGGGCATCTCCATAGCCCGTTGATTATCCTCGTCAATGTGAGACTTTTTTTTTGTCTTCTCCACACAATCCCCATCATCATATTCTATTCCACCCATAGTGCTATATCCATGGCTCACGCTCATGTATTGCGTGAAGGTTGAAAAAGTTTGAGACTATTTAAGTATGAAACAATTGCTTGGCCTGTTATCGGGGGTATAGAATTTGGGAACATCTTTGTGTGACGAAAATGAAACATAGCCTAACTATATGATTTTGTAGGGATGAACTTTCTTTTGCCATGCTATTTTGAGAAGACATAATTGCTTAGTTAGTATGCTTGAAGTATTATTATTTTTTATGTCAATATGAACTTTTGTCTTGAATCTTTCGGATCTGAATATTCATACCACAATTATGAAGATTTACATTGAAATTATGCCAAAGTATCACTCCGCATCAAAATTCTCTTTTATCATTTACCTACTCGAGGATGAGCAGGAATTAAGCTTGGGGATGCCTCGATCGCTCCAACGTATCTATAATTTTGATTGCTCCATGCTACTTTATCTATTGTTCGGACTATAATGGGCTTTATTTTACACTTTTATATTATTTTTGGGACTAACCTATTAACCGGAGGCCCATCCCAGAATTGCTATTTTTTGCCTTTTTAAGTGTTTCGAAGAAACAGAATATCAAACGGAGTCCAAAGGGAATGAAACCTTCGGAAACGTGATTTTCTCACCGAACGTGATCCAGAAGACTTGGACCCTACGCCAAGGAACCAGAGAGGCGGTCACGGGGGGCTGCCTCGTGGGCCTCCTGTTGCTCCACCGACGTACTCCTTCCTCCTATATATACCTATGTACCCCCAAACGATCAGAACAGGATCCAAAAACCTAATTCCACTGCCGCAACTTCGTGTATCCACGAGATCCCATCTTGGGGCCTGTTAGGAGCTCACGGAGGGGGCATCTACCACGGAGGGCTTCTACATCAACACCATAGCCTCTCCGATGAAGTGTGAGTAGTTTACTTCAGACCTTCGGTCCATAGCTAGTAGCTAGATGGCTTCTTCTCTCTTTTTGGATCTCAATACAATGTTCTCCCCTCTCTCGTGGAGATCTATTCGATGTAATCTTCTTTTTGCGGTGTGTTTGTTGAGATCGATGAATTGTGGGTTTATGATCCAGCTTATCTATGAATAATATTTGAATCTTCTCTGAATTCTTTTATGTATGATTGAGTTATCTTTGCAAGTCTCTTCGAATTATCCGTTTGGTTTGGCCAACTAGATTGGTTGTTCTTTCAATGGGATAAGTGCATGGCTTTGGGTTCAATCTTGCGGTGTCCTTACCCAGTGACAGAAAGGGTTGCTAGGCACGTATTGTATTGTTGCCATCGGGGATAACAAGATGGGGTATTTATCATATTGCATGAATTTATTCCTCTACATCATGTCATCTTGCTTAAGGCGTTACTCTGTTTTTAACTTAATACTCTAGATGCATGCTGGATAGCGGTCGATGAGTGGAGTAATAGTAGTAGATGCAGAATCATTTCGGTCTAGTTGTCATGGACGTGATGCCTATAGACATGATCATACCTAGATATACTCATAACTATGCTCAATTCTGTCAATTGCTCAACAGTAATTTGTTCACCCACCGTAGAATACTTATGCTCTTGAGAGAAGCCACTAGTGAAACCTATGGACCCCGGGTCTATTCTCATCATATCAATCTCCATCACTTTTATACTTGCTTTGTTTTTTACTTTTCTTTTACTTTTCACTTTGCATCTATATACCAAAAATACCCAAAATATTATCTCTATCAGATCTCACTCTCTTAAGTGACCGTGAAGGGATTGACAACCCCTAATCGCGTTGGTTGCGAGTAGCTAATGTTTTGTGCAGGTATGAGGGACTTGTGCGTGGCCTCCTACTGGATTGATACCTTGGTTCTCAAAAACTGAGGGAAATACTTACGCTACTGTGCTGCATCATCCTCTCCCCTTCGGGGAAAACCAACGCAAGCTTAAGACTTAGCAGTGATGGGCGAGAAATTGTTGACCGGAGCAAGCGGGCGCCGGCATGCGCAACAGCGGCGGCGGCATATTGATGAGTGCGCGTATGTGAGCTTACTTTAGTTTTATATAAGGTTGGTCAAACTTAAAAGAAAACCGTACTAGTACACGTAAACATTAGACTTAGGCAGCACTTTTATTAGTTAGTACCACAACCACGATACGGAATCCTGTGCAAGCACGTGAACCGCGGCCGCGCGGTCGATCAAACGGTGCGTCACCGTGTCGCGCTCTAAGGACATACACCGAACCTTTTTGGGTGTGTGAAAACAATCCCCGGATATTACTCAACTTTTTTTCATGGTAAAGTTCTTGACGCTGCAATATTTCCATATATTTGAATTTCCAGTTCGTGTTTATTTGGATTTGGACGTTTTAGGTGCACCCTAGTCTTTTTTAATACTGATTTTGTGCGTGTGACTGAGAGAGACCGTGTGTATGTGTCCATATGTGTTTTGTGTCGGAAGGGCAATGCAGAGACGGTGTGCGTGTGATACAGACATAGAGAGGTGTGAATGTGCAAATGATCATACATGAGTGAGATATGGACAGATGCCGATACGTTGTGTATACATGAGAGAACGGTCTTCTAGTTTACTTGTGTGTGTGTGTGTGTGTGTGAGAGAGAGAGAGAGGAGCATCCGTAACACAACAACCATCTCTCTCGATTCGTCCGTCCCTCGCACGATCGCATGTAACACATGCATCAACGCGCACATTTTGACATCCTCACCCGGCCCCTGCCCACCTCAAGGCCCGCACAATATCTTTGTGAATAGCCATTTCTCTCCTTAGATTTGTTTTCTCTCAATATCTGACACACACACACACACATAGCACAACACACACACACCCTCCCCCGAGCACACAATTCATCCCCGTCCAAGGTTATACGACAACCACTCTCGCTTGTGCTTCTTTGCACCCCAACATGCACAAAACCTCAATCTTCAAAGAGGGCATCGAGGAGATCGAAGACGGCGACCACACCGCGCTAGAGAATGCGGGGCCATTTGGAAGCAGGATGATGTGATGACGGCTGACTGACTCCTCCCCCCACCCTCTCTCTCTCTCTCTCTCTCTCTCTCGCACAAAATTACCAATCCCTCTATCCCCCACACGAAATTATCAATCCCTCAACCCACGAGATCCTTCTCCTCTTGTCCATGTTTTTCCAGATCTCTCATCAAACATGTTGTCTCTTCTCCTTCCACGTATACAGAATCCGGATTCACACGCATCTCACATATATTACATGTCTCCATCTTTCTCACAGACCTAACTTCTTCCTCTCTCTCTCTTTCTCTCTCTATCCCTCTCTCGCTCTCTGTCTCGTTAGGTTTGTCTCCTACTCTCTCGTCCACATACATACAATCTTTCCCGCCCTATCTGCTCCATCTTCGCAAGCTCTCTCTGCACGTTTCATTCACACCTTGGGATATGTTCAAAATGTTGCTTCTATGATGGCTGATGTAGAGTTATGGTTGGTTTTGTTGCATCCTACAAAGTAATAACTATGAAATGCATTTAGGTTCTCGTTTTAATGGGATTATGTGAGTTTGAGCATGTTGTGAAGTACTATAGACCTTGTATACATCTTGGGATTTGACAATGATTGTAACTATTTAAATTGTATGGACCATTACATTCGAAGTCAATAGCCTAATATATTTATTTCACAATTTCAACAAATGATTAGTTCACTACAACCTAAGAAAACAAATGTGTACTCCCTCTGTTTTTATTTAAGTCCGCGTATTAGCATTGGTCAAAGTCAAGTTTTGTAAACTCTCAGAAAGCTTATAACAAAAAATATGAACATATACAATAACAAATATATACCATTAGATTCATTATTGAATGTACTTTCACATCATACATATTTGTTATGGTAATTGTTTATATTTTTCTATAAACTTGGTCAAACTTTAGGAAGTTTGACTTCGGTCAAACCTAATATGCAGAGTTTACTACTACTACTCGCTAGTTGCTTAGCCGAATCACTCAACACGCTACACGGGGAGTTAAGTGTCACAAAATTTTGAGGTCGGCGGGAAAATCTCCCGCGACCCTGATTCAAGCAGTGGGAAGTTACCATCATAACCTTCGGAACAGGCCTATGGATGACGCTTGGTAGGGGGCTGTTTTTGTAACTTCAGGTTCACCCTACCCAGCCAACCCCACCCCGGCACCCAGAGTAGTACACCTGAATACTCCCCATTTTCTATCCCCACCGCAAAATAGACTTCTTCACGGCACCGCAGCCTTCGTGCTCCTCCCATTTACATCGGCGCACTCGTCCACCGCAGCGCATCTGCCTCATCGACGACCTCGTACGCCTCACTGGAGCCGGTCCACCGTCGTCGTCGTACACGGAGCCTCTTCCCCGACATCATCTTCCACGGTCTCGGATCTGCTTCCCGGAAGCTGACGCCAAGCGCAGAAGCACCACCGTCGTGGACAATGAACTGACTCCTGTTGCCGACCATGACTCATAGAGGCCGCCGTGACCATCGTTTGCATCCTCGATTGGTAATGTGTGTATTGAATCACTTAGTAGTACATGTGCAGTTCCAATTTGTTCATACCTACCCTTCAAATTTCTTGTGTGCTATTGTTCCCATAAAAGTAATTGGTTATAGCCTCCATTGTCCAACAGAATATCAGCTTGTAATTATGCGTCGCTCCTGTATCGCGGTGTGCTTGGGTAGGTTTTTCATCTGCAACTATTAGTGTGGCAAATGATGGAAAGTTTTGTAGAACTAGCAAGATGCCCATGCATTGCACACATCAAGATGCATTTGTATGAGTAGTTTATCTTGTGAGAGAAAGAATGAACGAGGGAAGGCCTTATTTGCAAATCTGGAGAGGGGTATGGGTATCTTTTTGCCAAATTCCCATTGTTTCCTTTCTATCTGTCAGATATAAATCGAATGGCCTATATTGCAGGATGGCAAGCACACCATCATCACCAACTCTGTTTTTTATAAGAAAAAAATATAGAAAAAAAGTAGACAGTAGAGAAGTAGAGATAAATATTAAATATTAAATATTAAATAAATATAATAGTAGAGAAGAGAGTAGATATAGCAGAGACGTCGGGAAAGGATCGCGCGCGGGAAAAAGCGGCCGGGCGTGCGCTAGTTTTGGCGCGCGGCGTCCGACGTGCTTTATAAAATCCAATGCCCTCCCACCGCTCTGTGCCTTGCCACGGGTCTCTCCCCGCTCTATTGTGACGCCCCCGATTCAATCGTACACTAATCATGCACGCAAATGTGTACGATCAAGATCAAGGACTCACGGGAAGATATCACAACACAACTCTAAAACATAAATAAGTCATACAAGCATCATAATACAAGCCAGGGGCCTCGAGGGCTCGAATACAAGTGCTCGATCATAGACGAGTCAGCGGAAGCAACAATATCTGAGTACGACATATGTTAAACAAGTTTGCCTTAAGAAGGCTAGCACAAACCGGGATCTGAGATCGAAGAGGCGCAGGCCTCCTGCCTGGATCCTCCTAACTACTCCCGGTCGTCGCCGGTGGGCTGCACGTAGTAGTAGGCACCTCCATGTAGTAGTAAATAAATCGTCGACGGTGGCGGCTGGCTCCTGGGCTCCATCGCTGGTCGCAGCAACCGGGTAAAGAAAGGGGGAAAAGGGGGGACAAGGCAACCGTGAGTACTCCTCCAAAGTACACGCAAGCAAGGAGCTACACTACATATGCATGGATATATGTGTAAAGGGCCATATCGGTGGACCGAATCTGCAGAATGCCAGAATAAGAGGGGGATAGCTAATCCTGTCGAAGACTACGCTCCTGGCAGCCTCCGTCTTGCAACATGTAGAAGAGAGTAGACTGAAGTCCTCCAAGTAGCATCGCATAGCATAATCCTACCCGCGATCCTCCTCATTGCCTGTTAGAGAGCGATCACCGGGTTATATCCGCACTTGGAAGGGTGTGTTTTATTAAGTATCCAGTTCTAGTTGTCATAAGGTCAAGGTACAACTCCAAGTCGTCCTGTTATCAAGATCACGGCTATTCAATAGATTAACTTCCTGCAGGGTGCACCACATAACCCAACATGCTTGATCCCATTTGGCGGACACACTTTCTGGGTCATGCCCGCCGCGGAAGATCAACACGTCGCAGCCCCACCTAGGCATAACATAGAGGTCAGACGCCGGTCTAAACCTAAGCGCCAGGGTGCAGGCTCATCGCCTTAGCACACTCACACCGCGTTGCGTCGCTGGCGGAAGCAGACCTAGCCTAGCAGGCGTTCGAGTCCAATCCGGCGCGCGCCGCTCAGACGCTGGCGTCACGAAATGCTTTGGCTGATACCACGACGTCGAGTGCCCATAACTGCTGTTCCCAGTAGTTGGTTAGTGCGTATAGACCAAATGGCGGACTCAGATCAAATACCAAGGTCTCGTTAAGCGTGTTAAGTATCCATGACGCCGACCAGGCCAGCCCACCTCTCTCTAGGTGGTCTCAACCTGCCTGCTCGCTCCGCCACAAAGTAACAATCGGGGCCGTCAGAACCCAGCCCACCTCTACCGGGATGGAGCCACCTGCCCTTCAGCCCCATCTCCGAACAGTATCACAAGTAATGTAACAATGTAAAGTATATAGTATATGCCCGTGATCACCTCCAAGTGATCGCGCCCAATAGTATAGCATGGCGGAGACGGACAAGAGTGTAGGGCCACCGATGGAACACTAGCATCCTATACTAAGCAAGAGGATAGCAGGTAAAGGTAACAACAAGAGTAGTAAGGACAGGCTATGCAGCGAGATAGGATTAATCAAAGCAGAACATGCTACACTACTCTAATGCAAGCAGTATAGAGAAGAATAGGCGATATCTAGTGATCAAAGGGGGGGCTTGCCTGGTTGCTCTGGCAAGAAGGAGGGGTCGTCAACACCGTAGTCGTACTGGGTAGCAGCGGCGTCGGTCTCGGTGTCTAGTGAGAGAAGAGGGGGAAGAAACAATAAATACAATGCAAACAAATGCATGACGATGAATGACAGGACAAAGCGCGATGCTAGGTGTGCCCTAACGCGGTAGGAGGTTGTACTAGGATACTAGGTGTGCCCTAACGCGATACTAGGTGTGCCCTAAAGGGGGGGAACATCCGGGAAAGTATTCCCGGTGTTTCACGTTTTCGGACAGAAGAACCGGAGGGGGAAAGTTACAAGTTCGATAGGTTAGGGATGTGAGGCGGACGAACGGGCTGCGTATCCGGATTCGTCTCGTCGTTCTGAGCAACTTTCATGTATAAAGTTTTTCCATCCGAGTTATGGTTTATTTTATATTAATTCAAAGGATTATACTAGGGATTAAACTAATAGGGTCCCACATGTCATTGAGTGGCCTTTTAACTCAAAGGATTTTAGTGCATGAGACCACCTGTCATGGACAGGTTAGGCTGAACTAAAACCTAACTAAGCTAATTATCACTAAGCAATTTGGATAGGGTCGGCCACATCTCCAGAGAGCTAGTCAGCCCTTTTGGCTGGGCTGCACGCTTGAACAGGAGGTCGCCGGTGGCCTTGTGTAGCAGCAGCAACAGGTAGCAGGGGCATCAACCAGCAGCAGCGCAGCAGAGGAACATGGGCTACCAAGGCAGCGGAGCAGAGAGCATCGGCAACACATAGTAGCAGCAGTAGTAAGCTGAGCAGCAATAGCAGGAGCTGCAGCGGCAAGCAGAAGCAATGCAGCAGCAACGGCGGTAGGCAGAGCAGGGGCCACAGGCGGTTCTTGGGGCGCGCTTGGATGCAGCCAGTATGGCGACGGCAAGCGCCGGAGCGGCAGACGCGCTGCAGAAGGCGTGGTGCAGCGGCGAGTCACGACAGACCTTGGGCTGTGGTGGCGCCAGGGGCTCGCGAGCACAAAGCGCCGGACACGGCGACGGCGAAAACGGGTTTGATCGGGCGCGACGCTATAGCTCAAAATCAAGCGAACCTAGAGGCTAGTCTGCGTCTACATGGGCATGGGAGCACTCCCGTGTGCCTAGCTGGCCCCGGGACGGCCTGTAGCCATGGCGGGAAGCACCACAGCGGCGGCGCGTTTTGGCCGGAGCAAACGAAGACAACGACGGGACTATGACTATGGATCGAGAGCGGTTAGGAATGGGAAACGTAGCACAGCTCACCGCGATTCGGAAGAGGAGCTCGAGGAGGCTGGGGATGCAGTGAAGGCGACAGATTTGTTGATGGTGCCGCAACGGCCGGAGGTTGAGGAAGACGGCGATGGCGGCGATACGGTGCGGCTCCGATCGATTGAGAGCCCGTAGATGAAGAAGCAGTCGACAGTGGTCCTCCTGGACGTCTCCGGGCGGTGCGGGGTGGCTGGTTGTCGCGGAATCGACGGCGGTGCGTCGGCGACCGCACTCGGGCGAACAAGACAGAGATGGAGAGGGGTGAACGAGGGGAGTGGGGAGGGGAACGGGCACGCTAGGGTTCGAAGAGGGGGGCTCGGGGGCATCAAGTAGGCGCCATGGGGGAGGGCGGATGGTTGCCACGGCGACATACCTCGGCCATAGCCGGGGGATCTCTGCCACGACCCCCCGTGTGAACAGGAGGAAGGGGACGGTAGCAAGATGGGCCGGCCTGGTTGGCCTGATGGCCAGCTGGGCCGAAGCCCAGTGAGGGGGGGGGGTTCCTTTTCCTTTTTTTGTTTGTTTTGTTTTCTTTTACTTTTTCTAATATTTCTTTTCTGTTTTCTTTTAGTTCCTAAATATTTTAGTTTTAACAAAATACCAAAATGGCACCTAAATTGATGTTACAAACTATGCCACAACCACAAAAAGTTTCATCCCAGAATAATATAGTTTAGTATTTTACAAAATATAAAAGGCATTTAATTAATGGTTTTAGCTACTGATTTAATTAGTTTAGTGCATTTAAACATTTTATAAAGACTTGGTTTCTCCACCAATATATCTTATGAATTATTTGTCACAATAAGAACATTTTAGTTTTGACTTTTGAAAACTTTAATTGTTTGACTTGTTTTTTTAATTTTGGACCGGTTTCAAACTAACGGGAGATTAGCAACAGCAGTCGAGGTGACGTGACATCATTAGCAAGGGTTTACTGTAGCTTGATTATCCGGGCGTCACAATTCTCCTCCACTACAAGAAATCTCGTCCCGAGATTTAAGAGGGGGACTAAGGGGGAAAGGCCTGGTTACGAAATTCTAACGAATCTTCTTGGTCTTAGTTACTCTTCTCGAAGAGGTCGATCCATTACATTGATGTCATCATTTCTCTGCTTCAGGTCATCAGGAAGAAGTCGGCATCCTTTCTTCGGGATCTCCATCGTACTTACGATAGAATAAGGCGGGATTATTTCGAGAGAACGGACCTCTACAAGGTTGACTATCTTTTAGCTAACATCGGGAAAGGTGGCGGAAAGTAACTCTCGAACTGAAACTTAAGAGAGAGAAAAAAATTCGAGAGTAAAGGTAGAATGTACCATGAGAAGTTTCAAGCGGGCAGGCAATCGTTTGATGCCTGAAATAGGGCATGAAAAGGGGTTCAGAGCAACGAGAATAAGTATTGCGTCTGATACCAGAATAGTTCACTAGGAAGGTGGCTCGTGAATTACATACAAGGTCACGTGCGAGGAACAACCTTGAGAACAGGGGGTGTACAGGAGAGTCAGGTTTCGATCCTGTGGAACTGTGGGTTAAGGGCCCACCATGTGGGTTAAAGGTAGGAAGGGCGGAGACGTCTTGCGTGATCATGCAAGCAAGGCATGTCAGAGGGTAGCCTGTCGATTATGTCGGCAACAATGTCGATACCAAGGGCGAGGGACGAAGAGAACCATTTTCCTGCTCGTTGAACGAGGCGGACCAATAGGCAAGGTTCCCGTCCGTCGGTGGCTACCGAAATGTCATCAACAGTAGAAACAGGGTCCTACTGACACGGTTGTACACCAAGGTGTTTTACATAAGCAGAATATTACTACTGCTTATATAATATAGATCACAAGAAGGGTTAAGCAAACCAAAGGAAAGGAAAGGTGATTACCAGGTTAAACAGGCAATGGAAAGGAAAATGTGCTTAAACACGTATATCAGGGGTATATCCTTTCCAAAGTCAAGCAGAGGATGATATCCAAGATAGGATAGAAAGTAGAAAACCCTTTAGATAAGAGGAGAGAAATTTCATGACATTACCTTACCGGGTCATATAAAGACCAGTGCTATAACTCTTGGAAACATGTCCCAACCATCATATCTGACCGAGATTCAGATCTGATCAGTGTCAGGATACCTCAGACTCAGGATGCCTAAGAAGGAAGGGGTGCAACACAATTTTTACTAGGTGGTATTGCAAGATCCTCGAGGAATTTACTACAGAAGCGAGTTTCGAAACAAAAGCTCATCATTAAACCATGAAGTGATAAGGAGGTAGCTGATGATCTCAGCGACAATTCATCGAGACTTCCAAAAGATGGGTTTCCACAATTAAGTGAACAAGGAGATAACATTAGTCAGATCAAATGGTATAATGATGTATGCTCGAGGGAAACATACACAATTAAACATTGGTTGAAAGGTGCACCCAAAATATGGGCTGGGTTGCACAACCAAAGTCGGAATGGTGATTCAATAATCAATAGTCTAAGAATGAACGGCCGACCATTAACTTCAAAGCAATAGGGTTGCTAGAAGTTTTGGAATTACACATCACAGTCCATTTGTCGGTGGTCAGAAATAACTCGGTGACCAGGAAAAGAATGGTGATGGTGATAAGTATCACTTGTATCAAGAATTCTCCAGAGGTGGTGAAATTCTCACAACATTGAGGACATAAGAGATGTTAATGTTCCAAGGTAAAGAAGAACAACTACTGGATAGCAAGGAACTCAAGGTATAACACCAAACACGAACAAGCCTGTGTTGGTGGAATGGCAATAAAGTGGTCGATGATAACACAGATCATCAAGGGCAAGGATGGTATTTCTCATCATGAACTCAATTGATATCCTGGAAGAGCTCATAAGGTTGATGATGATCATGACACATTTGTCGAGAGATTTCATGAAGGTGTAATCAATCAGCAACGACATCAAGTTAAAGGAATGAGGTAGCGGAAGGTTATTGGAACCATGGGTAGGACACAAACTTGAAATCAAGATTGTTGTTCAAGGCGAACTGATATGACGAGGAAGATCGACGTAAGCTTAGCTTATCGTCGGAAATTTTGTGCTCCGGGATGAAGGACCCGGTAGCAGAGTTAAAATTTAGCACGATAATGATATAGCCAATCAGGCTAGCAATGACTTGAAGGATTAATAAACGCATAAGCAATGAATAATACTTAGAGTTATTGAATCGAAGTGCGGAATTGATTCACTTATCAGTGTTCTCGGTTGACGACAACCCAGAACCCAGGAAAATTGGAATCGGTGAGAAATAATAGTTGATGAAGAACCCATAAGAAGTTATGTAGTTTCATGATATTCTCGCGGTACCAGAGGGTATACTCAAGGGTAGAGCGGGATAGAGGTTGGACAAGTGAAATCATTTGCAGAAGGCAAGCACTTAAACTTGTCCAAGAAATGGGATCAAAGAAGAACAATATGGTCGAAACCACGGTCGCAAAAGACCAAGCATAGATAAGAGAAGAAGTCATAACAAGGGGATTATTATTACTACGAGAAGCTTCCATGATACGTTCCACCTCGGGTCCATGGGCATGAACACAAAGTTCAAGGTCGACTCCCACTTCTCCAAAGCATAACCTTACATTCACTTCTCGTTTCGATAATGGCATTAGTGTTGAAAGTTTTACCTGGTGAAATACCAGATGAGTAGGACCCGTGAAAACTTCCGAGTTCACACATAGTAAGGAAGGCATAGGTTCAACCCATCAGGGCATCTTAGGAACATATCCTCAAGAGTAAATGATACAAGCTCGAAAGTAGAGCATGGTTGACAAGGCAAATGATACAATTTACCAAAGGCATTATGTATCAGGGGAAGAACTCAAGGTTTTGAGAATATGCAGGAACGGTCGGATAATAATCCACCAAACGATCTGGCGGACCGCCAAGAATCTGATGTGAGCATATATGTTCAACCAGAAGAAGAATAATGCAAAAGGCATCGGATTATAGAAATATTTTGATAATTCGAGAGCTTAAATACAAGGAATTATGATTTCCAAATTGGGGGATCAGAAGAAGATGCTCTGATCAAAAGATAAGTAAGTCGAATAGACTTAGAGGCACAAACGGTGGCAATTCGATTGGTCGACAACCAGCTCATGTTCAAAATGACGTCTGAGCCGGAAAGATATTTTAGAAGGGTTGATAGATGATTGTGTGCATTCGCACACATGTTGAATCAAAAGGATCAAAATGACGGTGTCAAAAGATACTAGTGAATATTGCTAGTGATATGGGAGCATCCATAATATAAGCATACAAGTATTTGCAGAGCAATAGTTTGAAGAGGATGCTCAGAAGGTCGGATAGTATTACAGAGTATCTTATGAAGCATACGAACAACTGGGAATGAACAAATACTCAATAAGTGCGAGGAATTTTCAATAGCGGTATTCATGTGGTAAAGAACTGCAAGGCAGTAAGCTTAAAGGATTTTCGGAACAACGGAGAGCAATTTAGGGCATCTTGTACTAACAAGAGCAACTGAGGATGAAGGTATGAACGATAATCGTAGGTAGTTATCCATAAGGGTATATCGGTGGTAGGGGATTGTAAAGTCGGTGGGCACAAGGGTCTCGGGAAAACCTCGGAGTATCTTCGGAATCTTCTGGTGCAGCAAGCGATCATCTGGAGTGAGGGACTCTCCAGGAGAAAGTCTTTCGAGAACCTAAAGTTAGTCTTTTTAGCAAAATCATTTAACCCGAATAGGGGAGAGATTAGAGTCCCATAGTAAAGATCGAGGAGTAAAAGATCCTAGTACCACCCAATGGCGACGTGGGCCCATAAGGCACACAGCCATGTTAGTAAAGTTTTGTAATGTCTAGACTCGACTTCGGCCAAGGAGTTGGGAAGGGGGATTCCTACAGGCAATCGGCTCTGATACCAACTTGTGACGCCCCCGATTCAATCATACACTAATCATGCACGCAAATGTGTACGATCAAGATCAAGGACTCACGGGAAGATATCACAACACAACTCTAAAACATAAATAAGTCATACAAGCATCATAATACAAGCGAGGGGCCTCGAGGGCTCGAATACAAGTGCTCGATCATAGACGAGTCAGCAGAAGCAACAATATCTGAGTACAGACATATGTTAAACAAGTTTGCCTTAAGAAGGCTAGCACAAACTGGGATACAGATCAAAAGAGGCGCAGGCCTCCTGCCTGGGATCCTCCTAACTACTCATGGTCGTCGTCAGCGGGCTGCACGTAGTAGTAGACACCTCCAGTGTAGTAGTCGTCGTCGACGGTGGCGTCTGGCTCCTGGGCTCCACCGCCTGGTCGCAGCAACCGGGTAAAGAAAGGGGGAAAAGGGGGAACAAGGCAACCGTGAGTACTCATCCAAAGTACTAGCAAGCAAGGAGCTACACTACATATGCATGGATATATGTGTAAAGGGCCATATCAGTGGACTGAACTGCAGAATGCCAGAATAAGAGGGGGATAGCTAATCATGTCGAAGACTACGCTTCTGGCAGCCTCCGTCTTGCAACATGTAGAAGAGAGTAGACTGAAGTCCTCCAAGTAGCATCGCATAGAATAATCCTACCCGGCGATCCCCTCCTCATTGCCCTGTTAGAGAGCGATCACCGGGTTATATCTGGCACTTGGAAGGGTGTGTTTTATTAAGTATCCAGTTCTAGTTGTCATAAGGTCAAGGTACAACTCCAAGTCGTCCTGTTACCGAAGATCACGGCTATTCGAATAGATTAACTTCCTGCAGGGTGCACCACATAACCCAACACGCTTGATCCCATTTGGCGGACACACTTTCTGGGTCATGCTCGGCCGCGGAAGATCAACACGCCGCAGCCCCACCTAGGCATAACAGAGAGTCAGACGCCGGTCTAAACCTAAGCGCCGCAGGGTCAGGCCCGTCGCCCTTAGCACACCAACGCGTTGCGTCGCGCCGAAGCGCAGACCTAGCCTAGCAGCGTTCGGTCCCATCCGGCGCGCGCCGCTCAGTCGACATCACGAAATGCTTCGGCTGATACCACGACGTCGAGTGCCCATAACTATTCCCGCGTAGTTGGTTAGTGCGTATAGACCAAATGGCCAGACTCAGATCAAATACCAAGGTCTCGTTAAGCATGTTAAGTATCCGCGAACGCCGACCAGGGCCAGGCCCACCTCTCTCCTAGGTGGTCTCAACCTGCCCTGTCGCTCCGCCACAAAGTAACAGTCGGGGGCCGTCAGGAACCCAGGCCCACCTCTACCGGGATGGAGCCACCTGCCCCTTCAGCCCCCATCTCCGAACAGTATCACAAGTAATGTAACAGTGTAAAGTATATAGTATATGCCCGTGATCACCTCCCGAAGTGATCGCGGCCCAGTAGTATAGCATGGCAGACGGACAAGACTGTAGGGCCACTGATGGAACACTAGCATCCTATACTAAGCAGTAGGATAGCGGGTAAAGGTAACAACAGTAGTAGCAAGGACAGGCTATGCAGCAGTATAGGATTAACTGAAAGCAGTAACATGCTACACTACTCTAATGCAAGAAGTATAGAGAAGAATAGGCGATATCTAGTGATCAAAGGGGGGGCTTGCCTGGTTGCTCTGGCAAGAAGGAGGGGTCGTCAACACCGTAGTCGTACTGGGTAGCAACGGCGTCGGTCTCGGTGTCTAGCGAGAGAAGAGGGGGAAGAAACAATAAATACAATGCAAACAAATGCATGACGATGAATGACAGGACAAAGCGCGATGCTAGGTGTGCCCTAACGCGGTAGGAGGTTGTACTAGTGAAGGGGGGGAACATCCGGGAAAGTATTCCCGGTGTTTCTCGTTTTCGGATAAAAGAACCGGAGGGGGAAAGTTACAAGTTCGATAGGTTAGGTATGTGAGGCGGACAAACGGGCTGCGTATCCGGATTCGTCTCGTCGTTCTGAGCAACTTTCATGTATAAAGTTTTTCCATCCGAGTTATGGTTTATTTTATATTAATTTTCAAAGTTTTAACAATATTCTAGAATTATTTAATTCGAAAATATAAATAGAAAATCTTTTGTCACAAGGGGCTCTACTAGACGGTGTGTATGGAAGTGGGGCCATAGGTTGGGTTTGACCCAGTCAATTTGACTGGTCAACAGAGGGTTTGTGGCCCACATGTAATAGGAACATTAGTAACTAGGGATTAAACTAATAGGGTCCCACATGTCATTGAGTGGCCTTTTAACTCAAAGGATTTTAGTGCATGAGACCACCTGTCATGGACAGGTTAGGCTGAACTAAAACCTAACTAAGCTAATTATCACTAAGCAATTTGGATAGGGCCGGCCACATCTCCAGAGAGCTAGTCAGCCCTTTTGGCTATGCTGCACGCTTGCACAGGAGGTCGCCGGTGGCCTTGTGTAGCAGCAGCAACAGGTAGCAGGGGCATCAACCAGCAGCAGCGCAGCAGGGGAACACGGGCTGCCAAGGCAGCGGAGCAAAGAGCATCGGCAGCACATAGTAGCAGCAGAGTAAGTGAGCAGCAATAGCAGGAGCTGCAGCGGCAAGCGTAAGCAATGCAGCAGCAACGGCGGTAGGCGAGCGAGGAGCCATGCAGCGCGCGCGGCGCGATTGACGCAGCTGTGGCGAAGCGACGGCAAGCGCCGAGCGCGGACGGCCTTGTAGAAGGGCGTGGTGCAGCGGCGAGGTGCGACGGACGCAGGGTTGTGGTGGCCCCAGGGGCTCGCGAGCACAAAGCGCCGGACACGGCGACGGCGAACACGGGTTTGATCGGGCGCGACGCTATAGCTCAAAATCAAGCGAACCTAGAGGCTAGTCTGCGTCTACATGGGCACGGGAGCAGTCCCGTGTGCCTAGCTGGCCCCGGGACGGCCTGTAGCCACGGCGGGAAGCACCACAGCGGCGGCGCGTTTTGGCCGGAGCAAACAAAGATGACGACGGGACTATGACTATGGATCGAGAGCGGTTAGGAATGGGAAACGTAGCACAGCTCACCGCGATTCGGAAGAGGAGCTCGAGGAGGCCGGGGATGCAGTGAAGGCGACGGATTTGTTGATGGCGCCGCAATGGCCGGAGGTTGAGGAAGACGGCGATGAAGGCGATACGGTGCGGCTCCGATCGATTGAGAGCCCGTAGATGAAGAAGCAGTGGACAGCGGTCCTCCTGGACGTCTCCGGGCGGCGCGGGGTGGCTGGTGGTCGCGGAATCGACGGTGATGCGTCGGCGACCGCACTCGGGCGAACAAGACAGAGATGGAGAGGGGTGAACGAGGGGAGTGGGGAGGGGAACGGGCATGCTATGGTTCGAAGAGGGGGGCTCGGGGGCATCAAGTAGGCGCCATGGGGGAGGGCGGATGGTTGCCACGGCGACATGCCTCGGCCATAGCCGGGGGATCTCTGCCACGACCCCCCGTGTGAACAGGAGGAAGGGGACGGTAGCAAGATGGGCCGGCCTGGTTGGCCTGATGGCCAGCTGGGCTGAAGCCCAGTGAGGGGGGGGGGGTTCCTTTACCTTTTTTTGTTTGTTTTGTTTTCTTTTACTTTTTCTAATATTTCTTTTCTGTTTTCTTTTAGTTCCTAAATATTTTAGTTTTAACAAAATAACAAAATGGCACCTAAATTGATGTTACAAATTATGCCACAACCACAAAAAGTTTCATCCCAGAATAATATAGTTTAGTATTTTACAAAATATAAAAGGCATTTAATTAATGGTTTTAGCTACTGATTTAATTAGTTTAGTGCATTTAAACATTTTATAAAGACTTGGTTTCTCCACCAATATATCTTATGAATTATTTCTCACAATAAGAACATTTTAGTTTTGAATTTTGAAAACTTTAATTGTTTGACTTGTTTTTTTTTAATTTTGGACCGGTTTCAAACTAACGGGAGATTAGCAACAGCAGTCGAGGTGACGTGACATCATTAGCAAGGGTTTACTGTAGATTGATTATCCGGGCGTCACATCTATGCCTCGCCACCGCTCTCTCCCCGCTCTTTCTCGCCTCGCCGCCGCCGCGCCACCATGCCGCCGCGTTGCCGGGAATCTTGGGGATACCTTGGCGTCTGCGCGCGCCCCTCCGGTGGCTTCTCCGCCGAGATCCGGTTGCGCGGGATGCGCCTCGGCCTCGGCAATTTCAACACCGCCAATGAGGCCACCCGTGTGTACGACGCGGCGGCGTGGCGCCTCCGGTGGCCTCATAGAACATTGAACCTCCCCAACGTGCCGACGCAGGAGCGGGCGCAGGAGCTCGCGCCTCTGCCGCGGCTTAGCACCGACGAGGATCGTCGCGACAACCAAAGGCGGGAGCACCATCTAGGCATCACCGAGATGGACGAGGAAGCCATGGCGCTGTGGCGCCAACACTTCCCGCAGGACATCAACAACGAGCGCGAGTTCTACGCGCAAAGGAGGGCGGAGAGGGATAAGAGGAGGCGGAGCGAGCCGCCTATCGCGAGGACAAGCGTAGGCGAAAAGCAGACACTCAATTCAACATGAGGCTAGGAGCAGCGTCGCCCAGGGAATCCGACGATGATCAGTATCTTCACGCCTACAGTCAGACGTCGGAGGAGGACATCACCAAGGAGGAGTCGGACGATGAGGGGTAGTTGAATTATCTTTTTTTATCTATCTATGCTGAGAACTATACTCTACTCTCTAGTCTCTGCTTCTCGATCTCAGCACTGTAAACGCTTTTTTAAAGCGCCGCGCGTTCCGATTCTGTTGGAGATGCTCTAACATGGCAGACGAGTGCTTTAATGTTTCCCACAAGATGCGCGATATTACTAGTAGTATATTTTTCTTGCCATGTTGAGATTTTAAAACCACGAGTGCGAACATGCAGAGGAGCAATGAAGACCAAACACGGGATATTGGGGACATCTTCAAGGAGCGTGGCAAGTTTAAGAGGAGCTGCACCGAACCTGTAAAACGAGCTTTGGTAAGTAACACCCTATCAACTACTTTCGTTTAGCCTTGTGTTCTTCGATGTGTATATGTTGTAGTTTCTGTTTCTCTTAAGCCTGGTGTTCTTCGATGTGTAATAAGAAGAGTCTTAATCGTCCTAATGCTTTCGTTTTTAGCTTGATGTAGGAAGTGGGTGTCCTCACCTTGTAGTCTGTTTTTATATTTTTTTCCTTTTGAATTCACTTCTCCGAGTTCCGTTTATCTGGCTTCTACTAAATGGATCTGGGTTGCTCTGAGTATTGATCTAAAAAAGAAGTAACTTCATGTCCGGATGCAGTTCCTGCGAGGAGGGAAGTATGGTCAACCTCGAGATCATGTTTCCAAAATGAGGCTGGATTACACACAGGTGCCGTTCCTAATGATGCTGGATTAGACACAAGGTGCAAATTCGAGATGATGCTGGATTACACACAAGCCGTGTGGAGTCGTCGACTGTTCGTGTCCTCGTGGCTCTAGTAAAGGCTGAAAGAAAGCGTGCGGCAGCCCTTGAGAATGTAGCTGAGTTCCTGAAGAAGCGAAAAGAGCAATCAGATGCTCTCTTCATCCATGCCAAAGAAGAGATGGAAGAGGCCAGAAATAAGCTAGCAGAGGCAGAGCAAGCTAGGCGTCTCCTGCTATCTAAAACTGTTGTTAATACAAAATTTCCTTCATAATAGCTAGGTTCAAATGTTTATCCAGTCAGCATGCCTGTTGTGATGTTCGTGCATCTACTGATGTGGCACAATTTTTTTTTCCAGGTCATGTAATAACAACAATTACTTTCCAAACAATAACAGACGAAGCATTGGACATGGTATAGTTCACGCGCAAGCCCGACATTCCAAGTTCAACTTCCACATCAAACTCATGTTCACAGATATCTGCATATTCATACATAATGTCCACAACCATGATTCACTTCAAAGCAAAAAAATGTGAGGAGAATTATAAATAAAGAAAAACCTCTACTAGTTCCTGCTATCAGTGCGAGCACAACAAGTCAAGACCATGCGTAAATTAATTATATTTTAGTCATTTTTTGTGTTCTAAAATGCCTGCCGGCCCGCGGAAGGACATGTTATCGACACACGCGCGGACTCAATGAAGGCAGGCGGGACTGTCTTAAGCTGGTTGCACGTGGCGAGAAGGCGTGCTCAGCCAGGCCTGCAGCGAGTGGGGCCCTCTTGGCCGGCGCGCCAGTTCAATGCCTGCGCTATGAGAGGTCGGGTCCGTGTCAGAGCAATCACTCCCTCCAGTCCTTTTTTGTTTGGGTATAACAAAATTTCGTTTTCCGTTCACATTTTACAAGTAAAATTCATGGACAAACTTCGACCCAAAATACGATGGGGACTAGTAAACAAGAATGGAGGTAGTGGTTTTTTTAATCAAAGAAGGGTTTCCCCTTCCGATCATTACTGAAAACCAGCATCTAAATCTAAACCATAGTATTTTCCCTAGAACTACCAGGTTCAACATCTCGCAACATAAACCCATACAACCATACGCTAAGGAGGTACGTAGTACTATGAATTCCATTTTCGCTCCATACGAATCGTTCTAAAAACTACTTAGTACTTATAACGCACCATTGAAAATTGGAACTCTTAACCCGCTAAAAAATGAAATTTTAAACGTGGCTACTCGATCTATGGCAACTGGGGAGCCACCGCGCTCCAAGTCGTTCACCTGCGGTCCCGACATCAACTCCTATGGATCAAATTATCACGCGAGCTGACTATTCCTACAAAGGTGCTCCACCACGTACCCGGTACCCGCGAATGCAGCAATCGTGCACCTAGGGTTTTAGGGTTTATTTGTTAACGTCGCCTTTACGTAACACTCATGTGTGCGAGACAGCGAGAGGCCGACTGCGTGCGTGCGCCTCTTCTCTTCGTATATGTACTCCACCGTTTGTCTGGTGTCCAAAAAATTATAATAACTACTAGCAATGTGCCAATGCGTTGCCACACGATCAAAGGACATTAATAAATATTCACCGATTTGATAGAAAAAAAGTCTAGTTTTGAAATACGTATATCACTAAAAATATGTTATGTTTCACTCGGAATATATTCCTTTGGCGGTTTTGATGAGATAAGGGAGAAACGTTGTTGGTTTCAAGATTCGAGAAGTTGTATATGTCTAATTTCTACTATTACTAGCAAGATGCCCGTGCGTTGCACGGAACATCAAGATCTTGTGGGAGAAAAGGATGAACGAGGGAAGGCCTTATCTGCAAATGTGGTGAGGAGTGTGGGTAAATTGCCATATTTTCCTTCCTATCCGTCAGATAAATCGGACAACCTACATTGCAGGATGGCAGGCCCACTGATGACCCACAAGTATACGGGATAGTTGTAGCCTCTTTCGATAAGTAAGAGTGTCGAACCCAACGAGGAGATAAAGGTAGAACAAATACTCTATCAAGTCCTATCGGCCACTGATACGAATCTACGCACGCTTGACGTTCGCTTTACCTAGAACAAGTATGAAACTAGAAGTACTTTGTAGGTGTGATAGGATAGGTTTGCAAGATAATAAAGAGCACGTAAATATAAACTAGGGGCTGTTTAGATAAAGATGCAATAAAGTAAATATAGCGAGTGTGCAAAAGTGGTGGTAGGAGTTGTGAAATTGTCCCTAAGCAATTGACTACGTTACTAGACTGGTAATCACTATTGCAATTCTATTTGAGGGAGAGGCATAAGCTAACATACTTTCTCTACTTGGATCATATGCACTTATGATTGAACTCTAGCAAGCATCTGCAACTACTAAAGATCATTAAGGTAAAACCCAACCATAGCATTAAAGTATCAAGTCCCCTTTATCCCATACGCAAACAACCTACTTACTCGGGTTTGTGCTTCTGTCACTCACGCCACCCACCATAAGCAAATCATAAACATATTGCAAACCCTACAGCAGGAATCCCTCATGCTTGCGCGACACGGAGAGCACCATAGGACAGCACCGATAATAAAACATGCAACTCAAACCAATCATAGCAATTCATCAATCACCGATAGGACAACGAAAATCTACTCAGACATCATAGGATGGCAACACATCATTGGATAATAATATGAAGCATAAAGCACCATGTTCAAGTAGAGGGTACATCGGGTTGCGGGAGAGTGGACCGCTGAATATAGATAGGGGAAGGTGATGGAGATGTTGGTGAAGGTGATGGAGGTGTTGGTGAAGATCACGATAATGATGATGGACCCCGGCAGCGTTCCGGCGCCACCGGAAGCAAGGGGGAGAGGGCCCCCCTTCTTCTTCTTCTTCCTTGACCTTCTCCCTAGATGTGAGAAGGGTTTCCCCTTTCCTTGGCTCCCATGGCGTGGGAGGGGCGAGAGCCCCTCCGAGATTGGATCTATCTCTCTGCTTCTGCGTTCTCGGAATCTGCCCCTTCACCGTTTCTTTTATATCCGGAGATCCGTAACTCCGATTGGGGTGAATCTTTCGCCCAGATTTTTCTCATAAAATTAGATTTCTTGCGGCAGAAGAAGAGCTTCAACCGCCTTACGGGTGGCCCAGGAGAGTGCCAGGCGCGCCCAGGGGGGAGGGCGCGCCCCCTATCTCTTGGCCTCCTCGGGCACCGTTTCGCGTTGATTCTTGCTCTGGAAAATCCCAAATATTGGAAAATAATTCTCTGTCCGTTTTTATCCCGTTTGGATTCCGTTTGATATTGGGTTTCTGCGAAACATAAAACATGCAACAAACAGGAGCTGGCACTGGGCACTGGAGCAATATGTTAGCCCAAAAGTAGTATAAAAAGTTGCCAAAAGTATATGAAAACTAAATAATATTGTCATGGAACAATCAAAAATTATAGATACGACGGAGACGTATCAGCATCCCAAGCTTAATTCCTGCTCGTCCTCGAGTAGGTAAATGATAAAAAGATAATTTTTTATGTGGAATGCTACCTAGCATAATCTTGATCATGTGTCTAATCATGGCATGAATATTAAGACACGAGTGATTCAAAGCAATAGTCTATCATTTGACATAAAAAACAATAATACTTCGAGTGTACCAATAAAGCAATCATGTCTTTTCAAAACAACATGGCCAAAGCAAGCTTATCCCTACAAAATCATATAATTTGGCCATGCTTCATTTTTGTCACACAAAATGCTCCCATCATGCACAACCCCGATGACAAGCCGAGCAATTGGTTCATACTTTTTAACGCGCTTCAGCTTTTTCAACCCTCAAGGAATACATGAGCGCAAGCCATGGATATAACACTATAGGTGGAATAGAATATGATGGTGGAGGTTTATATGGAGAAGACAAAAAGGGAGAAAGTCTCACATCGACATGGCTAATCAACGGGCTATGGAGATGCCCATCAATTGATGCCAATGTAAGGAGTAGGGATTGCCATGCAACGGATGCACTAAGAGCTATAAGTGTATGAAAGCTCGACAAAAGAAACTAAGTGGGTGTGCATCCAACTTGCTTGCTCATGAAGACCTAGGGCATTTGAGGAAGCCCATCGTTGGAATATACAAGCCAAGTTCTATAATGAAAATTCCCACTAGTATATGAAAGTGACAATATAAGAGACTCACTATATGAAGAACATGGTGCTACTTTGAAGCACAAGTGTGGAAAAAGGATAGTAACATTGCCCCTTTTCTTTTCTTTTTTTCTTTTTTTTCTTTTTTCGGTGGGCTTCTTTGGCCCCCTTTTTTATTTAGGCTTCTTTGGCCTTTCCTTCTTTTTTCCTTTTTCTTTTTTTTCATGGGGCAATGCTCTATAATGATGATCATCACACTTTTATTTACTTACAACTCAATATTACAACTCGATACTGGAACAAAGATATGATTCTATATGATTCTTCCGGCGGTGTACCGGGATGTGCAATGATCTAGCGTAGCAATGACATCAAAAAATGGACAAGCCATGAAAACATCATGCTAGCTGTCTTACGATCATGCAAAGCAATATGACAATGAATGCTCAAGTCATGAATATGATGATGATGGAAGTTGCATGGCAATATATCTTGAAATGGCTATGGAAATGCCATGATAGGTAGGTATGGTGGCTGTTTTGAGGAAGATATAGGGAGGCTTATGTGTGATAGAGCGTATCATACCACGGGGTTTGGATGCACCAGCGAAGTTTGCACCAACTCTCGAGGTGAGAAAGGGCAATGCACGGTACCGAAGAGGCTAGCAATGATGGAAAGGTAAAAGTGCATATAATCCATGGACTCACATTAGTCATAAAGAACTCATATACTTATTGCAAAAGTTTATTAGCCCTCGAAGCAAAGTACTACTACGCATGCCCCTAGGGGGATAGATTGGTAGGAAAAGAGCATCACTCGTCCCCGACCGCCACTCATAAGGAAGACAATCAAAGAAACACCCCATGCTTCAAATTTGTCACACAATGGTTACCATACGTGCATGCTACGGGACTTTCAAACCTCAACACAAGTGTCTCTACAATCCACAACCACCCACTAGGATGACTCTAATATCACCATCTTTATATCGCAAAACTATTGCAAGGAATCAAACATATCATATTCAGCGATCTACAAGTTTATGTAGGATTTTATGGGTAACCATGTGAATAACCAATTCCTGTCATCTCTCGAAATAGATATAAGTGAAGCAAGAGAGTTTTATTCTGTCTACAAAAGATATGCCCATGCTCTAACAATTATAAGTGAAGCAAAAGAGTATTCTACAAATGGCGGTTTTCTATGTGAAGAGAAACAGGCAATGCAAACTTCAAATGATATAAGCGAAGCACATGAAGCATTCTATAAAGCCATACTCAAAAGATTTAAGTGAAGTGCAATGAGAATTCTATAAATCAACCAAGGACTATCTCATACCAGCATGGTGCATAAAAGAAAAATGAAAACTAAATGCAAAAGACGCTCCAAGACTTGCACATATCGCATGAACGAAACGAATCCGAAAACATACCGATACTTGTTGAAGAAAGAGGGGATGCCTTCCGGGGCATCCCCAAGCTTAGACGTTTGAGTCTCCTTTGAATATTTACTTGGGGTGCCTCGGGCATCCCCAAGCTTGAGCTCTTGCCTCTCTTCCTTTTCCTCATATCGAGTCATCCTCGATTAGACACTTCATCCACACAAAAGTCCAACAGAAAACTCGGTAAGATCCGTTAGTATAATAAAGCAAATCACTACTCTAAGTACTGTAGAAAACCAATTCATTTTTTTTCATTGTGTCTACTGTAATATAACTTTTTCATGGCTTAAATCCACTGATATAAATTGATAGATTCATCAAAACAAACAAACTATGCATCAAAAACAGAATCTATCAAAAACAGAATAGTCTGTAGCAATCTGAACATTCACCATACTTCTGGTACCCCAAATATTCTACCAAAATTAGTAAAAATAAAAATTCGTACAGAAAGACATTGCAAAAATAATCAGAACCATTTAACTTTCTAGTTAAAAATGTAAAATCACGCATTACAGCCAAAGTTTCTGTCCTGCACCGTACAAACGAACAAGCATTGTAAACATCGTAAAGGCAAACCTTGGCACATTGTTTTTATAATACAATGGAATTGTACAAGGGGTTAATTATTTTTGTTGAAAAGTTTCTGTAATTAAGATTCACAAAGTTTCCGTGAGCATGAACAAAGTTCAAGGCTAGCTCCCACTTCAACAATGCTTATCTCTCTTACTTTCACTTTCCTTTTTGAAAAGTTTTTGAGTTCCCCTCTTTATTTATTTTGTTTTTAGACTATATAAAAGCACTCAACAGAAATAAATGACTCCCTAAAACTTCCGGGTTGTCTCCCTGGCAGCGCTTTCTTTAAAGCCATTAAGCTAGGCATTTAGTGCTCAAGTAATGAATCCACCCGGATCCTAAGGTATATCAAAGCCAATTTTAATTAACAATGATTTGTGATTTAGTAGTGAGCACAAAGTAACATATATCAAGCAACAACGAAGTCTAACTCTCTTCCTATGCATCGGCATGTTATAAAAGAACAATTCATGCACACATAGTAAAGGCCAATGCATAGTATAAGCAGTTTCTTGCAATTTTATCATATTGGAAACATAGAGAGGTGGAGATATAGTTCCTCTCTCATAATAATTGCAAGTAGGAGCAGCAAGCACATGCATATTATATCTATCAAAATCATCATGTGTAATGGTAAAAGGCAACCCATCAATACAGTCCTTAATAAGCACAAACTTCTCCGATATAGTGTAGTTGGGAGAATTCAAAAAGATAATAGGACTATCATGCGTGGGTGCAATAGCAACAATTTCATGTCTAACATAAGGAACTATAGCAAGTTCATCTCCATAAGCATAATTCATATTGGCATCTTGGCCACAAGCATAGCAAGCATCATCAAAAAGGGATATTTCAAGAGAATCAATGGGATCATAGCAATCATCATAGCAATCATCCTTCGGTCAGCACGAAGGGGAATTAAACAATGTATGAGTTGAACAGTTACTCTCATTAGAAGGTGGGCACAGGTGATCAATCCGCTCTTCCTCCTTTTGTTCTTCGCTCTCCTCATCATCTTTTTCTTCCAATGAGCTCACAGTTTCATCAATTTCTTCTTCCATGGCTTCCTGCAAAATATTAATCTCTTCTTGGACAGCGGAGACTTTCTCAATAAAAGGATCAATATTGTAATTATATTAATAATTGTCATAGTAATATTTCAATATAGCAAAATTTTCAGGCCTATACACATCATCATCAAAAGCTCCATACTTTTCAAACAAAGATTCAATTTCATAAGCAGCCTTAAAAACAACAAAATTTTCAATTCGTTCAACATCATAGTAATCATATATACCATTATCATAAGAATCTAAGGTGTCATTATCATTAAATTTGCATGAAAAGGGAAGGTGTGGAGCCTTCATCCTAGAGCAACAAGTATAATCATATCTCAAGCATAGATCCCGAGCATACCAACGCAACATATTAATTTGATCCCATAATAGTTTCCCTTTTTGTGTCAAGCGATAATCCCTAAATTATTCACGTTGATCTAATGTTACTCCCATTATAAAGTTGAATAGGGTTTTCTCAGGATTATCAAAGTAGTACATAATATTTTTCACATAATGATCATCGAGGGTTTTAGGAGGTTCCCCATCTCCACGAGCAGCAAGTACACCTAATATTTTTGGGTATTTCGTGTTCCATATCCATAACTAAAGATAGAGAACAACATAGAACAACAAATAAAAATTACTTAGTGATAAAGCAAACAAGCACACACGAGAATATTCACCCCACGCTATGACTCCCCGGGAACGGTGCCAGAAAAAGGTCTTGATGACCCGCAAGTATACGGGATAGTTGTAGCCTCTTTCGATAAGTAAGAGTGTCGAACCCAACAAGGAGCTAAAGGTAGAACAAATACTCTCTCAAGTCCTATCGGCCACTGATACGACTCTACGCACGCTTGACGTTCGCTTTACCTAGAACAAGTATGAAACTAGAAGTACTTTGTAGGTGCGATAGGATAGGTTTGTAAGATAATAAAGAGCACGTAAATATAAACTAGGGGCTGTTTAGATAAAGATGAAATAAAGAAAATATAGCGAGTGTGGAAAAGTGGTGGTAGGAGTTGTGAAATTGTCCCTAAGCAATTGACTATGTTACTAGACTGGTAATCACTATTGCAATTCTATTTGTGGGAGAGGCATAAGCTAACATACTTTCTCTACTTGGATCATATGCACTTATGATTGGAACTCTAGCAAGCATCCGCAACTACTAAAGATCATTAAAGTAAAACCCAACCATAGCATTAAAGTATCAAGTCCCCTTTATCCCATACGCAAACAACCTACTTACTCGGGTATGTGCTTCTGTCACTCACGCCACCCACCATAAGCAAATCATAAACATATTGCAAACCCTACAGAGGGAATCCCTCACGCTTGCGGGCCATGGAGAGCACCATAGGACAGCACCAATAACAAAACATGCAACTCAAATGAATCATAGCAATTCATCAATCACCGGTAGGACAACGAAAATCTACTCAGACATCATAGGATGGCAACACATCATTGGATAATAATATGAAGCATAAAGCACCATGTTCAAGTAGAGGGTACAGCGGGTTGCGGGAGAGTGGACCGCTGAATATAGATGGGGGAAGGTGATGGAGATGTTGGTGAAGATGATGGAGGTGTTGGTGAAGATCTCGGTGATGATGATGGCCCCCGGCAGCGTTCCGGCGCCACCGGAAGCAAGGGGGAGAGGGGCCCCCTTCTTCTTCTTCTTCTTCTTCTTCTTCTTCTTATTCTTCCTTGACCTTCTCCCTGGATGGGAGAAGGGTTTCCCCTCTATTACTTGGCTCCCATGGCGTGGGAGGGGCGAGAGCCCCTCCGAGATTGGATCTATCTCTCTGTTTCTGCGTTCTCGGATTATGCCCCTTCACTCTTTCTTTTATATCTGGAGATCCGTAACTCCGATTGGGGTGAATCTTTCACCCAGATTTTTCTCATAAAATTAGATTTCTTGCGGCAAAAGAAGAGCGTCAACCACCTTACGGGTGGCCCAGGAGAGTGCCAGGCGCACCCAGGGGGGAGGGCGCGCCCCCTATCTCCTGGCCACCTGGGGCACCGTTTCGCGTTGATTCTTCCTCCGGAAAATCCCAAATATTCAAAAATAATTCTCCGTCCGTTTGTATCCCGTTGGATATTGGGTTTCTGTGAAACATAAAACATGCAACAAACAGGAACTGGCACTGGGCACTAGATCAGCATGTTAGTCCCAAAAATAGTATAAAAAGTTGCCGAAAGTATATGAAAGTTGAATAATATTAGCATGGAACAATCAAGAATTATAGATACGACAGAGACGTATCACCCATCATCATCACCAACTCTGTTTTTTATCCATACTCTTATAAAAAAATCATTGTCGGTGATGATCGTGTGCCTGCCATCCTGCAATATAGACCGTCCGATCTATATCTGGCGGATGGCAATTTTGCCAAAAGATACCCACACCCCTCTCCACATTTGCAAATAAGGCCTTCCCTCGTTCAAACTTTTCCCCCACAAGATAAACTACTCATACAAATGCATCTTGATGTTCCATGCGACGCATGGGCATCTTGCTAGTTGTTGCAAAATGTCCATGTGTGTGTGAGAGAGAGGGAGAGTGGAGGAGGACGGAGTGCATGTGTGACAAAGACACAAGGAGTGTGTGTGCGATAGGTATCAGCTTAAAATGAGGCGATAGTGTGTGTGCGCACGACCGAGAGGGCGTGTCTCAAGAATGGAAGAAAAATCTACATAGATACAAGGAGCGGGAGAGAGACATGTATGCGATAGTGGAAGCACGAGTGTGCGGGTGTATAAACCTATCTAGAGGCTAGTCGATAAATGTTTGTGAGAGAAATACGAGTCGGGGTGCAAAAGCGAGAGTTTTGTGCGTGTGAGAGAGAGACGGTAGTCGGGAAGGGGAGTGGAAGCAGGAGTTGTGTGTGTGTGTGTGTGTCTGGGAGAGAGCGGGGGTGGGGGGGGGGTTGTCTGATCGGTAAACAAATGAATAATGTCAGCCTGGGATGGAGACGAAAAGGAGACCGCAACAAATGTTGTGTCTACAGGAGAGAGAGAGAGAGAGAGAGAGAGAGAGAGCGTAATTTTAGTGGTATGAGTCATATGTAGAGACATATAGGGTGTGTGAGAGAATCCCATAGAGAGAAAGACAAAGTGAAAGACGAGTGCAGACTGTGTGTGTGGCGGTGAAAAGAAAGCTTAGGTACCGAGTGATACCAGGGAACAGTAGAGACGTGAGAGATAATGAAAACCGTGTAATGTATAATGATAGGGAGAGTGTGACACTTCTCAAGGGAGACGTCGAGAGACCATGTTTGCGAGGATAGGAGAAACATGAAGTGAGCGTGCGGGTGAGCTGGAGAAAAGAGAGTGATAGCTACATGAAGGAGCATGCATGCGAGAGAGATGGGCGTGAAAGGAGTGAACATAAAAGGGATTCAAATATTTGAATTCGAGATGATGATACATGTAATCCATACTCGAACCAAAATTGATCTATCAAACATGCATACTCATATGAATTCACGCACATCTATGCTATTTAATATGTAGATATTACTGATCTATACATTTTAGTAGAACATAATTTGGTTAAAATTTTTTGAATTCAACCTTAAGATTTTGAGATCATTGTATTTGTAAATCATATTATACATATAAAGGAGCAGAATTCTTTGTTGTGCTTTTGAAAGTATATATAAAAAAATGATGTATATAGAATTTAATTCCAATTGAAAATGGATCCTACCCGAAAAAATAGCATACAAACGGGATTCGAATTGAGTTGGCACGGTAAACGTGCACTCTGCAAAATTTGAACGAAGCGGGGAAAGTCGTAGTAACCGCCCGAAACCAAAATCTGCGAGATGGAAATTACTACTGCCTATCCCTGCCACGCAAAGCCTATCTACTGGATTTCTACAGGTTTCGATAGGGGTAGGTTTGTAATTTCACCCAAACGTGACGTAACCGCCTCTCACCCGGATTCATACACGGTGGGCACCAAAACACAGTGTGTCCTCGGCCGAAATCGACTCCCTCCCCGATTCATATTCATACACGGTGGGCGCCAAAAACAAACTCTCGTCGGCAAATATTCGGTGTATGCAAGATTACCGTCCTATCCCCAACCGACTAATATTGCTTTGATGTAGAAATTTGAAATGCGGGCTAAGTTTGTAAATTTCCTCGCATTTGAGACAAGCGCGCCCTGAATACATGGTTCCCCCCTTCCTCTCTACCTCCCTTTTCCCCATTCGGGTGCCAAAACACCCTCTCCACCCCACCCTCCTCCGTCCACCGCCGTCAGCCACCCCATCCACCGCTGTCCTCCTCCACCATGCCGGGGCTTATACCCCGACGCCGCCGTCTATTACAAGAGATCGACCTCTCTCGTCCACGGCTTCGGATCGGGATCCTTGCATCCCATCCTCTTGCTTCATCCCCGCCGTCGTCCACCTTGCCGGCGCCGCTCCTATGACCATCTCGTCCACCGCGCCCTGCCGCCACCGTCTACCCTCCTAGATCTGCTTCCACGCCGCCGACAGCCATCGCTACCGCAACACCATCAAATTCTCAGCAGATGCATACACGGCGCCGCACCAGAGGCGGTACTCTTTTGTATCTGCTCAACTTATTTATCGCAGCAAGAAAATAGATCGCCACTGCTTTAATCTGATTTCTTGTCTTGGTTGTGAAGTTGCCTTTGTCCAGTTTGCACCTTCATATCCGCCATGGCACGCTCAACACTATACTCCCAATGCTTATGGTTTTCCCCTTTTATATTCCACACTAGTTAAATCACAGTAGACTAAATTTCAAAATTGGGTCAGTCGATTTTTCAGAGCTCGCCGGAGTTCGTCGGTGCGAACGAAGGGGCTCGGGTGGTTGTGGGGCCTCGCCAAACGAAGAAAAATTGACGCAGGTGGGGGTTGGGGCGGGGGTGGGGGTGGGGGTGGCGGAGGAACACAGGCGGTGGGGGGCGGTGGTCCAGCCGGTGGCCCGTGCGGTGTTCTCTATGGGAAGAAGCAGAGACGAGGAATAAGAAGGGTTAGGAGACGTAGGATCTTCATCCAGCCGCCTGAAATGGTCGAGAGACAGCTGGGAGTTGCATTCTTAATGCACTCTGGTTCATCATGTGTGGGCACTGCGCAACCAACATTTTATTATCCAAAGTCTGCTTGCTCTTCTTTACCATGTTCCTCTTCCGTTCTTCTTTAATATGTACTCTCTCCGTTCCTAAATACAAGTCTTTGTATAAATTCCACCATGGACCACATATGGAGCAAAATGAGTGAATCTACACTCTAAAATGTATTTGGATACATCTGTATGTGATCCATAGTGGAAATATCTACCAAGACTTATATTTTAGAACGGAGGGAGTATGATAGTAGTACAGTATGTTCCTTGTACTGAAGATGAGCATGGACATTTGCAGTGTAGAGGTCTATACAGTCGGTTGTGATGAACACTTTGAGCCTCTTTGATTCGTAGGATTTTGTAAACATAGGAATAGGATTTGTAGTGCCCTGCCCACTTGAATCCTATAAGAATAGCAAGGAAATGCGGGGAGCTGTGTCGCCTTTGAGAGTTACACTGATATTAATAGTACCGCACCTTAAGTTGAAGAGAACTGGTATCCGAAGCCTTTCTAGCCGTACCGGCTGTATTAGCACATATATTCCAGCAAGTTCCACTTTGCTAATTTTACTCTGATGCTTACGGTTTTCCCCGTTATATCTACACTATGATCTGTGTAGCTGCTTTGTGTCGCACTAGCAGCAGTCCACTCTTGAAGCTAAACACTGCAATGACTTACAAAATTGGCACCAAAGCACTGAGTGCCATTCTGGATGCAATGAAACTCATACGCTCCCCACCTGTTGATTCTTGTTCAGAATATGATCCTATTGACTATGCTAACCTCGAGGAGTCAAAGGCAGATGGCCTGTCCTGTTCACCCATCAAGGTGTCTGTTCTAATTTGGCAAGGTTTTATTGATTGCGCGTATCTTGAATATGTTGTCTTGCATTTCTTCTACTTTGTTGCACCGCCATCTGCTAAGTTTACTCATCATATATGTCAAGATGCCATGCCCATCCATTATCAATACATATTCCATCTGTCATCATACCATGTTTTTTCACTCAAATGTTGTTCTGGTGCATCAGACATCAAAAAGGAAGAGGGTGATTGCCGAACCTGAAGGAGCACCAGCAAAGTCCTTGAAAAACGTTGTGGTGCCGGAGAAATCAGACAGCACCCCACTTATATTGGCTGTACAACCAATGACAGAAAATGTAGGACCGACTCCAGCAGACTGTACCCATACTTCACTGGCCACACCAAAAGGTATACCGATTTCATTTGCCATAGCACCAGCCGTACCACAGAAAAATACCACCCCAGCAAAAAGTACAGCAAGTCCACTGGTCGAAGACCTATCCCAACTGTAGAGATGGCCAATTCCTACAGATTGGAACCCCATTCCATTTATTCCCAGTTTAAAAGACAACACTTTCAATGTTGTTAGGGACTGCGTGCATATATTCCCATCATGGGAAGATTATAGTGACGACAAACATCATTTTCACATCTTCATGTCCAACTTACGTGTAAGTGCTATTATTCATGGTTATTATTTTCCTGTTTTCTACTGATTGAACACATAAATGATTTACATTACATTGTTGTAACTAGGAGAGGGTCAATCTGGATAGTCATGACGAGCAAAGCTTGCTTGTTCCTTTCAAAGAAGCATTGCAGCAGTATCGGTGTTACCTGAGGAAATCACATTTTGATGGCAAGTCTATAAACGAATTTCCTGTGAAGTCTCCTGTGCTAAATTTAGAAGACATTGAATGGAAAAACCTTGTTATGCACTGGTCTCATTCCTAGGATGAGGTACTCTATATGAAATCACATGACAATTTGAACTTCTACTTTTTCGCAAGTGCCTTACGGATCTTTTTTGCAGGAAATCTGCTTGAAGAAGAATTCCGGTTTGAAAAGAACGACATGATATCGCAAATATGCTGCCCGCTGCTTTGCTCTTGTTAGTACGTGTTGTCCTGTATCACTGTACTTGCATACATACCTGGTTCATTATGTGACAAACGTATGCATGATAGCTTGCTTATCAATTGTTCGCTCCAAATTATCTGATCTGTATGAATGGTTACATTAGTGTAGAGTATATCCAATGTCAATGAATTTTTTAGCTCTGCATTGTTCTTGTAAGTACATGCTGTCCTTTATCAGTGTACTTATATTGACTGGTAATTGTTCATGTATCATCACTCTGCAGCTTATTTTCCTTTGCCCTCCACTTTCTACACACCAGATCTATATTTACTCTTACCATAAGGTTGGTACTGAAAAAGTTTAGCTATGCATTGCTCTTGGCTGTACCTTTTGCCTGTATCGCTGCACTTACATTTATAGCTACTTGGTTATGTAGCATCACTCTTCATCTTATCTTAAATATTCTCCATTTTTTCGTATATTATCACATCTATATTTACTCTTAACAAAATGTAGAATAAAGGCAATGCTTATGAAGAAGATTCTGTGGTAAACTTCTTGGATTGCCACCCCCATCAGCATGGACAAGGGCTTTATAGAGCCTGTCTTCACCAATAATGTAAGTTTGTCCTTCTCAAGCCTTCAAACTTTGTTGTGTATATTTGGTTAGGCATGACTGCAACAACTCTTTATTTTTGGTGTTTGCATCAAATTGCATGTTTAAAGTTTATTATGTAGTTCATAAACAAAAGTTTGTCCTTCTCAATTTAAGTTCCCAGTTGTACAACCAAGTTCCTTCTTCATACCATGTAAATTAAACTATACAGAGCAAGTGATCATCTTTTACACTGCATGTATTCTTCTGTTCTTCATCTGTAATCCAGTGGTGTGGTGAACCTACCCACTACAGCACAATGTCATATTCTACAATGTCTTAACTATGAACAATGTCATATCATTCTACTATTATTTAAACCGTCTCTTTATTTGCCAATCTGAAATGGGATAAATTGACAGCACACTAACCATTGATACTTATGAGTTCTTGATCGGTAACCAGTGGTGTCGTGAAGCTGCCAACTCCTTCACAATGTCATTTCCTGCCATGTCTTGACCTGAACAATACCATATTGTGTTAATGCAATTTTAAACTGTGTCACTTTATTCGTCAAGAAGAAATGTGATGAATTGTCAAGACGATACTTTTATGTGCAAAACCTGTCATCTGTCTGCTTGTTTATCTTTCTGAGTGAGGAAGATATAAGTGTTGAACAAGCACAGTCTCATCAGCTTGCTCAGCTGCTTGCGCTGCAGCTCCGCAACAGGGCTAGCCTTTCTTGAACTCTATTGAAGTGTTGTCGGTTTTGTATATTATTTTGTCGGCGTGTTTATTTGCACTAGTGGCGATCTTTGATGCCCAGTGTATGTAATCTGCTGTCTGCTTGTGCTTTATTATCATAGTGGCGAACTTTGATGCCCAGTGGATGTAATATGCCGTAATTACTTTATTGTATAGTCTAGGTTTTTTCTTATTCACGATGCTGCAGTTATTTTACTGTATATATATCCTGTCTTCGCAGTAAACTGGCCAAACCGTAAAATTACGGTACATAATCAGGCCGTATGCAACCACGATGTATGATCTGCATCATGGGCCCCGTCATCTTGGTCCGTTAAAAGGCCAAAAGTAAATTGTCCCACTAGTAGATTCGGGCCTTTAATAGACCGAGTAACCCCCGACCCTCTTTACGCAAGAAAACTCAATGGGCTTTTAGGAAGCTGAGAAGTAGATTGGGCCTGAAACGTGCCGAATAGCTCACGGGCCGGTAGCAGCCCGAAATGGACCCCGACCCATGATTGTGCGAATCAAATCACGGGCTTTTTACAGGCCAAAATTGTCTCGGTCCTTGTTTGGCCCAATCAGATATCGGCTGCGAGCAGGCCAGATGCAAACCGAGCCGTAGTTAGGCCCAACTATATGACGGGCTTTTAACAGGCCGAAATTAATATAGGGCCGAAATGTTAAACGGGCCCTTAATAGGGCAAAACTAATATCAGGCCGAATTACTAAATGGGCCTTTAGCAAGTGGGCCCAAAAGCAAAGCGTCCAGTTGACGGGCCGAATCTGATATGGGCCATAATTTAGCCCAAAGCCTCTTAAAGGGCCGGACCTGATCTGGGCCGTAATTTGGCCGAGAACGTGGTAGGCTTTTAATGGGCCGGATCTCATATGGGACATTATTAGGCCCGGAACCGTGGCAGGCCATTAATGGACTGGATCAAATATGGGCTGACATTTGGCCCAAAACATGGCAGCCAGTTAATGGGCCGGCCTACTAGGGTCCTCAAAATCTTGTGCGCCTACAGCTGGGCCAGCCCATTAATGTTGGCGAAATCTCGTGGGCCTTTGCCCTGTGCTGGCCCATTATGACCCACAAGAATCTTGTGGGCCTTTACCTGGGCCGGCCCATTATGGCACACAAAAATCTTGTGGGAGTTTACCTGGGCCGGCCCATTATGGCCCGCAAAATCTTGTGGGCCTTTAGCTGGGCCAGCCCATTATGGTCCGCAAAATCTCGTGGGCCTTTAGCTGGGCCGGCCCATTATGGTCCGCAAAATCTTGTGGGCCTTTAGTTGGCCCGGCCCATTTAAACTTGATGGGCCGGTCCACGTGTCAACATATCATAGGCGCATCTCGCCCATTGGATGACTGACACATGTGCCAACGCGGAGCTGACACGTGTCTACTCCAGCCAATGGTGATTTTACACATGGAAAATCCCCATTGGTCGGGGCGGTTAACGGGTTATCGGATCCAAAACCCGACCTGATAGCTTAACGGCGTTCCATTACGGTGGATGCCACGTGTCGGTCACCCTTGACGAAAGCACTTCTGTGACGCGCGAGTTGTCGTCATGGAAGTGGACACTTTCGTGATGATAATTTTGGTAATGTCATGGAACACTTCTACGACAGCACAGGTATGACCATCTTGATTCTGTCATAAAATCGTCATGGATGTACATGCATGACAAAAAACACGACCTACTATGACAAACACGTATCATCACGGAAGTGTATTTTTTTTTGTAGTGCATGATCGAGGTTCATGAAGAAACCATCTCTAATATGGAAGGTCATAGTCGTGACTATGCCGATGAGATATCGGATCTCTCTAATGCGCTTGAGGAATCACACAACGATGACCATGCTAAATTAAAGAAAGATCTTGATCATGCTCTTGTTGTATCTCGTGTGCTCAATTCCGAGAAGGCTAAACTTGGGGTTGACCATGCTAGACTCAAGGAGGATTTTGATATACTTGATAAGGCTCACAAGGCCTTGAAGGGTTCTCATGCTAGCCTCAAGGAGTCTCATGATCAACTCCAAGTGAAGCTATCCAAGGAGAAAGCCACTTTTCCTCATATGGTCTTAATTGATAATGCAAATGCTACTAACCCGTGTTGTGAGCATGTGCATCTTGTGGAGGAGAATGCCAAGCTGAAGGAGCAGCTTGAGAAAGGCCGTGTGTCTTGCATACAAGGTGAGAAGAACCTCAACAACATTTTGATCAATCAAAAGGAAGTTGTGGCCAAGGAGGGAGTTGGGTTCGCACCCAAGTCCAAGAACAAGAAGAAGAATGACAAGACCAAACGACCTCCACCTCTCAAGCAAACTTTTGTGAAAGAGGGAGAGGATGCTTCTAAGGAGAAGAAGAACAATGTGAAGGGTGGTGGTGTCAAGAAGGGCAATGCCACCCCTTCAAACGAAGCCGGCAACTTTAACCCTTCCTATGTGTTATGTCGTGGTAGTGATGGGCATGTTTATGCTAAATTTGTTGGTTCTCCTTATGAGTACATTGAATGGTCTAATTGGGTTCCTAAGACCCTTGTTACTAACATCAAAGGACCCATTACAAAATGGGTACTTAAAACCAAGCATTGATTTCTTGTAGGTGTTTGCTTCCGGTGGGGTATCATGGTTGCTCGATAGTGGAGCCACAAATCATATGACCGGAAGCAAGGACTTGGTGGTGGACGTGCACAAGGTATCATCTATGCCCACCAATATCGAGTGGGGTGATCCCTCGTCTTCTAAGGTATTGGGTCTTGGCAAGGTGGTCATTTCTCATGATCTCACGATCGAGAAACTCATGCTTGTTGAGTCCCTTGCATACAATTTACTTTCTGTTTGTCAACTTGCAATCATGGGCTTTGCCACTTTCTTTGATATTGATACCGTGGCCCTCTTGTGGAGCAAGACTCTTAAAGTAGCCTTTGTTGGGCATGTCGAGAACGGTCTTTATGTGATTAACTTTTCAGAGCGACCCACTAAGACCACGATATGCCTAATGGCCAAAGTTGACGTGGGATGGCTTTGGAATCGCCATTTAACCCATGTCAATATGAGATCTTTGCAAAGTCTTCTCAAGGGGGACCATGTTCGTGGACTAACAAATGTTAGTTTTGCCAAATATCGTGCTTGCAGTGCTTGTATCAAAGGAAATCTACATGAGAAGGCTCACCCTCCCACGACTATCATCTACTCGAAGAGACCCTTGGAGCTCCTTCACTTGGATATCTTTGGGCCTCCACCTTTGATAGTCTTGGGGGTAGGAAGTATTGCTTGGTGATTGTGGATGATTATTCAAGATACACTTGGGTATATTCCTTCAAGAGGAAGAGTGAGACTCAACAAACCGTCATCGACTTTGCAAATGAAGCTCAACGTCAACACAGTGCAAACATCTTGACAATAAGAAGTGACAACGGCACCGAGTTCAAGAACTACACCTTGGATGAGTTTCTTAGTGATGAGGGGATCAAGCGTCAATATTCCGACCTTACACCCCTCAACAAAATGGTGTAGCGGAGAGGAAGAACTGGACGTTGATGGACGCGGCAAGGACCATGATGGCGGAATTCAAGTCTCGCTACAACTTTTGGGCCGAAGACATCAACACCGCTTGCCATGCATCCAATTGGCTCTACCTCCGCAAGGTCTTGAACAAGACTAGACTCCATATGATATACTTACCGGTAACAAGCCCAACCTCAAGTACTTCCAGGTGTTCGGTTGTAAGTGTTTCATTCTCAAGAAAGGTGTCTGTTTGTCTAAATTTGAGGCTAGAGCTTATGAGGGCATATTTGTTGGCTATGCTACAAACTCGCATGCTTACCATGTCCTCAACAAGTCCACGAGACTCATTGATGAGACGTGTAACGTGGAGTTTGACTAGAATAACGGCTCCCAAGTGGAGCAAAGTGGTACTTGTGATGTAGGTGATGAAATTCCTCCCCAAGCCATAAGAAGAATGGGTGTTGGCCATATCCTACCCATTGAGGAACCCCTTGTGTCCGAAGGAGAAGGACAATGCTTCATTCAAGTGGAGCCATCACCAACCCAAGACCCACACGCTTTCGAAGAACAAAGTGAAGGCCCTCAACCAAGTGAACAAGATCAAAGGCAAGATCAACCTCAAGGTGGTGGTGAACCACCAAGTGATGCCCAAGGTCAAGTTCTCCCTCCCAAGCAAGTTCAAGATCAAGAGCAAGCTCAATATCAAGAACAAGCTCATGACAACGCTCAAGATGATCAAGTTAACACTCCTCAACTCACTCTTAAGGAGGAATTGGAGCGTCGTGCCGCTAAGATTGCATCCAAGCTCACCACCAAAGATCATCTCATGACAAATGTGCTTGGAAGCTTAAGAAAGGGGGTAAGCACTCGTAGACAATTAGCAAACTATTGTGAACATCACACGTTTGTTTCTTGTGTCGAACCCCAAAAGGTCTATGAGGCGCTCGAGGATCCGAATTGGCTTAATGCCATGCATGAAGAACTCAGCATCTTCAAGCACAACAAGGTGTGGAGATTGGTGCCAAGGCCAACGGGGAACCATAATGTCATTGGAACCAAGTGGATATTCAAGAACAAGCAAGATGCTCATGGAATTATTGTTCGCAACAAGGCTCGTTTGGTAGCACAAGGCTACTCCCAAGTCGAGGGTATCGACTACGGTGAAACCTTTGCTCCCGTTGCTCGCCTTGAATCTATTCGTTTGTTGATTGCTTATGCTCCTCATCATAACTTCAAGTTGCAACAAATACATGTGAAGAGTGCTTTTCTTAATGGTCCTATTAATGAGTTGGTGTATGTCAAACAACCCCCGGGGTTCGAGGATCCCTATTTTCCCGATCATGTGTACCAACTCGATAAGGCACTATATGGCCTTAAACAAGCCCCACATGCGTGGTATGAGCACCTTACCAAGTTGTTGCAAGATCGTGGGTTTGAAATTGGGAAAATTTACGCCACTCTTTTTACTAAGAAGGTCAAAGGAGAGCTGTTTGTCTGCCAACTATATGTTGATGATATTATCTTTGGTTCCCCTAACAAAGCTTTCAGTGAGGAATTTTCCGCTCTCATGACCTCAAAGTTCAAGATGTCCTTGATGGGAGAGTTGAAGTTCTTTCTCGGGTTCGAAATCAAGAAAAGAAGAGAAGGAACCTTCATCAACCAAGCCAAATATATTCAAGACATGCTCAAGAGATTCAAGCTAAGTGACGTCAAGCCGACTTCCACTCCAATGCCCGTAAAATGCCAACTTGACATAGATCCAAATATTAAAGCGGTGGATCAAAAGGTATATCGCTCCATGATTGGCTCCTTGCTTTACCTTTGTGCATCTAGACTGGATATCATGTTGAGTGTGGGAATTTGTGCACGGTTTCAAGCCGCACCTAAGGAAAGCCACTTTGTGGCGGTCAAGCGAATCTTTCGATATTTGGCTCATACCCCAAACTTTGGATTATGGTACCCAAGAGGAGCAAACTTCAACCTTTTGGGCTATTCAGACTCTGATTGGGTGGGAGACAAAGTAGGTAGGAAGTCCACCTCCGGAGGGTGCCAATTTCTTGGTTGCTCTTCGGTGAGCTGGTCTTCTAAGAAGCAAAGTTGTGTGTCTCTCTCGTCCACCGAAGCAGTGTATGTGGCTGCCGTTAGTTGTTCTGCTCAACTTCTATGGATGAGGCAAACTTTGAAGGATTACAGTGTCATTTGTGACGTAGTACCTCTTTGGTGTGACAACGAAAGTGCTATCAAGATCTCTCTCAATCCGGTGCAACACTTCAAGATGAAGTATATCGAGATTCGGTATCACTTCATCTGGGATCACATTAGGCGAGGGGAGATCAAGCTCAAGTATGTCAACACTCATGATAACCTTGCAGATATTTTCACGAAGCCCTTGGATGAAGCAAGATTTCGCGAGTTAAGGCATGAGCTAAGTATCATTGATTCGAGCAATGTAGCTTGAACTCGTGCACACACCACCATACTCATCTTGATGTCTTGTTTAGGTGTACGCATGGACATAGAGGGAGTATTGTTCTTTCAATGAACTCTTCCTCCCCCCATTATGCATAAATTCATCAAGTCTTTCACATTAGCCATTTTTGATGGTACTTGTGCTTTAAAGATGAGTTTTGGTCATGGACACAAGGTTAAAATCTTCGCTGTGCCATACCTTTCACTCAAACATAGGTGGCCTTGGCTGTCGGTGTCAAAACCGACGGATCTCGGGTAGGAGGTCCCGAACTGTGCGTTTAAGGCTAATGGTAACAGGAGGCAGGGGACACGATGTTTTACCCAGTTTCGGGCCCTCTCGATGGAGGTAATACCCTACTTCCTGCTTGATTGATCTTGATGATATGAGTATTACAAGAGTTGATCTACCACGAGATCGTAGAGGCTAAACCCTAGAAGCTAGCCTATGATTATGATTGTTCTTGTCCTATGGACTAAACCCTCCGGTTTATATAGACACCGGAGGGGGCTAGGGTTACACAGAGTCGGTTACAGAGAAGGAAATCTACATATCTGAATATCCAGGCTTGCTTTCCACGCAAAGGAGAGTCCCATCCGGACACGGGACGAAGTCTTCAATCTTGTATCTTCATAGTCGAACAGTTCGGCCAAAGTATATAGTCCGGCTATCCGAGGACCCCTTAATCCAGGACTCCCTCAGTAGCCCCTGAACCAGGCTTCAATGACGATGAGTCCGGCGCGTAGATTGTCTTCGGCATTGCAAGGCGGGTTCCTTCTCCGAATACTTCGTAAAAGATTTAGAACACAAGGATCGTGTCCGGCTCTGCAAAACAAATTTCCACATTCCACCATAGAAAGTATAATATTCCACAAATCTAATTTGCTGACAGCTTTTTATAGCATGACATCACGCCACGGTTCGGTCATTATTCAAACCGTTTTTCACAACCAGCTACCGCACATAATGCGAGGCGGTTTCCTTGACACGTCTTATCGAAGTAGAGATCGTGTCCCCTTATCACGGGATTCTCATCAATACGGGTATGGGTAACCCAACCGCGCCATCAATCGTGGCGCTTGGGAAACAAGCAATCTTAACGGGCAAGTGGGGAGGCGCACAGTTTCTACCGCCTTTATAAAGAGATAAGGATTCTCCTCTTTCACCCACGCCTACTTCCTTCTTCACTCATACATTCTCGCATGCTCGAGCTCCAGCGCCCCAGTTCTCACCTTCTCCGCACAGCCAAACATGTCCGGAGCAGGAGGCAAGTGGGTGGCCTACTCCGTCAAGCAGGAGGACATTACGAAGCTCCGGGCGGCCGGATACTTGGCTGCAGATATTGCGCACCGGATCCCGGACGCAAGGCAGATCATTCCGACTCCGGGACCCATTGAGAGGGTCGTGCTCCTGGCCTCTTCGTCCGCGGACTGGGATTCCCCCTCCACCCATTTGTCCGCGGGCTCTTGTTCTATTACGGGCTGGATTTTCATGACCTGGCCCCTAACTTCATCCTCAACATCTCGGCGTTTATCATCGTGTGCGAGTCTTTTCTCCGCATCAGGCCCCACTTCGGCCTATGGCTAAAGATCTTCAACGTGAAGCCGAAGATAGTGGTCGGCCAGCAGGTGGAGTGTGGTGGCGCCATGGCGGGCAAGATGCCCAGCGTCACCTGGCTCGAAGGCTCCTTTGCGGTGACCGTGAAGGGGTGGCAATCAGGGTGGTTCTACATCACCGAGTCGTGCAACGCCAACTGGGTGGCGGCCCCCGAATTTTGATCTGGCATCCCTGTGCGGCTCACTTCCTGGAAGAAGAAGGGCCTAGCCTGGGGCGCATCCGCGGTGCTGACCGGACTCTCCCGTGTCAAAGATGGGCATTCAACCTGTGGGAGTTCGACGTGGCCCAACACCAGACAGTGCAAGAGCTCTTTGACACGACGCACAAAGACGTCTGGAAGGTGTTTTTCAAGTCCAGCGAAGTCCCTCCTCCCACTTCTGAGGACCGCGGACTCAGCGCCAAGCGCCACGCCAATGCGGTAAGCATTCTACATTTTGCAAGATGTGCCTTTCCTCAATAAATTCATGGGAGGAACTTAAGCCACCGTACTGATCTAACAGGAATACATGGCAACGGCGGAGTGGATCGATTGTCCGGCTCCGTTGCCTGAAGATCCAGCAACCGCTCTCCTGACGGAGATGCTGGTTCCGGCGCCTTACGAGGTGTCGGAGAAGAAGGCCAAGAAGAAGGCCGTGGGGACCAGGAAAAGTCTCCGGCGCAACATGGTGCCGGACTCATCGTCCGAAGACACCGAGGGGCACTCCTCCAACGACAACGAGGAGGAGGAGCAAAACCCTCTCCCCCAAAACGAGGGGGAGAAGAAAAGGAAGGCTGCCCCTTCCTGCGAGGCCAAGGGGTCCAAGAAGAGACGGACCCTCCCTCCGGACCACTCCACAACTGCCGCCTATAGCGAGGAGGAGGGGCTACCCAGGGCCAAGCCCCTGGCGAAGTCGTAAGTATTCGTATGCCAGGATACTTCTTACACATTTTAGCTTTATGGCTTCTTATTATGTCAAGATTTGTTTGTGCAGTCCGCCCAAAGCCCATATCGACTTGCCCTCCTCGGATGGGTCCTTGAGCTCGTCGGAGATGAATAGCTATTCACTCCCGACGGCTTCCACTCCCCGGCCCATGAGGATGTCGGGCCAGGAGGAGGTAGTCCTGGAGACGCCTCAAGGCGAGAATCCCGACGCCGGGCTCATGGGGGGAAAGATCCCCATGGATTCGGATGAGGGGGCCGCAACAGGCTTGGCCCCCAGCCAGATACTGCACCGGAACCTCCAGTGGTTCCAGATTCAGGCAGGCAGCCACCCACCAAGGGGGGCGAGCCGTCTGTGCCAATGACCTCTGTCCATCCAGAGGCATCGGATAACCTGGTGGAAGCGCTTCAGAGCGCTTCCCTTGGTGAAGGACACCGTACTCTTATGAGTACGGTGATTGGGAAGGTTCAGTCCGCCAAGAGCGGATTGACCGAAGCCTGCGCCAGCCTCCTGACAGGTTTTGAGGTAAGTAATTTAAATTATGAGAAAGTATCACGGTGTAGACAGTAGCCCCTGATGCTCTGTTTGGTGTTCAGCAAGAGAAGCCGAACAGAGGATCAAATATTATTCCCAGGAGTCTAATCATATTACGTCTATGTGAATAAGAAAGCGTCGCTCCTAGCTGCCACCACTGCCACTACGGAGGTCTCCGGACTGAGGCAGAGCCTGGGGCGGGCCGAAGAAGAGCTCAGCCTCGTGAAGAGGCAGCTCGAGGAGAACAAAGGTAAGAAATACCCCGTCTGAACGTTATGCAAAGGAAAAAATCGTGGATGCTAATAGAAGCATGATAAATTTTGCTAGGGGCCACGACCAAAGTGGCGGCCCTTAAGAAGGCACTATCCGAGGCCGAAAACAAAGCGACTAAGGAGCGCACTGAGCGCGAAAAACAAGAGGCGCGAGTTGATGAGGTCCAGCAAGAGCTCCAGGACTTCGTCAAAAGATCCGAGTCCTTGGAGCGTGATTCCAAGACGCAAGAGTCGGAGCTTACGAAGGCCCCTTCAGAGCGCACTAGACGCCAAGGCCGAAGCCCAGAAGGCCCTCCAGGAAATTGAGGCTGCCAAGAAGATAGCTGCGGGTAAGGCTTTCATTATGCAAAGCAAGCATGTGGAGGAGACTTTCCTTTTACTTACCCGAATTCGGAGCTCTCCAGGAGCATTCGCAGATCTGTCGCGCAACATCTCTAATGCCGCAGAGTTCTACTGGGCTGAGGAGGGGAGCTTGATGGAGAAGCTGTTTTGGTCCCAGTATATTGGGGCCGAACACTCGATGTCCTTGAGCGACCAGGTAAAGAAATTGGTCGAACTCCACAAGGCGGCCGAACTGGCCATGAAGGACTTCATAGTCCGGCTGTGGCCTGGCGAGCCCCTGCCCAGCAGCTACTTCGGCTTTGTCAAGCGGATGGTGAATGCCTGTCCGTGGCTTGAATTCGTTAAGCGGTCCATCTGTATTGAGGGTGCGCGCAGGGCCTTAGCCCGTGCGAAGGTGCACTGGGGGAAGATGGACGCTGCTACGTCTTGAGCTTGTGTTGGTTTTCCTTGAAGAGGAAAGGGTGATGCAACAATAGTAGCGTTAAGTATTTCCCTCAATTTTTGAGAACCAAGGTATCAATCCAGTAGGAGGCTCCTCAAAAGTCCCACACACCTACACAAACAGACAAAGAACTTGCAACCAACGCATTAAAGGGGTTGTCAATCCCTTCACAACCACTTGCGAAAGTGAGATCTAATAGAGATAGTATGATAAGATAAATATATTTTTGGTATTTTATAATATAGATGCAAAAAAGTAAAGATGCAAATAAAAGTAGATTGGAAGCAAATATGATAAGAGATAGACCCGGGGGCCATAGGTTTCACTAGAGGCTTCTCTCAAGATAGCATAAGTATTACGGTGGATGAACAAATTACTGTCGAGCAATTGATAGAAAAGCGAATAATTATGAGATTATCTAGGCATGATCATGTATATAGGCATCACGTCCGCAACAAGTAGACCGACTCACACTGCATCTACTACTATTACTCCACACATCGACCGACTCCTGCCTGCATCTAGAGTATTAAGTTCATAAGAACAGAGTAACGCCTTAAGCAAGATGACATGATGTAGAGGGATAAAATCAGGCAATATGATATAGACCCCATATTTTTATCCTCGATGGCAACAATACAATACGTGCCTTGCAACCCTTTCTGTCACTGGGTAAGGACACCGCAAGATTGAACCCAAGGCTAAGCACTTCTCCCATGGCAAGAAAGATCAATATAGTAGGCCAAACCAAACTGATAATTCGGAGATACTTGCAAAGATAACTCAATCATATATAAAAGCATTCAGAGGAGATTCAAATATTTCTCATTGATAAACTTGATCATAAACCCACAATTCATCGGATCTCGATAAACACACCACAAAAAGAGTTTACATCGAATAGATCTCCACAAGAGAGGGGGAGAACATTGTATTGAGATCCAAAAAGAGAAAAGAAGCCATCTAGCTAATAACTATGGACCCGAAGGTCTGTGGTAAACTACTCACAACTCATCCGAGGGGCTATGGTGTTGATGTAGAAGCCCTCCGTGGTCGATTCCCCCTCCGGCGGAATGCACGGGTATAATAAATAAGCAGTAAAGAAAAAAGGGGCAAGTAAACTTAATAGCAAGCTGGTGATGTATACTATTTTCCCTTGTTATTCAAATGATACGTCAAAGCGTACATATACAAGTAGTGCGATAAGCAGAATAGGACTGTTTAACACATCCTAACCAGGAGCGGGCGGTATGCGATTATGTAAAACAGGTATAACGATCGTTATCAGAGACCCCCTGAGGATTCCCTCGTATGCCAAAGCTTCTTGTCCTCCTGGTGTGTCCGTCCCGCTATGTGTCTGATAGCCGGTCTTTTGGAAGTGCCTCCTGAAGGTAGGGACCTGAAAGAAAAAAGGGTGCAAAAATGCGTGTGTCTTGGGGCGGTCGAACAGCATTATGGACAGTGTCATGGACGTGCCTCCTCCTATGCCCATGGTATTTTAAGAGTCTAGTTATGTACGTGCGTCACGAATGTCGCCGCTTGGCTGGGACTAGGGCGGAGGCCGAATTGCTAGTCGAGCTCTGGACGTGCCGGACGATCCTGTTGTGGAGTACTCCAGACTCGCTTGACGGTATCCGGGTTCTTTATCGCCGAACTGGTTGTTTGCCTAAGAAGGTTGTTTTGTACTTCCACCGCGAGGGCCGCAGTGTGCTCCTCCGTACGAAGCGAGCTCCTTTTGTTTTCCACTAACTGTAATAACCCCGCGAGGTCCCGGCATTTTGAGCTTGAGATATGCATAATGCGGTACCGCATTGAATTTGGCGAATGCGATTCGTCCGAGCAGTGCATGATAGTTGCTGCAGAAAGAGATGATGTCGAAGACTAACTCCCCGCTTTGGAAATTGTCCGGAGATCCGAAGACCACTTCCAGTGTGATTGAGCCCATACAACAGGCCTCTACATCGGGCATGACACCCTTGAAGGTGGTTTTTGTGGGCTTGATCCTTGAGGGGTCGATGCCCATTTTGCGCACTGTATCCTGATAGAGCAAGTTCAGGCTGCTGCCGCCGTCCATGAGGACTCGTGTGAGATGAAATCCGTCGATGATGGGGTCAAGGACCAATGCGGCCGAACCGCCATGACGGATACTGGTAGGATGGTCCCTGCGATCAAAAGTGATCGGACAAGAGGACCATGGGTTGAATTTTGGGGTGACTGGCTCCATCGCGTACACGTCCCTTAGTGCATGCTTCCGTTCCCGCTTGGGGATATGGGTTGCGTATATCATATTTACTGTTTTCACCTGGGGAGGGGATTTCTTCTATCCTCCCGTGTTCGGCGGTCGGGGCTCCTCATCGTCGTCGCTATGCAGCCCCTTTTCCTTGTTTTCAGCATTCAACTTGCCGGCCTGTTTAAATACCCAGCATTCCGTGTTGGTGTGGTTGGCTGGTTTATCGGGGGTGTCGTGAATTTGACATGAGTGATCGAGTATGCGGTCCAAACTGGACGAGCCCCGACTGTTTCTCTTGAATGGCTTTTTCCACTGTCCGGATTTAAAGCCTCTGAATCCGGCATTGACTGTCGTGTCTTCGGCGTTATCGCCATTATTGCGACGCTTGTGTCTATTCCGTCGCGGCTTGCCGCTGCTATCCCTGGCGTCTGAATCGCCTAAATTTTTGGGTGTGATGTTACTGCAAGACAGCCAGCTGTCCTCGCCCGCGCAGAAGCGGGTCATGAGTGTCGTGAGGGCTGCCATGGACTTTGGCTTCTCTTGGCCGAGATGTTGGGCGAGCCATTCGTCGCAGATGTTGTGCTTGAAGGCCGCTAAGGCTTCGGCATCCGGACAGTCGACAATTTGGTTCTTTTTAGTTAGGAACCGAGTCCAGAATTTCCTGGCTGACTCTCTGGGCTGCTGGGTTATGTGACTTAAGTCATCAGCGTCCGGTGGTCGCACGTAAGTGCCCTGGAAGTTATTGAGGAATGCGTCTTCCAGATCCTCCCAACTGCCAATGGAGCTTGCTGGCAGGCTATTAAGCCAATGCCTAGCCGCTCCTTTGAGCTTAAGTGGTAGGTACTTTATGGCATGTAAGTCATCACCGCGGGCCATGTGGATGTGGAGAAGAAAATCTTCGATCCATACCGCGGGGTCTGTTGTGCCATCGTATGATTCAATATTTACGGGTTTAAACCCTTCTGGGAATTCATGATCCATAACTTCATCAGTGAAGCATAGGGGGTGTGCGGCGCCTCTATGTCGGGCTACATCCAGACGTAGTTCAAATGAGTCCGGTCTATTGTATTCGGCCCGGCCGGACTTTGGTTTATTGTATCTGACGTGACGGTCATCATCACGTCTTGTGGTGCGCCCCTGTGATCCGTAGATCGATCTTGACTGTCCTGCTTTGTTTTCCAATACTTCTCGCAGGTCCTTCGTGTAGCCCCGGGCCTTGGTATTATCGTTTGAATGGCGACAGGGTGCGGTCTGGACTTCGGGCTGGTACGCCGTTTTGTCACAGCCACGGGGTGGCCGGTCAGCCGCATCATGCACTGGTAGCGTGGGTTTTAAAGCCTCCTCCTCAAGTTGAGGTAGCAGCCTGCGCTTTGGGTAGCTTTTGCTAGGGCATTCGAGTCCGTATTCCTCGGCACCCAGGACCTCGGTCCATCTGTCAGTTAGCATATCTTGATCATCTTGAAACTGTTGCTGTTTTTTCTTCAGGCTTTTTGTAGTGGCTATAAGCCGGCGTTTGAAGCGCAACTACTCGACGGGATCCTCAGGCACAATGAATTCTTCGTCGCCAAGGCTCACTTCGTCTTCTGAGAGAGGCATGTAATTATCGTCCTCTGATTCTCCATCAGCTGCCTGTTCTTTAGGGCTAGCTTGCCCGTCCTCTTGCTCGGCCTGCTCGAAGCCTAGAAGGCAGGGTTGTCTTCGACTTTGGCACCATCTGGATTGTTATCTCTTGTGCCGGTATCGCTATTTTTGCTATGGCGGGGCTTGGAGCGGCGCTGATGACGTCGGTGTCTAGATTGCTTCCCCAAGGGGTTATCTTTCGTTGCCTCATCGCCATTGTTTTCTTTAGGGGTGTCCACCATATAAATATCATATGATGAGGTGGCTGTCCAGCGCCCTATAGGCGGTGGTTCCTGTTATTCTCCTACATCGTCGTCCATACCGTCGGTGTCTTCGGAGTCGAAGTCAAGCACGTCGGTTAAGTCATCGATAGTGGCTATGAAGTGGGTGGTGGGTGGGGAACGAATTTCTTCGTCGCCCGCTTCCCACTCTAGCCGAATATAGTTCGCCAGGAATCTCTTGACAAGGAAAGGGACTTTAGTGAGTTCAGCATATCACACAAGGGTGAGTGCTGAAAAATATCCGCGGCGGTGAACTCCACGACCGGTGCCCAATTAGATTCGATTGGCACGGACGCACGCAGTTCGGATCCTGTGACCGGAGACGAGTTCGAGGGTCCGATGACACCACCCTCACAGGAGGTGAAGTCAGTGTTCGGCTCCGACGCCGATGAGTGTGCGGCCTCCGTGGCAGGGTCCATCCACCCGTCCTCGGAAGGCACGATCTGCTCCGGATTGATTCCCGGCACCAACGCGGGTGCGATCTCCCGAATATTGTCCGACGGCAGATCAAAGTCATGTCCGTCGTGACTGTTCGGCGCACCTGTGATGGGATCGAATCCGTCGAAGATCAAGTCTCCGCGGATGTCGGCAGTATAGTTTAAGTTTCCAAACCTGACCTGATGGCCAGGGGCGTAGCTATCGATCTGCTCCAGATGGCCAAGCGAGTTGGCCCGTGTTGACGCTCAAAAATGGCATGATCGCAAAGAGTGACTTGAGTCTACAATGGAATGAGGTTAAAATTATGAGTTCATGTCACCATTTGATGGCCCTCGTCAAGATGATCGAAATAAATATGAAGATGGACCAAAACGGAGCTCAAGTGGAAAAGATATGACAATTTCGGAGATACCCGTGTTGACACCTGATAAAAGAATGGCACGAAACCTAATTAAGAAGGCCTCGGATGGAAAAATTTACAACTGCAAATTTCTTCGTCTCGTTGAAACGGACGATTTTCATATAAAAAGTGTCCCCATCCGAGGTCGTATGCAAAAGTTACAGGTAAAACCATGCTCTTCAGCAATGTTTGGCCGGATCATCCGGGCCGGGGTCCGGATCATCCGGGTAATTGAAGCACAAAGACACCAGAAGGTTGGCGCTGAAGCCGGATGATCTGGGTCCAGTCCCGAATGATCCGGATGGTGGCCGAGCAGTCCGGGTAGAAGTCCGGACGTCCGGGCAGTTTTTCCTGCTGCAGATGTTAGAAAACAGCCCGAAACTCCCTTAAGATGACCTCAGATCGAAAAGTGTTCAACATGAAAGTTGTGCGTCTCATCGAGACGGTTGATTCTTATATAAACTTCACCCAAATTCGATATTGTATGTGGTTTCTAGAGGCCAAACAATGATCTGCTGTCAGAAAACTGGGCTAGGCCGGATCATCCGGACCTAGAGCCGGACATCCGGGCCGGAGGTCATGAGAAGTTTGAGTTTGGTCAGATTTTGATGATTTGGGTGGCAAGGCAAGTCCTTTTCTTGTACATGAAGTCCATCCGCCTCTTATATAGATAAGAGGTGACGGCCGATTGAAAAACAACACACAATCGAACAAATCTATCTACACTTTTTACCTTTAGTTTTCCTTCTCCCTTCTTCTTCTTCTTCGTCGTTCTTCGTTCGTTCTTCTTGTTGTAGGGCGGCGAAACTCGAGGCCCTAGGGGCGGTCATGTCGACCTAGGGCAGCCCATAGCCGTCGCGCGCCCTGACGGGGTCCCTCCCGGGCGTGTGGGGTTTCGGGTCCTCAAAAGCGCCTGCCGGATTGTCTTGCGTACCGCGCTTCCGGCGGGTCTCCTTCGACGTGAGCTGCGGTGCATCACCCTCGGCGTTGGAGGTACACGGTGACGTGTTCGTGTGTGAACAGCCTGCAGTACAAAGCCGTCGAATACGAAGATCTGTCCGGCAAGGAAAACCTCCTCCTGGACCGCGTTATTGAAGATGATCGAAGGGGGCCATCAAGCCTTATCGCGACGACACAGTGGAACTCTCAATGAAAGCACCAATGTCGGTGTCAAAACCGGCGGATCTCGGGTAGGGGGTCCCGAACTGTGCGTCTAACGCTAATGGTAACAGGAGGCAGGGGACACGAGGTTTTACCCAGGTTCGGGCATTCTCGATGTAGGTAATACCCTACTTCCTACTTGATTGATCTTGATGATATGCGAGTATTACAAGAGTTGATCTACCATGAGATCGTAGAGGCTAAACCCTAGAAGCTAGCCTATGATTATGATTGTTCTTGTCCTACGGACTAAACCCTCCGGTTTATATAGACACCGGAGGGCTAGGAGGTTACGAGTCGATTCTGAGAGGAAATCTACATATCCGAATATCCAAGCTTGCTTTCCACGCAAAGGAGAGTCCCATCCGGACACGGGATGAAGTCTTCAATCTTGTATCTTCATAGTCCAATAGTCCGGCCAAAGTATATAGTCCGGCTGTCCGAGGACCCCTTAATCCAGGACTCCCTCATCGGCCACCGCCCTTCTTTTAGAAGCAGAGTTCGTTTTCTTGGGTCTTTCTCGCTCTTGCTTAGTCCTTTGTTAGGTCCTAGGTGTCATGATCTTCGAGTTGTGTTTTTCTAGTTGGTTGCTTCTTACTCTTGGAGATCATCCCACCATATTCCAGTGTCGTGCTCCATCCCAAGCCTTCCTCTACCTCTTAGCCATCTCATCCAATTGCACACACCTTGATCATGGCATGGGTAATGCTGACTGGGCGGTACAACCGGTGGACCTAGCGGTTCAACCGCTGGTACACTTGTTTGTACCGCCCTAGGAGGACCCCCAAGGGTGTCTGAGCGGTTCCACCGTTCGATCCCAGGTCGAGCTCCTGACCGATACTACCGCTCGGTCACAGGCGGTACTACTGCTGCCTTCCAGACAATGGTAGTATTGCCCGCCACCTTGGGTATGTATCAGGGAGCAGTACAACCGCTCCTCGGAGCGGTACAACCACTTTGCGTCTGCCAATAGTTATATAGGGTCAGGGCCGAAGGGGTTTTCTTTTTCCCCTTATCCCTTTCCCTCCTCCATCTCCTGCCATAGCTGCCGGTCGCCATTACCCCTGCTCTGGAGTGCTCGTCGCGCTCCGGATCCGTGGGCACTCCATGGATCCGCTCCGTGGAGGCCCCCTCCTTCCCGATCTCTTCCCATGGATGCCGGTAATGCCCTGTTTTCTTCTCTCTATGGATCCCTTTTTCCTTCTTCTAGGGCATTGCTTGACATTCCGCGTTTATTGTTCAAACTATTGGGTGGAAGAGATCTATATGCCCCATGCGTTGTTTGCATTGTCTTATAAGTTAGAACAATGTTAGTCTGATTTCGATCTCGTGGGTAGTCCTTCCACTTTTGGTAGTACTGCTCTCCCAGCGGTTCTACCACCACCTTGGGCGGTACAACCGCTTGAGCGGTTGAGGGAGTCCTGGATTAGGGGGTGTCCGGATAGCCGAACTATCACCGTTGGCCGGACTCCTGGACTATGAAGATACAAGATTGAAGACTTCGTCCCGTGTCGGATGGGACTTTCCTTGGCGTGGAAGGCAAGCTTGGCGTCTGGATATGTAGATCTCCTACCATTGTAACCGACTACTGTGTAACCCTAACCTATTCGTGTCTATATAAACGGAGGGTTTTAGTCCATAGGACGAACAACAATCATACCATAGGCTAGCTTCTAGGGTTTAGCCTCTCTGATCTCGTGGTAGATATGCTCTTGTACTACCTATATCATCAATATTAATCAAGCAGGAGTAGGGTATTACCTCCATCGAGAGGGCTCGAACCTGGGTAAAAACATCGTGTCCCTTGTCTCCTGTTACCATCGCCTAGGCGCACATTCGGGACCCCCTACCGAGATCCGCGGTTTTACACGACATTGGTGCTTTCATTGAGAGTTCCTCTGTATGCGTCACCTATAGGCCCGATGGCTCCATCAATCATCAACAACAGCGCGGTCCGGGTGAGACTTTTCTCCCGGACAGATCTTCGTATTCGGCGGCTTTGCTGCTGGAGACCAATTCGCTAGGCCATCTGGAGCAGATTGAAAGCTACGCCCCTGGCCATCAGGTCAGATTTGGTAACCCGAACTATATGGCCGATGTCCGTGGAGATTTGATCTTCGAAGGATTCGAGCAACAGCCAAGCGTGCCGCACTGTCTCGATGGGCACGGTCTAGCTCTGCCGTCGAACAGTGTCCTGGAGGCCGCACCAGCGTCCGCTCCGACCCTTAGCTCGGAGCCGACTCCGTCGATCGAGGACGAGTGGTTGGATACCGCCTCGGGGGCTACAATCTCTCTGGCGATTGAGCGAACTCCATCCTGTCGCTGCGAGCCGTGACTCAAGGTGCGGACTCCTCTCCGGTTCCGAACCCTCCAGCGCCCTGCCGTCGAATCCGATTGGGCGCGGTTATGGAGTTCACTTCCACGGACATCTTCGGCACTTCGCCCTTTGGCGACATCCTGAATTCACTAAAGTCTCTCTCTTTATCGGGAGAGCCTGGCGGACTACGGTCGGGAAGGTTGGGATCACGGACGGCGAAGAAATTCAGCGCCCACCACCACCCACTTTGTAGCCACTGTCGATGATTTAACCGACATGGTCGACTTCGACTCCGAAGACATCGGCGGTATGGACGGCGATCTTGGAGGCGACCAGAACCAGCGCCTACGAGAACCTTTGGAAGGCCACCTCGTCATCGACATATACATGGTGGACATCCCAAAAGATGGGAGCGGCGATGGAAAGCGGAGGATGACCCTCAAGAAGCAGCCCAAGCGCCCGGCGTCGTGGCGCGCTCTAAATCCGCCACAGCAAAAGCGATGATTCCGGCACGGGAGATAATAATACCGGGGACAGGTGTCGAAGACAACCCCCTCGGCGGGATTCAGCTCAGGAGTTGGGAGAAGCAAGTCCGCCTGACGGTCTTGCGTCGGCGAAAAAGGTGGAGGGCGATAATTATCGCCCCCCTCCGAAGATGAGGCAAGCCTCGGCGACAACGAATTTGTCGTGCTGAGGATCCCGCCCGAGCAGGAGGCGTTTCAAGCGCGGGCTTATAGCCATGGCAAGCAGCCTCAAGAAAAAGCAGCAGCTTAGAGCTGACCAAGACTTGCTAGGCGACGGATGGACTGTCCTTGCGGCGAAGAGTATGAACTCGAGCGCCCCTCAAGAGATACCCAAAGCATGGCTGCTACCCCAATTAGAGAAGCGGCACCCAAACCTACATCACGGCGCGCATGATGCGGCCGGCCGGCCACCCGTGGCGCGCGACGAAGAGGCCTCTACGGGAAGCGCGCCCGGACCTGCGATACATATTGGAGGACAAGGCAAGGGAAAACAAGATCGATCTACGGATCGGCGTGGGCGCCCGACCGTGATGATAACCGTCATGCCGATACAGCAACTCGGCGGGCGAACCACGATGAACAAAGCTCATTTGAGTTGCGTCGTGATATAGCCAATCTGAGCGCCGCACACCACTATGCTTCACGAGGCGAAGTGATGGATCATCAAATCCCGAGGTTTCAAACCCGTAAACATCGAATCATCGATGGCACAACAGATCCTGCGGTTTGGATCGAGGACTACCTCCTCCATATCCACATGGCCCGCGGTGATGATCTACGCCATCAAATACCTCCCACTCAAGCTTAAGGACCAGCTCGGCATTGGCTTAACAGCTTGCCGGCAGAATCAATTGGTTGTTGGGAGGACACGGAAGCCGCATTCCTTGATAACTTCCGGGGCACATATGTACGACCACCGACGCCGATGACCTCAGCCACATAATTCAGCAGCGGAAGAATCGGCGGACAATTACGGACACGGTTCCTAACCAAGAAAAATCAAATCGTTGACTGTCCGGATGCGAGGCCCTTGCAGCCTTCAAACATAACATCATGACGAGTGGCTTGCCCGGCACCTAGGGCGAGAAAAGCCAAAATCCATGGCAGCCCTCACAACGCTCATGACCGCTTTTTGCGTGGGAGAGGACAACTGGCTAGCTCGTAGTAACAACTTGACCAAAAACCACTGGTAGTTCGGATACCAAGGACAGCAATGGCAGGTCGGCGTGCAACAAGAACAAAGCGCCGCGTGCGGCGATAATGCTGAAGATACGGTAGTCAATGCGGATTCGAGCTCTAAACCGGTCAGCGAAAAAGCCGTTCAAAAGAAATACCGGGGCCCATCAATCTGGACCGAATACTCGATCGCTCGTGCCAAATACATGGCACCCCGAAAAACCAGCCAACCACACCAATAGGGATTGTTGGGTCTTCAAACAAGCGAGCAAGTTAAATGCGAACTCAATGACAAGGGGCTGCATAGCGATGGCGAGGAGGAGCCCGGCCGCGAACAATAGAGGATAGAAGGTTTCCCCCACAAGTGCGGACGGTGAACATGATATACACAACCCATATACCCAAAAGGGAGTGGGCGTGCGCTAAGGGGCGTATATGCGATGGAGCGATCGCCCCAAAGTTCAACCCATGGTCCTCTGCCCGATCACCTTTGATCGAAGGACCACCCACTAGCATCCGCCACGGCGGATTCACCGCGTGGTTCTTGACCCAATCATTGGCGAATTCACCTCACTAGAGTCTGATGGGCGGCGGTAGCAACTGAACCTGCTCTATCGGGATCTGATGCACAAAATGGGCATAGACCCTCAAGGATTAAACCCACAAAGATGACCTTTAAAGGCGTCATACGGGTGTAGAGGCCAATTGTGCAGGCTCGAGTTACACTCGAAGTGGTCTTGGATCCCGGATAACTTCGAAGCGAAGAGTTAATCTTTGACATAGTCCCGTTCCGAGCGGCTATCACACTTTGCTTGGACGAACCGCATTTGCAAAGTTCAATGCGGTGCCGCACTATCGCATACCTCAAGCTCAAGATGCGAGGCCCTCGAGGAGTAATCACGGTCAATGGAAACACGAGCGCTCTCTCGAGCGGAGGAGCATCTGGCTGACCCTCATGGCGGAGGTGCAAAGCAGCCTCTCACAGCAGTTCTCGAGTCCGGCCACTAAGCGTCCGGACAACATCAAAGCGCGCCGGGTAACCTACAACAAGACCACAGCACGATCCAAGCGCGCGTAGCACTCCGGCCCAAACCCCACCCTCGCAAATTGCAAAGCCCGATTACGGCGTACATAACTACGCTCTGGAGATACCTACAACAAGACCGCTGACACGATCCAAGCACGCGTAGCAATCCGCCCCAACCCCAGCCCTCGCGAAATGCGAAGCCAAGTACTACGCGTACATAACTACGCTTTGGAGATACCATGGGCATAAGGGAGGGCACGACCACGGCGCGCCGCATGCGGCTCAACCGCACTAGGGCTCCGATTGTGTCATTCTTTCTCTTTTTCTTTTTCTTACTTTCAGGACTCCGTTTTCGGAAGCCCTGTCCGGCACTAAATTGCCGAACTCACGATGCAACAGCCAGGAAGCGAAAGCTACGTCAGTGTCGGTGGTCTCTACTACGAGCATTATACCTGTTTTACATACCATCCATGCAGCTTACCCCACGAGAGGACATGTTAAATAGTCCCATCCCTTGCTTATCGCACTATTTGTATCGTTCTGCTTTCATTGCAGTACCTTTTTGAATAAACAATACATAGCTTTTGCCTATTATTGCACTCCTTTCTTTATCTATATATATGTTCATTTCATGACATGTTGCACCCGTACACTTTGGTACGGCCAATACACCAGGGGCTTAAGTACCCCAAAAATATGGTGTGATAAGTCCGAACACTTCCACAAGTGCGGCACCCCGAACTTATAGCATTATATGCATCGGCTCCGAATCATGTCTTGGGTCAATATTTGGGTTTGCCGGCTCCCATGTTTTGGTACCTTACGTTCCGTTATATCGGCTAAGGTAGCGCTGGGAGAACCACTGCGATTGTGCCCCGGTTGAGCTGGGTTGAGCACCTCAGTGGAGAAAGCTAAAACTGACCGTCATGATAGGGAGAGAGTCGGTCGCTGTTCGAGAGGTTTTTTCGGGTCCCTAAAGACTTATGCCGCTTAGATCAAGGAGTCGGCATTGTCCGGCCAAGGCGTGGATAGCGCCCCGAACTCGGTCTTCCGAATACTAGGGGCTTTGCCGAAATTTAAAATTATAGAATTCTATGGCTAAGTGAGAGTGTTCAAGCTCTATAAGTCTGGTTGCCTTGTTCGTTGTGTTGAGCGCCTCCCTCGAAGGACCCAAGAATGGGAACAAGAGCGCTCAAGTTTATCCCGAACACCCCGGCACTCGTGGCATGGGGGCTGAAGCCAACGACTTGCCATCTCTCAAATTTGATAAACGGCCACACAGAAGGTAATATTTTAAATTCACAAGCGTTGCTTAGCGCATATGAACAAGTTTTCAGCGTACAAGATAACAAATGCGAGTCTATTCAAAAATTACATCTTTGGAGCATTCACCCGCTATAAGGCGGGCACCCTTCATGACGCCCTCATAGTACATTTCGGGCTTGCGATGCTCCTTGCCCTTCGGTGGCCCGTCCGTCACAAGCTTCTCAGCATCCAGCTTGCCCCAGTGCACTTTAGCATGGGCAAGGGCCCGACGGGCACCTTCAATGAGCGGGCGCTTGATGACTTCAATCCATGGACAGGCGTCCACCAGCCGCCGCACTAGCCCAAAGTAGCTCCCAGGCATGGCTTCCAATGGCCACAGCCGAACTATGAGGCCCTTCATGGCCTGTTCGGCGACCTTGTGGAGCTCGACCAGCTGCTTCAGCTGGTCGCTTAGGGGCAGCGGATGTCCGGCCTCAGCATACTGAGACTAGAACACATTTTCCGTCGAGCTCCCCTCCTTGGCGCGGTAGAACGCGGCAGCATCAGACACACTACGGGGCAGATCTATGAATGCTCCTGGAGAGCTCCGGATTAGGGTAAGTAATAGATAATTCATTTCCACATGCTTGCTTTGCATAAAGAATTCCTTACCCGCCGCTATCTTCTTTAATGATTCAATTTCTTGGAGGGCTTTTTGGGCTTCGGCCTTAGCGGCTTTGGCACTCTCAAGAGCAGGCGAGCTCGAGACTCTTGAGTCTTGAGTCACGCTCCAAACTCTCGTGTTTTTCCACGAGCACAGGCTCTTGCCGCACCTCCGCCACCCGCGCCTCCTGCTTCTCTCGCTCGGTGCGCTCACGCCGCTTTGCTTCGGTCATGGACACCGCTTCCTTGAGTCGCCACCTTGTTCGTGGCCCCTACAATACCCACGTTATTCCTGTCATTTTTGCAACCAAATCCTTTCTATAAGGTATTACTTTAATAAGGTATTACTTACCTTCCTTGTCCTCGAGCTACTTCTTGGCAAGGCCGAGCTCGTTCTCGGACTTTCCGAGGCTCTGCTTCAATGCATTGACCTCCAGCATCGAGTCTTGGTGAGGTCAGCAAGCAGCGTGCATTCCCATATTGACATACTTATGTTAGACTCCTGCGTATATCTTTTAGATCCTCAGTCCGACTTTTCTTCCCCACACGAACTAAGCATCAGGGGCTACTGTCTATGCGGTAATATTTTCACATATTCTAAACCTACCTCAAAGCCTGTTAGAAGGCTGGTACAGGCTTCAGTCAGCCCGCTCTTGGCGAACTAACTTTCTGGATCACCACACTCATAACAGTGCGGTGCTCTTCGTCGATGGAGGCGCCTTTAAGCGCCTCCAGCAAGCTATCCGGTGCCTCCGGATGGACGGAGGTCACTGGCGTCGTAGTCTTACCCTTCTTACGAAGGGGCCGCTTGCCGTACTACGGAACCACTGAAGGTTCGGTGCAGTCCGCACAGGCCAGACTTAGAGCCCTCTGGGTTTCGCCCCCTTTGCACCGGTCAGGGAGGTCGCCTTGGCGCCTCCGGACCACCTCCTCCTGGCTGGGCCCCTTTTGGGACTCCACCAGCGGTGTCGTCGGCGACGAGGAGAGGAGGCGGTCGGAAGTGAAGTACTATTCATCCGGCGAGCCGAGGAGCCGCTTCGACAAGCGGCAAGCTTGTCCTTGGGCGGGCTACATGGTCATATTCAGGCGTTAGAAGACACTATCGCGACAAATAAAAAGTCATGAACTATTCCGTAGTCCGGACACTTACGATCTCGCCAGGGGCTTGGCCCTTGGTGGCCACTCCTCCTCGTCTTTGTCGGCGTTGGTGGAGAAGTTCGGAGTAAGGGTCCTTCCTTTGTTGGACCCTCCGGCCTCCCCAGTCGGGGCGGCCTTCCTTTTATTCTCTCCCCCCGCTGAGGGAGAGGCTTCTTTCTCCTCCTCCTCGTTGAGGGAGTCCCGGATTAGGGGGTGTCCGGATAGCCGGACTACCGTCATCGGCCGGACTATCATTTGCCGGACTATCATCATCGACCGGACTCCAAGACTATGAAGATAGAAGATTGAAGACTTCACCCCGTGTCCGGATGGGACTTTCCTTGGTGTGGAAGGCAAGCTTGGCGATACGGATATGTAGATCTCCTACCATTGTAACCGACTCTATGTAACCCTAGCCCTCCGGTGTCTATATAAACCGGATGGCTTTAGTCCGTGGGACAACAATCACAACAACCCTTACAATCATACCATAGGCTAGCTTCTAGGGTTTAGCCTCCTTGATCTCGTGGTAGATCCACTCTTGTAAACATCCACAATATCAATATCAATCAAGCAGGACGTGGGGTTTTACCTCCATCAAGAGGGCCCAACCTGGTAAACATCGTGTCCCTTGTCTCCTGTTACCATCCGCCTAGACGCACAGTTCGGGACCCCTACCGAGATCCGCCGGTTTTGACACCGACATTGGTGCTTTCATTGAGAGTTCCTCTGCGTGCCGTCACCGATAGGAAGGATGCCTCCTCCCGTCTTCAAGGACGGTATCTTCGCCAAAGGAGCCTTGGCCGCCGACCAAACTATCCGGCTAGGTGGTTTTCTTATGACCGCCTGTCCGGCCATCGCTTCGACAACGACCTCTCAAGTCGTCAAAAGCAATCTTCACGTCAGCTCGAATTCGCGGCGGCTGGATCAATAGAGCTCTCGTCCGTAAGCGAGCTCTTGGATCGCATCGCCGCCACAGGTATCGCTACAGACTACGATCAGATTGGGCTTAAACCCGATCCGAGAGAAATTAACTCTCCCGGTCACCCACCACGTTGCGATGGTAGAGGAACAATCGGCGACGCTTCTCCTGTATTGAAAACTAGTCATGTCCGGATCCCAGACCCCTCATGCGGATTCTCGCGGAGGGCGGGCTTCGATCAAACACTGAACTTAAAGTCGGGCATCGGACCAGACTCGTTGGACAACGTCCGAAATCAAAGCTTCAAAATTGGAAACTTCTTGGCCTTGAGCCTGAGATGGGTAGGGTTCGGACTTAGTTCCACCCACCCGCCTGGACATATGCGATCTAACTCTAATTCGGCAAGAGCCCGCCGAGACAGTACATCACTACTGGGCCAGATTCCTCCTGGTTATGGACAGGATAAAGGACTGCCGAGAGGAAAACGCAATCTCAGTCTTCTGCAATAATTGCACGGACAAGGGAATCCTAAACGCCATAAGTCGCCGCGACATCATGCGCTTCATTGACTTGGAGACCATCGTACAAAAGTATCTTGTGCGATGGAGCGCTGGAAAACCGAAAGTAAATTTTGGGATAATCCGGTCCCAATACATCCCTAGTCCGGAACCAAAGGGTGCATCATTATCAAGCACCTGGCTGAATACCAAAAACCAAAACCCCTAAAGGGTGCGGAACCGTCTTGGAGGGTTGGCTAAACGGACCTGCAAAATTCATAGCACAGAGGGCGCCACTCCAACTCATAGCCTTGAGCATGTTGGATACTACGGCAGGTGGCCAAAAGTGGCGAGGAGCTTCTAGCTCCGAATCCCAGCCCAGCAACACCAAGACGGTGTTAATAGTCTTGAGACTTTCGCATCCAATAACATGCAAGCGACAACTCCATAACCTTGCGAAGTCTACCAAGTAGCAACAATAAATCCATGGAGCGACACGGCTATTACCTTCAATGCCAGGATTTAACCTAAATTCGAACTGCCGGGCACCGGCCGCATTGGTCCTCGGCCCAATAGTAGACGGCTTTCGCCTTACTAAGGTACTCATGGATGGCGGAGCGGACTAAACCTCATCTATGAGGAAACCCTCCAAAAATGGAAATAGACTGGAACCGCATTGAGCGAAGCAGCACAACCTTTAGAGGAATAATCCCACCGGAAGCATGCTGCACAGGAAAAATCACGCTGGGCGTAGTGTTATTTCACGGACAATTATAGGTCGAGGAGGTCACGTTCAAGTGGCCCCATTCAGCAGCGGATATCATGCTCTATTAGGACGAGAGGCATTCACAATTTTTCAAGCTATACCCCATTATGGGTACATGAAGCTTAAAATGCCGGTCCCAGCGGAATTATCACTCTCGCTAGTGATCCGGACATAGCACTCAGCTACCGAAAACAAGACAGCCGCACTAGCCCTCGAGGCACTATCCGGCCCTAGCGGCCGAGGAACTCACCGCGATGCGCTCCACGGTGAACAGGGACGATGTGATACTTGATAAAAGATCCAAGTCCACCTCTTTTAAACCAGCGGATGAAATAGTCAAATTCCAGGTCCACCCAACGGACCCCACGAAGACGGCCTCCATCGGGGCACAATTGAACCCTGATGTAGACGCCAGATCATGAGAATTCGCCGGGAAAATTGGGACATTTTGCACGGCACCCATCGGATATGCCCGAATCCCACGCAGATTGGCAGAACACAGCCTAAACATCCTAAAAGGATTCAAGCCACTCAAACAGGCTCTTCGACGATTTTCCAAACCCAAAAGACAGGCAATGGGAGAAGAGCTAGCCAAGCTATTGGAAGCCGGATTCATCGAGACATCAAGCACCGGATTGGCTAGCAAACTTGGTGATGGTACCAAGAAGGACAAATCCTGGCGCCTATGTGTCGATTTCAAAGACCTAAATAAGGCCTGCCCAAAGGATCCCTTCCCCTCCCGCATCGACCAAATCATCGATGCCACCGCAGGCACGATTCATTGTGCTTCCGGGCGCATACTCCGGCTATCATCAAATCAAGATGGCGAAGCGGATCAAGCCGCAACAGCATTCATTACTCCATATGGACCATTACGCTTCAACACGATGCCCTTCGGACTTAAAACGCCGGCGCAACATATCAGCGCATGATTCGGACATGTCGGCTACCCAGATCGGCAAAACAGTAGAGGCATATGTGGACGACGTGGTCGTCAAAACCAAACACGTCGAAACTCTAGTAGGCGACTTGAGGCTCACATTCGACAGCCTCGAGCATATGACATCAAGCTGAATCCGGAAAAATGTGTTTTGGCGTACAATTGGAAAGCTGCTGGGCTTCATCGTATCCGGTAGAGGAATTGAAGCAAACCCAGCCAAGATCCGAGCTCTGTCACAGCTAGATATCCCAAAAGACCTCAAGCAAATACAAAAATTGACCGGATGCGTAGCGGCTCTAAGCGCTTTATCTCCGTCTAGGAGAAAAGGCATTACCCTCTATCGCCTCCTCGGTAGCACGAACACCAGTGGGCGGATGCTGCCACCGCCGGACTCGAAGAAATAAAGGCCATATTGGCAACAAATCCGGTCTGGCTGCGCCCAACTGGGCGAACCAATGTTGTTATACATCGCAGCTACGCATCAAGTTGTAAGCGGTACTGTCGTCGAACGAGAAGCGAAGGGCATAAATTCCCTCTTCAAAACCAGTATACTACGTATCCATCGTGTTAACCCCTTGCAAGTCCGTTACCGCACTATCGAGAAGATAGCGTCGCGGTGTTCATGGCATCCCGGAAGCTCGACACTACTTTCAAGAGTGTTCGATAACGATGGCCTCTGAAGTACCACTTAACGACATTATAAACAACGCGACGCGACGGGCAGGATTGCAAAATGGGCCATTGAGCTCTTACCATTTGATATATCTTACAAACCTCGGCGAGCTATCAAGTCTCAAGTTTTGGCTGACTTTGTCGCTGAATGGACGGCGAACTCCCTAAAGAATCTGGCGCATACTCCAATTGGATTATGCACTTGACGGCTCCAAAATGTTAGCGGATGGGGGCTGGCGTCGTATTGCGTCCCCAACCGGAGACACAGTCCAATCGTGCTTGAGATAATGTACGGACTCTAACAACGCAGCGAATATGAGGCCCTTTTACACGGTCTCCGGATGGCAATCTCCATGGGCATTCAACGCCTAGAGGTGCGCGGGACTCAAACCTGCAATATCCCAAATAAGCGGAGACTTTGGCGCCAAAGATCCGAAAATGGCAGCATATCGCAACGCTGTCCTCAAAATGTCAGCCGGTTGAAGGACTTGAATTCCATCCGTCACCCGGATAATAACCAAGCGGCCGACGTCTTGCACGCATTGGCGCCAAAACGCGACGCTGTCCTCCTAACATCTTCTGGAACGGCTCTTCAAGCCATCCGTACTATGGGAAGAGGAGTCCGAACTAACAATCCGGAACAAGCCGCACCAACCGGCGATCCAGCCGATGACATAACACCTTCCGCCCGACGACATAATGGCAGTAATTGCCCGTGGACAGAACCATTCCTCGCCTACTTGCTTAGGCGGAGCTTCCCAAGACCAAAATGAGGCCCGCTGCATTGTCCGCGATCAAAAGCCTACAAGGTCTATGAGGAGAACTTTATAAGAAAAGCACAACCGAGTCCTTCAAAGGTGTATCTCCGAAGAGGAAGGGCGAAACCTCTGGCTGAAATTCATGCGGACTAGGCGGACACCACGCCGCAGCTCGGGCCCTTGTAGGAAAGGCATTCCATACAGGATTTTCTTGGCCGACGGCTCGGCGGATGCCGGGACTTAGTCCAAAGATCGTCGGTTGTCGACTCTTTGCTAATCGAGCCATATGCCACCCACCGCCCTCAAAACTATACCAATTACCTGGCCGTTCGTGGTGCAGGGGCTTGACATGGTTGGACCACTTAAAGGGGAACCCACAAGCAAAGGTACCTATTGGTCATGGTGGATAAATTCACCAAATGGATAGAGGCCAAGCCGGTTAAAGCGGCGAGTCCGGACCAGTGATAGACTTTATATCCGGGTAGTACACCGTTATGGTGTCCCCACAGCATCATCACCGATAATGGCACGAACTTCACCGCCGACGAGGTTAAATCATGGTGCAAAAATATGGGCATCAAGCTCGATTACGCTTGATCTATCATCCTCAAACCAGCGGTCAAGTGGAGCGAGCAAATGGTCTCATAATGGCGGCATCAAACCCGGACTAGTGCGGTCCTTACAAATCGACACGCCTTTGGGTAGAGGCTCGACTCCATACTCTGGGGGCTGCGGACAACGCCTAACCGTACCACCGGATTCACACCATTTTTATGGTATCTGGCGCTGAAGCAGTTTTGCCTGCGACATCATTCATGACTCACCTCGAGTGCGCATGTACGAAGAAAGAAAGCGAGTTGGATCGGCGGGACAGCTTGGACACATTGGAGGAAGAGCGCGGCGTCGCCAAGGCTCGTTCCGCATTCTATCAACAGCAGGCTCGAAGATACCAAAGCGAGAAATGCGGGCCAAGACTTAGCGTTGGCGAACTGGTTCTCGCTGCCGGACAAGAAAAAGGACAAGCTCAAGCCCAAATGGGAAGGCCCTTCATCATTGATCAAGTCTTGACGGCGGGCGTACCGTCTCTGAAATGCATCGGATAACCGACTCGAGCGAACCCATGGAGCGCAGCCGCCTCCGGCGATTCTATGCCTAGCGCCGGACTAAGAGTTCGTCCCTTTCCCCCGTCCAAAACATTTTTTCTTTTATTTATTTCAGCTGCCTTTTGTTCATCTTTTTCTTCTCAAACCTATTCATCCAAGCCTTAAAGGGCTTTACCCGTGCAACGTTCGCGCACAATTGATGTGCTACCGCACTCATTATACATGGGGGCTTCTTTACCAGAAGCTTAATTATCTGGGCTTTATGCCCGGCATGTGTCAAGCCTCCACATGTACCTTTTATTCACCATTATATGCATCGATATGACTTAAGTTTTGGCCAAGCTGGGTTGCTGGCTCTTGTGCTTACCCCTCGTTCCCGATTGTTCGGCTAGGAGGTAAAGGAGCACCTCTGCGATTATTCTTGCCGGGTCAGCGGATGTGTACCTCGGACTGGGTGAAGCCGAAGCTAAGCGTTCTTAAGGGAATATTCGGTTGGTGACTTAAAAGATGATTTTTATCCACTTATTTATCTGCCCCAGATGTTTTACTGCTTTTTGCAGCCCGGACATGCACTTTAGGGCATGCCACCCCAATGGAAAGGAACCCTTAACGGAACTATTCTCCCCGGAAGATGTTTCTTACTAACCATGTAATATAACATAACTAGTTGGGCACTTATGCGATAAAGCACCGATGACCCCTCGCTTGGTCTCCACGCATACCCGGTTGTTTCATAACCGAGAAGGTATTCGGACACACTCCGGACTCTAGGGTCCCGAGGTCGGCGAAAAGGTCGGCAAAGACAAGCGATCTACAATCCGGCTAGAAGACATTTTGTATGTCATTTTATAATACATTGTCAAATCGGTGATTGTATTCTTCCTCAATCCGTCTAACAGGTTGTCTAATTTACAGTCTGTTGGGAAAATTTTGCGACCAACTCCACTTGGCGTATACTAAACTCACGGGATCTCCTTCCCATCGGGCCCCACAGTCCGACTTGACCATGTGGTTGGGATCCGCCTTCTTGTACCGCGTCTTTACCATGGCCCGAGCCTCCACAGCACCTTGGCGGCAGGCGAAAATCTTCCATAAATGGAAGCGCTGCCGCCTCACTAGCTTCTCCAAGCTCCCCAAGACCCTCGGGTATGGAGAAGGCCGGCCATAACGCTGGATGGCGCCTCTCATAGCCTGCCGAACTCGTTCGATCGGTTGCAACAATTCGGAAGTTGATCACCCGTTGTTATGGGCATCTCCTCCATGAGGCGACCTGTGAGCATACCTACGGACATATTACATCAAATTGACTTCCTCGCCAACTCTTCTTTTCAAAGGAGTTCGCTCAAGCACTACTATATATGCTGCGGCGAAGCCGCTGATTCTCCTTAACGGGCCCGACAGCTCGGCCGAGCGCCTTTCAGCTCTTCTCCAAGCTGGGCATGGGCATCCTGGAGCTTGTTCCTTTCATGCTGCACCTTATGCAGCACCCTCTCGCCGACCTTTAGTTGGCGCGAAGTTCTTACTGTCCGGATCTTGTCCGGCAGCACCGCAACATCGTTTTTAGACTTGCGCAAAGGCCAAACGCTACTTATCCTTCTAAAATAATGCGTTACGGAGAGGTCCTTGCGTTTCCTCTGCGCCGCACAATGCGGCCTCAAGTTGGGCCTTGCACTCTTGCAGCTCTGAGACAGTTGGGTATTCTTCTCGGTAAGATCCTGCATTTCATATGATCCTTAAATCAGTTAATATAACTACTTTAAGTCTCGGGGGCTACTGGCATATACAACCGTTAAAATCTCTTACCCGTATGTCTTTTACATACTACTCCGTGGCTCTGGTAAAACTATCTTGAGCGGCACGAAGGTGCGCGTCCCCGTGTTAAAGGCATTCAGCGCCTCGGGGAAAGCACGCACGAAATACTATCGGTGGCGCTTGTGATTCAGGGCACTCTCCACCTCGAGACTTGGTGGCGGACAGTCTTCGGCATCCTCTGTCGGAGGAACGTCCGGCTCGCGCTTTGCGCCTCCCCTCTTGACGGGTGCGGGAGCCCGGCTGGTAGAGGCTGGATTGACAACTTCCACGCCCGCGATCCGGTGGGCGCTTTTTTCCCTATAAAATCATGAGCACTCAAAAGCGCTTCCTAGGAACGTTGCTCTAAAAATGAGGAATTGTGAGCTACACCTTTGCGGCGGCGCTTGATCGCGCCGCGCTCCTCTTCCGCCTACCGGTCGGGGTGGCCCTTGTTGGTCACCACATGAGCTCGGCTTCGCCCGAGGGCACCTCCTGCACAGTGCCATCATGTATGGTGGTCAGAAATAAGCAAGGAAGGAATAGCGGTGTCGGGGCTTCGGCCGCAATCACAGGGAGCGGGTTTAGTCCGGGTAGTCGGCCGTGATGGCGACTAAAGCATTATCCATGCTGAGCTGGTGGAACACCCCATCGATTAGCTCCACCTTTATGTCCGGATCCTCTTCGGAGGCCGGATCCGGGATCTCTCTGGATCCTCAGGCTGCGGAGCGGACTTAGCATTCCCTCCACAGTCCGGCACGCAGTTCCTGCGTCGAAAGAATGACACAATGTAAGAAACTTAAGTTTCGAAAGGCACGGGTCGGACACGCTGAGTGTTCACTTACCCAAGGCCGGGGATTGTTCATGGAAAACCCATTTAACAGGTTCGTCTGAAGGAAATCCTCCTTCTCCCCTTATACAGGCGGACAAGATCGTCACGGATCTTGGCCGATTCCGCCCTTTATGCCATGACGGGTGGCATCATCCTCCCGTTGAAATCCCACATGGGGTGGCCCTTGTATTGTAGTGGCTGCACCCCACGCGTAATGCATGTTGCCATGACTCCGATCATGGTCAACCAGGCATGGGCCAGTAACCTTATTCGGATCATCAGATAATGGACGCTCTTGTCTTCCTCGATCGGGGCTCGCGGGCGCCAACTAAGGCGTTTCTTGAGGAGCATTGCTGAACTCCGGAGGCCGATCCGAACAGGGTCCGGCAGCGGGCGTCTTCTATATAAACCATTCCGAAGGCCAGTCTTGAGCGCCTTCTTAGGGGTTCGGATGGATATCCGGTCCGGCAATCGCCATATTTGGCGCCGCCCACTTGATATATGGACCCCTCGTGAGAGCGGGGACAAGGCAAAACAACCTCTTCCACAGCGCGAAGTGGGGCTCGATGCCAGTGAAAAGCTCAAAAGAGCTACGTAACCCGCGATATGCAGGATTGAGGCGGGCGTGAGGTGATGGAGCTGGAGTCCGTAGGACTCGAGCCAGCGGAGGAATGGATGTACAGAAATCCGAGCCCCTTATTAGATGGGGGACGAAGCATACCCGCTCCCCTTTGTTGGGATTATGGGTAACCTCTGCTAGCTTCCCACCTTTGTAGGTGGCAAGCCCTGCTCGAACCGGAACCATGAAGGCGGAGGAGATATCCCCCATTTGGAGCTTCACCAGCTCGTTGTCGAAACAGAGCATCTCCTCCAATCTCTGGCGAAGGGCTGGGGCGCGAGAAGAGGAGCAGCGTTGACGGTCCATGATGGAATGGATTCTTGGTCGGCGCTCCGATGAGTATTTGCGAGAGGAAGATGGTGATTTGGATCTGGATTCTTGCCTCCCTTATAGGCAGATTATTACGCACAACTAGGGGTAAAACATAAAAGACACCTGGCTTTTCACATTCGCTGTAGCGTGGAAGAAGGCCCTTATTGGGCGTGGAAGCCAAGGCAGCATAACATTGATGAGGAAGCTGGACACTGTTACGGCGGTACATGGAACTTAAGGAGAACCCGCCTTGCAGCGCCGAAGACTACGCATCTGCTGGACTTATCGTCATTAAAGCCTGGTTAAAGGCTACTCTTGAGGAGTCCCGGATTAGGGGTGTCCGGATAGCGGGACTATCATTTGCGGACTATCATCATCGACGGACTCCAAGACTATGAAGATAGAAGATTGAAGACTTCACCCGTGTCCGGATGGGACTTTCCTTGGCGTGGAAGGCAAGCTTGGCGTCTGGATATGTAGATCTCCTACCATTGTAACCGACTCTATGTAACCCTATCCCCTCCGGTGTCTATATAAACCAGATGGCTTTAGTCCGTGGGACAACAATCACAACAACCCTTACAATCATACCATAGGCTAGCTTCTAGGGTTTAGCCTCCTTGATCTCGTGGTAGATCCACTCTTGTAAACATCCACAATATCAATATCAATCAAGCGGGGCGTGGGTTTTACCTCCATCAAGAGGGCCCGAACCTGGGTAAACATCGTGTCCCTTGTCTTCTGTTACCATCCACCTAGACGCACAGTTCGGGACCCCCTACCCGAGATCCGCCGGTTTTGACACCGACACTCGTCCTCAGAGGAGGATTCCGCCTCGGAGTCATCGGACGATGAGTCCGACAACACCTGGCGTCGGGCACTCCTTCGAGTCCCCGTGGCCTTCTTCTCCGGCACCACGTGAGGTGCGGAGCCAGCAGCTTCCGTCAATCGGGCGTCCGGCTGGGTCTTCGGCAAGGGCGGACGGTTAATCTGTCCGGGCGTCTTCAGCCAGATCTGTCAAAGGTTAGGGAGTTTTAGATCCCGCATAGAGTCAAACTATGAAAAAGAGTCCCATAAAGGGTAAAATAACACCTCGCTGGCTTGGCGTTGCGAGCTGAATCCGCGATCTTGGTGGCGGATGTAGAACCTCGGCGCCCTTGAACAGCACCTTCTGGCGTCTTACGTGCGTGAGTGTCGAAGAGCCTTTTCAGAGATTAGGTGCTGTGCGGATCGAACTCCACAATTGGAAGGCCCTTTGTTGGCATGGGAGAATCCGGCGGATGAGCATCACCTGGATTACGTTGACAAGCTGAGTTTCTTGTCCACCAGGTTTGGACGCAGGTTTGGAGTCGGGACAGCGCGTCCGAATCCCCCACGTCAGCCCGTCTCTTTCCATGATGTGAGCCGTGTGGGAAGCGGATCGAATTCGAGGGCCGCCGCCCATTGAGAGTCAGCGGCTCGGTGATGTAGAACCACCCGATTGCCACCCCTTTATGGTCTCCACAAAGGAGCCCTCGAGCCATAGGACTTTGGCCATCTTTCCAACCATGGCGCCTCCGCACTCCGCTTACGGCCGCCCACTACCTTCGTCTTGACATTGAAGATCTTAAGCCGTAAGCGAAGTGGGGCTGGATGCGAAGGAAGGCCTCGCTTTGCGACAGTGCGCCGAGATGTTGAGGATGAAGTTGAGGCCAGATCGTGGATATCCAGGCCGTAGTAGAACATGAGCCCCGGACAAATGGGTGAAGTGGAAAACCTAGTCCGCGGAGGAAGTGGGTGAGAACACCACCCTCTCATGGGGCACAGGGGTGGGAATGAGCTGCCCCTCGTCGGGTAGCCGGTGTTGGCGATGTCGCTGGACAAGTATCCGGCCTTCCACAGCTTTTGATGTGCCCCTCCGTGTGGAGGAGGCCATCCACTTACCTCCTGCTCCGGACATAGCTGGAGAAGGTTGAGGTGGGATGTCGGACTTGGGTGTTGGAGCTCGAGTCTTGGCGAAATGGATGGGCAAAGGAGGAAGAAGGCGTGGGTGGAAAGGTGGATCCTTATCCCTTATATGAATGAACGAAGCTATCGTCCCCGCCAGCTGGTAAAACTTCGCTTATCTCCCAAGCGCCATAATCAATGGCGCGTTTGGTTTCTACGTCCGTATTGATGAGAATCCCGGAATAAGGGGCACGATCTCGCTTTGATAAGGCGTGCCAAGAAACCGCCTTGCTAAGCAGCTGAGGTGGAGCAGTAAAAGCGATTCGATATAAAGGCACTGGCCGTGGTGTGATGTCACGCCCGGCGGAATACGTCAGCGGATCATGCAAAGTTATTCTCTCTCGGTAGTATGTGGAACTTGTTTTGCGAGCGAACACTATCCTTGTGTTCAAAATCTTCTATGAACTATTCGAGGAGGAACCCGCCTTGCAATGCGAAGACAATATATGCGCCGGACTCGTCGTCATTGAAGCCTGGTTCAGGGAGCTCTTGAGGAGTCTGGATTAGGGGTGTCCGGATAGGCGAACTATCACCGTTGGCGGACTCTGGACTATGAAGATACAAGATTGAAGACTTCGTCCCGTGTCCGGATGGGACTTTCCTTGGCGTGGAAGGCAAGCTTGGCGATCTGGGATATGTAGATCTCCTACCATTGTAACCGACTCTGTAACCCTAACCCTATTGATTGTCTATATAAAGCGAGGGTTTTAGTGCATGGGACGAAGAACAATCATACCATAGGCTAGCTTCTAGGGTTTAGCCTCTCGATCTCGTGGTAGATCTACTCTTGTACTACCCATATCATCAATATTAATCAAGCGGGGTAGGGTATTACCTCCATCGAGAGGGCCCAACACAGGTAAAAACATCGTGTCCCTTGTCTCCTGTTACCATTTGCCTAGATGCACAGTTCGGGACCCCCTACCCGAGACCCGCCGGTTTTGACACCGACAGCGGTACTACCGGTCGTAGAACTGGTACAACCGGGATATCTAAACCACACAACACTGTTCTATCTTCTCTGTTTTGCAGGCAACCTATTCCTCTGATCGTGTGTGCAATCCTCTCATCTTTGCTGGGTTTCTTGTTCTCTTCCCATTTGTGTGTGTGCAGGAGGCTCTAGTTCTCGCTCTGCTCCTCGTAGCAAGATCAATAAGAGGGCTCGGCGATCCAAGCAACCCGCCGAGACCACTGAAGAAGATGAAGTTGTGATTCCCACCAAGCCTACTCGCTGTGAAAAGTAGGCCGCTGCCAAGAAACGAGTGGTCATGCCTCTGCACAGATGGAAAGCCAAAGATTGGGAAGCCTTCCGGATTTCGAATCCTTATTTGGTTCCGGTTGCACCCCGTTGGACCAATGTTCAGTACTGGAATGAGATGCAAGTAAGGATTGTTCATGAGCTGTTTAAACACAACAAGAACCGGTTTGCCAAGCAGTGGACTATTGTTCTTGATCATTGGAGGAGCAATTTGGATTACTTTGGGGAGGCATTGGCTATTTGTGAAGAGTTTGACTTGATCAAGCTCATGTCTGTCAACACTGACTTTGACGTTCAGCTTGTCCATCAGTTTTATGCCACTATTCATTTTGGGGAGGATGGCGCTCACACTCTCTCATTCATGTGATGTGATGAGTTCTTTCAGATTCCCTGGAGGGCCTTCTGCAATGCCATTGGATATGAGGATACCGGTCTCGAAGGGAATGGTGGGATTCGTCCTCATGACCATCCCCACTCTATGCCTAAGGAAAACCTTGCTCCTCTATACATTCGGGGACGAGGCATTATTGCAGAATCCAAGGATCTTCAGAAGGTCTATGATATCATGCATCACGTGTTTCGCAATGTGCTTCTGCCCAAGGTGGGAAATCGGGATGAGGTTTATGGGTACCTAGTTGACTTGCTTTTTCCTATGAAGACCAAGGTGGGGTCTGGTTCTACCTTTGATGTGTCCAACTGGATGTGGCACGAGATGTACAACATGGTCATCTACAGGAAGGTCCCCATTTATGCTCCATTCGTCATGTGCTTTCTGAACTCCGTTTGGGCTGTTCGCCGTCCTCGAGAGCTACTCACTTCTCCAGATAACCTCACCGTGCATGAGGTCAAGCTACTCAGGAAGAAGAAGCATGTCGAGCCTCACTTTCCTGCTAATGAGCCCGAGGATGTCTATGCCACTTCAGATGATGAGGACTTTTAGATGGAGCCAATGGCCAAGCCTTCTTGGATGACCAAGCTCACGGCTAAAGTGAAGAAGACCTTCTGCCTTTAGAATGACATTCAAAAGAAGTTGTACAAGGCCCATGTCAATGAGAAGCTTGTCAAGCGTCGTCAGATTGCTATGATGAAGCACCTCAACATGCCCATGTAGAGTGGATCCGAGAAGAGCATCACCCCTGAGGACCGGTGGAACTTCGCGTACAGCACATGGTCAGATGATCAGGCTCCTCGCTAGCCTTCTACCTCCGCTGGCGCTACTAATGGTATCATGGAGGATGCTGACAGGGATGATGATGAGGAGTCAGATGATGATGAGGATACACATGCGACCGAGGAGTCAGAGGAGGAATACTGAGCTTTGGGGCGCTAGCTTCGCTCTCTTCCTTTTTGGTGTCGGGATGCCAAAGGGGGAGAGAGTTCTATTAGGTCTCGAGATTTGCATGGGTTTTTCTTGGTGTTGGTTCCTTCGTGCGTCGTGTTGAACATTAGTTTGTGGACCTTGTTACTTATCTCGACTTGCATGGTGTGAGACATGCGCTCCTCTACTTATCTTTATTATCGTTAATGTTGTTTATGTATCCGTTATAGTCTTTACTCTTATTATGTGCTTATTGCTTATCTTCGCTTGTCTAGTAAGAGTGGTGGGTCTATAAAATCTAGGGGGAGTCTTGCTCCTAATGTGTGCACTTGCATTCCAATAGAAAATTCAAATTAGGGCACACATCTAGGGGGAGTCCCATCTATATTTTCTAGACATCTCTCTTGCAAATCATGTTGTTGTCATCATCCACAAAAAAGGGGGAGATTGTAAGGACATTTCCCTACTTTGTGTTTTGGATGATGATGACAACCCTTTGTTGGTCTAATCTTGTGCTAAGTGCTTCAGGTTCTCGGTGTCTAAGCTTACATCGGTTAGCTATTCTCTCTGGAAGGAAAATATCGAAGACGATGTTTGGCTACGTTTTTATCTCTTTGATCGTAGGGAACCCGTACTATTAAGAGGGAATCCACATTGGAAGGAATTGGGGAAATCTTTGCACGTACACTTCTACCTCTCCCACCTTTGCCTTCCATGTTTTGTGTGAGAGAGAGCTCCCTTTCATTTTCAACTGTTTGATGTGTTCTCCCAGCGGTTGTACCGCTCGTTCGAGCGGTTGTACCGCTGGCCCTTGGCACTAACCCAACCATCGCCCCAGGGGTGATACCCTGGGGTTGAATAGCCCAGTCATGAACAAGCGGTTGTAGCGCTGCTCCCGGGCGGTGGTACCGCCACCATGCTTAAAATTGACTACGGTGTGTCATTGGCGGTTGTACCGGCCAAGTACCGCTCAACAACCGGTCCAGTTTCAGGTTTGATGCAGTACCTGGGTGGTGGTGGCCCGGTTGGTCTGGTTGTGCCCCGCACACCGGTACCACCAGTGGCCTAAACAGTTCTACTGCTTAGGACTTAGCCATCCAAGTGACCAGGGCCAGGCGGTTGCACCGGTGCTATGTCGCTTGATCACCGCACACAGGGGTGACACCCTACAGTTTTAAAGCGGTGGTTGAGCGGTGGCTGGGTGGTTGTTCCGGTTGTTCTCCACAACCGGTACTACCGCGTGTCTGCCCGGCTGTACCGTTTGATAGGGTTTCTGTAGGTTACCCGTGAGCCCCGGTTGTACCGGGACAAGGAGCGGTTGTACCGCTGCAGTGCTGTTTTCGCAGTAACGGTTGGATTTTAGGGTTTGCGATATAAGGGTGGTTCTTCCACTTACCGCACTTACCTCTTGCCTCTCTCTCTCTCCACCATTAATGCCCTTCAAACTTTCTTGCCCGATCTCTCTCTAGTCACTCAAACTTGTTGATTTGCTAGGGATTAAAGGAGGAGACCTAGATCCACACTTCCACCAAAGGATATTTGTTTCCCCCATACTTTCTTGTGTGGATTTTGTTACTCTTGGGTGTTTGAGCACCCTAGACGGTTGAGGTCACCTCGGAGCCACATTCCAATGTGGTGAAGCTCCGGGGTTTCGTTGGGAGCCTCCAATTCGATTGTGGAGAGAGCCCCAACCTTGTTTGTAAAGGTTCAGTTGCCGCCTTCAAGGGCACCAATAGTGGAATCACGACATCTCACATTGTGTGAGGGCGTGAGGAGAATACGGTGGCCCTAGTGGCTTCTTGGGGAGCATTGTGCCTCCACACCGCTCCAGCGGAGACGTACATCCTCTCAAAGGGAAGTAAATTCGGTAACACATCCTCGTCTCCACCGACTCCACTCTTGGTTATCTCTGACCTTTACTTGTGCAAACTTAGCGTGTTGTATTCCTTGCTTGCTTGAGTGCTTGTTGTCGTTGCATCATATAGGTTGCTCACCTAGTTGCATATCTAGATAACCTACTTTGATGCAAACTTTAAGAAAAGTTAAAAATTGTTAGTTGCCTATTCACCCCCCCTCTAGTCAACTATATCGATTCTTTCACATGAACTTGGAGTTCTTCTACGACAATGTGGGTAGTCGTGTCAAACCAGTTAGAGACCCAAACCGCATTAGATCTTTTCTTCAGACATACAAGGAGATTGAAAATCCACTTTCAGCTTCAGGAGGATCTCATTGAGCACCATTGGCAAAGGGCTGGACAGTAACAAAACTCATTTTTCTATTCATTTTCATTTAATTCATGTGTGGTTTGTATTCGGGACAAGTTTTATATTGCATTATTTAGTTTGCTTCGGCGATTTGAATAATTATTTGTAATGTGGATGATTGTTGTATTGTGTTGTGGTATTGATATTTTTCTGAATAATTATCTGTAATGTGGATGATTGTTGTACTTGTGGTGTGCTATTGATATTTGCGGGCCGTCGGGAGCGGCGCAAGGGCAGAACCCGCAACAACGACCCGTAAAAGAGCATATTTCACGAATATCATTTTATACGTGTCCGTTTTGCGGGATTTGACTCTCATGACGACACATGCGACCATAAAGCCGTTTTTCCATAAGCTGCAAACACGCTTTTATGGTCGGCGTTATCTGAGGTCTGCTAGAGATGCTCTAAATAGTACCAAAGTTTTTTTTGAAGGATGTAGTACCAAAGTTAGTACTCCTTCCGTAAAGAAATATAAGAGCATTAAACGGTAAACCTTCTTATATTGTTTACAGAGGGAGTATATGTCTGTATGAGATTTTTCTTTAGATAGTGTACTCGTGCCAGAAAGAAAAACCCCGCAAAAAAAAGTGTACTCATACGAGAAATGGTCAGAAGCTCTCGATAGGGAGGAAGAAAACCAGCGGGGTGCTGCTCCGGAAATATGCATCTCGGGTGATCTTAGTCAGTGGTGGACCTCAATTTTTTTCACTGCTCAGTTAGCCCCCTTCTCATTAGATAAACTTTTTCTTTTTCTTTGGACAACTTAGATTAACATTTTCTCAGATACTTAGATTATTTTGGGCCAAATTTGACATGATAATCTAAATCAGCCCCATAACTTTTTTCCATTCTCATTTAGCTTCCTCCCAAATATCGTTGGAGCTCTATCCCTGATGGTAGTCATCTGTCAGTGTTGCCCTAAGAAAAACTAGTCTGTCAGCATCGCATTGACAGGCAAGCCATTCAGTGGAAAAAAGTTTCAACGAGGTACATTGTGGTAATTTGGTCTAGTCTTGATAGATTTTAAATTTCTTATGTTCCAAATAGGATATTCTCAGCCTCCAGCGTCATCTCTGGATATACTCACTGTTGGGGATACACATAAGAGGCAGTGGCGGAGCTAGCCAGACCATGGAGCCGGGGCAAAATACAAAGGATGTGGTTCATGGGTATTTGCCCACTTAAATTCATGATTAGTTCTCCATCTACATCTATATTCCAATAGGAGTTCCTGGACAGAGCCCGGGAAGCTGCCCAGGGTCGCCGGGAGTTGGCTCCGCCACTGATAACAGGTAGGCCCACGAAGGGTCGAAATATCATGAAGCATGGGGTCCACACAACATGTGGGTCCAGGTAAATTTAATACAGATATACTATCCACTCGACCAAGCAGCATACCATCCATTCGGATGACAGTTCACCACTCGACCATACGACTCACTCGGATATGTGAAGACCAACAGTCAACAAGGCACTTGAAGCATCATCCTAGTAGTAGGCTGAGTTATAGCATTAACGCCCCCACTTGTAACATAGGAGGTGAGGGGGTGGCGCACTCTATATAAGCCACCGCCCACCACTAGACTAGGGGGCTCCTTTCTTCCACCTCTTTCTCTTTCTCACAATTAGTCTCTGGACATAGCTCAGGCATGGAGATCCGTTCTTCCCTCTCTCTCTCTCAAATACACCATGTAACTTCGTGTTCATGACAGATAAAGCAAAGCCTCTCCGGAGCACGAGACGTAGGGTTGTTATCTCCACCGTAAGAGGCCCGAACTCATTAAAACCACTATGTCACCCATTTGCATCTCGATAGATCATGCTCCTTTATCCTACCCCTATCTTATTGTCGGAATCGTTCCCACGACAGTTGGCGCCCACCTTGGGGCATGGCGTCTATCGAGCCATGATACAGATGGTTTTTCATTCATCTAATTTTCTGTTTATACAGTTCATACGAACAAGCTGAAGCACCGTAAAGGGAGTAAAGGTGCATCTTCAGCCGACATCGCGGCGTGCATGACCGTTCTACAAATGCGATCAGGCGATTTCCTTCTACTGCGGACCTCACCTTGAGGCGGTACCGCTAGACCAGACGCGCGGCTGCTGGGTGGTGTGCGGCTCCTCCTCACCGAGCACTCGGTGGTGCCGCCTCCATAGGTGCCAGCGCCACGAAGACACGAGGTGAGCGAATCGCCCGCTTGGCCGGACCAACCGGGGCGGCCACCAGCGCACCTCCTATTTCCTCTTCTTCGTCGAACTCAGCCCAACCGTCCGCCGGCTGCGGTGACCGCGAGCGTTCAGCAGTCACTCCGGTGACGCGGGTGCTCGGATGCTCCACGGCCCCCAGGCCTCTGGCGCATCCATCCGCGCCAGATCGATGCACCGGACGACACCTATGGCGGCGTTTCCGAGTCCCGTCGCTGCAGTCGTCGTTCGGGAGCAGGGGACCAACCCTGTCAACCGCTCATCCCGCTCCCCCGTATGGTGCGTTAGCCGCATGCGAGCGCAGCCTACCAGCATCGGGCCACCTCCTCGTCATGAAGAAAAAAGGAAACCGAGGAACGTGGGCTGACTGTTTCGCTAAGGTAATTGCCTCATTAAATGGCTCATCAGGTGAGTATTTCCAGCGTCGGTTTCCTAATTACAGCAGCAAAAACTCCGCTACTCCCGCGCCAGTAATTAGCGCATGCATGCATGCATGTGCAACCGCCCCGCCATTAATTTTGTGGTTGTACCTGCTAACTTGCTGACTGGCAGGGGCGTACTGATCCAGAAAAAAATATTCGTGGTTGTGCATGCTACTAACTTGCAGGGTCGCTCGTCCCGTCGTCGTATCCGGCCTCGTTTGCCGAAACGTCATCGCGCACCCGCGCACGGCACCTTCTCCCGCTGCCGTCGATTGCTCGGCAGCTGATTTCACGCCTCTCACGCTTTCGGATGGAGCGAGGCGTACCACTCGGACGGCTTATTGCCCGTGCGTCGGCGCTCAACGGGCGTATCATCTACACTCGCTGCCCGCGCGACAATCACCAAGACAGGGCACTCTGCTAATCTCTCGGACGGATTCGCTCGGCCGTTCAATTGGTTAGGGATTTACTCGGACAACATGCGCTTGAGTTGACATCCACTCGGACAGCCCGCCAAAGATCGCCGCCCGCGTGTCACTCGGATGTCACCGCGATCGGACGCGTCTACACCGCTTCGTCCGTCCCGTGCATAGCCACCACTTTCGGTTGCCCAGCGTCGTCGCGCCGATTGGGCATGTCTTCATCAACTTGCCCACTCGACCGCCCCGCGTGTCGCCGCTCAGTTGGGCAGTTCTTCATCAACTTGCCAACTCAGCCGCTACGGGCGTCGCCACTTGGTTGGTCACCTCATAACCACTCGGCCGCTCCGCGCGTGGCCACTCGGTTGGTCACCTCATAACCACTCGGCCGCTCCGCGCGTCGTCACTCGGTTGGTCACCTCATAACCACTCGGCCGTGCCGCGCGTCGCCACTCGGTTGGTCACCTCATAACCACTCGGCGGCCCCGCGCGTCGCCACTCGGTTGGTCACCTCATAACCACTCAGCCGCCCCGCGCGTCGCCACTTGGTTGGTCACCTCATAACCACTCGGCCGCCCAGCGCGTCGCCACTCGGTTGGTCACCTCATAACAACTCGGCCGCCCTGCGCATCGCCACTCGGTTGGTCACCTCAGCACCACTCGGCCGCCTCGCGCGTCGCCACTCGGTTGGTCACCTCATAACCACTCGGCCGCCCCGCGCGTCGCCACTCGGTTGGTCACCTCATCACCACTCGGCCGCCCCGCGCATCGCCACTCAGTTGGTCACCTCATAACCACTCGGCCGCCCCGCGCGTCGCCATCGGTTGGTCACCTCATAACCAGTCGGCCGCCCCGCGCGTCACCATCGGTTGGTCACTTCATAACCACTCGCCGCCCCGCGCGTCGCCATCGCCAAAATGCCCCAGTTGGTGACTTAGCTGCGAATCTGTTTCGCCTAAGTTCAAGAAATCCTACCGAGTGGAGAGCAAACCTCCCACTTGGGGGCTTAGCTGCAGTCCAAGACTACGCCTAAGTTTGAAAAATCCTGCAGTGGAAGCAAACCTCCCACTTGGGGCTTAGCTGCAGTCCAAGATTTGCCTAAGTTTGAAAAAATCCTACCGAGTGGAGAGCAAACCTCCCACTGGGGGCTTAGCTGCAGTCCAATGCTAGCCTAAGTTTGAAAAAATCCAGCAGTGGAGAGCAAACCTCCCACTCGGGGGCTTAGCTGCATTCCAGTACTCGCCTAAGTTTGAAAAAATCCTACCGAGTGGAGAGCAAACCTCCCACTCGGAGGCTTAGCTGCAGTCCAGTACTCGCCTAAGTTTGAAAAAATCCTACCGAGTGGAGAGCAAACCTCTCACTCAGGGGCTTAGCTGCAGTCCAGTACTCGCCTAAGTGTTTAAAATCCTACCGAGTGGAGAGCAAGCCTCCCACTCAGAGGTTTAGCTCCAGTCCAAGAACTCGCCTAAGTAGCCAAAATCCTACTGAGACAAGAGCAAACCTCTAATTCAAGAAGCTGCATCACAAGTATAATGTGCACTCCATCCCTATCCGCAAGGACACCGAGACGAAGGTCGACTGTCACCATCGCCTCGTCACCACTCGGCCACTCACTTGCCTTCAGACAGCTAAGTCATTTTACATTCTGTTATTTCCGTATTGCCGAGTGTCCTGTAATTCATACATCACGTTCACTCGGAGGCCACGCCACCGAGTGTACCTCTACGCTCGGCTGTTTATTTTCACATACTTGCTTAGTACTGGTTATGTGACTCCTGAGTCCAACTTCCATTCTTTCGCATACATCATTCACGAACACCATGTGTCGTTCTTCATTTCGAGTTGCATCAGTCCTCCGGGGCTGCAACTCAGTCGAAACACTACACTTTCGTTTTATTTTAGCCACTATTCCAACGAGTTCAGTAGGATCTCTCACTTCGACAAGTTCGAGCGAATCCTCCGCTCTTTCAGACTCTTGCTGGTTAACCAGCAAGCCCCTTGCACTCCCAGCGGGTGTCTATGGGTGTTATTCACACAAATCAATTCAGCACACATCAAAATTCCTCGAGAAATTATTTCGTTGGCTTGTGTCATTTTTTTACACAAGTTACGCGATCACTCAACGGCCCTATGCGCAAACTTCATCACTGCTCGGACTCGGTCTCCATACCGTCCCAAATAAGATCACAACACCGACCTTGTCGCTCTATTGATTTCAAACACATCGGCCAACTCTTACGTGGAATTCTCTTCATCGTATCAATGATCTGAGACCTCGTCCGACAGAGACAAATAAGTCTCTTTTATAATTGAACTTCACACTTCACTCTTTCGAGTTTGCCTCTTTGAGCATCACTCGGGCTTCTCCTCATCTTTTGCCAAGTCCGACTCAATGAATTGCAAATCATCCATTCAAAACTATATTTCTCGTTTTCCGCACGTCCATTGTCTAAGCCTATAAATGCATCGGGCTACGCCGCTTTCGAAGCTACAACTCATTGAATGACACTCTCCTAAGTGGTGAGTACTTCATCACCTGTCAGATCCTTCACTTCAACAAATGCATTCGATCCGCCACTTTGACAAGTTTTATAATCACCCAGACGCTCTGCACGCCATCTTCATTCCTACTCAGAATCAGTTGGCACACCGGTCTTCTCGCGCCGCAACCACGTTACACTGACCTCATCACTACATAAGCTTCAAAAGCATTCGGCTAAGTCCTCCGAGGACCATTTTCGCCGTCCGGTGGCACACGACTTCGCCTTAGCCGCCCCGCGCGCCGCCACTCGGTTGTGCACGTCTTCACCACTCGACCGCCCCGCGCGTCGTCACTCGGTTGTACACATCATCGCCCCTTTGCCGCCTCGCACGTCACCATCAATTGGACATGTCTTTACCTCTACAACCCCAGCACGGGAACGACTAATTTACTCATATGGTCAAACCTCATATCAAACTCTGTAGCAAACTTACCTCCTTCGAGCATCACTCAGGGGCTACGCACGACAGTTGGCCATGTCACCCTCAGGGGTTACGCCCATTTGGTCAACCTATTGATCACATCAGGAATATTCTTCTGACCTTACATGCTCGGTTCGCCGAAGATCTATAAGTGAAGCACGTCCACTCAGACAAATACCCCTTTCACGCAAAATCTAACGGTCAATATAAAGAAGCACTACTAGAACGATTACTCCCTGGAGTGTCGAGCTTTTTTCTACAGTCGGCAGTTTCAAGGCCGAATTCATTCATCTTGTCGAGTGCACAAAGATCACTTGATTGATCCAGTTCCAGATTGAATTTATTTACAGTGCAAAGTGCACGAAGATCAGTCCCACTGACTTAGCTCCAAGCTGAGCTTATTTACCATGCCAAGCGCTTGAAGATCCTTCCGATTAACTCAAATTTCAAACAAAGATATTTACCGTGCCGACTGCATGGAGGTTCACCGGGAAACTTAAACCCTCTGCCGGACTCATCTAGTCCGAGCGGAGGCTGGGGACTACACCCGGTGGGTGCACTCAGCGTGCCCCCACTTGAAGAGAACTCAAAAAGAAACATTTTGCTCGATGCAAGACCAGCTCTAGAATTACTCGACCTCCGAGTTAGAGAAGAACAAGTTCGATCAGTACCAGCTAAGAAGATTTTTAGTTCTCTCAGACCCCCTCCGATTGCCCGCAGTCGATGGCGGTCTCGGGGACTACACCTAGCAGGTGCACTCAGCGTGCCCCCACTGGAGTAATCTCCACTCGGTACGGCCTGACCAGTCTGAGTGATGAACAACAACAAAAATAGACAGGCTCTAAGACTCCCTCCGATCGCCCGCGATGACGGCGATCTCGGGGACTACACCCGTGGGTGCACTCAGCGTGCCCCCAATCGGAATGGTATCCACTCGGGCAGTCCGCCTGGTCCGAGTGGCGGCCAAACAACAAAAAAAAGACACGTTCCAGGCGTGAAGAAATTCCGAGTAATCAGTTACTCGACGCAGGCCCAGCTCCAAATCACTCCAAAAAAAAATTCTATAAGGTGAGTTTCACGCTCCTCCGTGGACCTGTTTTGAGCCTTCTTCTAGGACTCAAAGCGTGAAACTCACAAGTGTGGACCTAAAACCGACTCGTATTGACGTTCCTCCGGGATAAGAATGGCATCTCTCTAAGAGAACAGCCCATGTGTCAATCTGGTTGCACAGATTTAATGACACACCCATACTCAGATCACGAGTTAACCTCTTCCGAGAGATGAACGAATGTCACCAAGTTGCTCCTCACAGACACTTACCTCGATCAGTCGGGAAGCATGGTACCAGAATCCATTGAGATTTTGTTCAAACCTTGGTTGTCTGAAAGCGTGACGACATGTACCGAGTATTTCTGTAATCACTCGGACCAAACTGTGTCTTGCACCAACTCGTTCTGCAAAATCGCAATCGATTCAGGTGCTAATGTTGGGGATATACATAACAGGTAGGCCCACGAAGGGTCGAAATATCATGAAGCATGGGGTCCACACAACATGTGGGTCCAGGTAAATTTCATACAGATATACTATCCACTCGACCAAGCAGCATACCATCCACTCGGATGATAGTTCACCACTCGACCGTACGACTCACTCGGATATGCGAAGACCAGCAGTCAACAAGGCACTTGAAGCATCATCCTAGTAGTAGGCTGAGTTATAGCATTAACGCCCCCACTTGTAACATAGGAGGTGAGGGGGTGGCGCACTCTATATAAGCCACCCCCCACCACTAGACTAGGGGGCTCTTTTCTTCCACCTCTTTCTCTTTCTCACAATTAGTCTCAGGACATAGCTCAGGCATGGAGATCCGTTCTTCCCTCTCTCTCTCTCAAATACACCATGTAACTCTGTGTTCATGACAGATAAAGCAAAGCCTCTCCGGAGCACGAGACGTAGGGTTGTTATCTCCACCATGAGAGGCCCGAACTCGTTAAAACCACCGTGTCACCCATTTGCATCTCGATAGATCATGCTCCTTTATCCTACCCCTATCTTATTGTCGGAATCGTTCCCACGACACTCACTACAAAAAAATACACTTCCGTGATGATACGTGTTTGTCACAGTAGGTCGCATTTTTTGTCATGCATGTACATCCATGACAAATTTATGATGAATCAAGATAGTCATACACATCTTTGTCGTAGAAGTGTTCCATGACATTACCAAAATTATCATCACGGAAGTGTCCACTTCCATGACGATAAATCGCAGCGTCCGTAAGTGCTTTCGTCAAGGGTGACCGACATGTGGCATCCACCGTAACGGAACGCCCTTAAGCTATCGGGTCGGGTTTTGGATCCGATAACCCGTTAACGGCCCCGACCAATGGGGATTTTCCACGAGTAAAATCATCATTGGCTGGAGGAAACACGTGTCGGCTCATTGTTGGGACAGATGTCATCCACTCATTGGACAGAAAGCGCCTATGATACGTCGACACGTGGCACGGACCAACAGAGGCTCATTCCTGTGAAAAGGCCGGCCCGTTTGACTTGGTCAAAAGGTGACGGGTCATCCCATGGAAAGCCTGTTAACGGCATGTTCGCATATAGCCCATTTACAGCCCGCTAACCCAAGGCCCGTTACGCCCTATCCGAATTAGGCCCAGTAGCGTCATCTGGACCATCAATATGATTCCAGCCCGTTTTCGCCGGCCCATGTATGGCCCATGACATCTTCGGCCCATATGAGGCCCTACGTAACTCTTGGCCTATTAAGGGCCCGTGGTGAAATCGGCCCGCAATGAGCGAAGTATCACTTTAGACCCATTAACGGCCCGTGGTGGCGGCCCGTATTGAGCGATGTATCACTTTATACCCATTAAGGGCCCGTTATTCAGTTGGGCCGTTTCCAGCCCATCTTATCTTTCGGCCTTCTCAGAGCCCATTTATTCTTGGGCTCATTTCGAGCATTCGTTTACTTAAGGCCCGTTACTGTCATTTTCTGCTTGTGGGCCTAATTCAGCCCGTGGTTACACTCGGCCCGTTTGTGGTCCGGTAATACCTTGGGTCGTTTTTATAGCGTCATCAAATACAGCCTATTAACGATGGCCCGTTATGGTCGGCCCATGAACGGACGATTCCAACTCTAGCCCGTTTATGGCCATAATGCGGCCTGTTATTGGCCCATGTTTGGCCAATCGATCATACAGCCCGTATAAGGCCCATTGATGATACGGCCCGTAGAAGGCCCATTGTTTCTATGGCCCGTAGAAGGCCCAATGTTTCTATGGCTCGTAGAAGGCCTCTTGTTTCTCTGCCCGTAGAAGGCCCATCGCTTTCTGACCCGTAGGAGGCCCACCGTCACTACAAGAAATATTAGCCCATGGTTATTGTGGCCTAGTTTTAAAAAATAGGTTATTGCAGCCACTAGCAAACCGCGGAAAAAGAACTGCACTGACTACAAGAAAACAAATAAACAAGACAACAAGGAAATAAATAAGCAAGCAACCTATGCTAGGCTATCACGGCTATTACACATATTACATCCACTGGGCATCAAAGTTCACCACCAGTGCAAATATAGGGAACACAACAGCATATAAACGCCGCAGCAAAACAAGTCCAGAACTGAAACCATAATGCTGGCAAGATGCTTAGCACGCTTATTAAGTTTCTCTTGTTTGGCGCTTAAATCCTCCAGCGCTTGCTGTTGCACAAGAAAGTACGCATCTTAATTCTGCAGGGACTTCCTCAGTCCTTCGGCTTCTTACCGCAAGACGGTGGCCGATGCCTTCGAGTTGTAGCCGAGGCGAAGAAGCAAGTGATGCTGACAGCGAGTTGAAGAGCTTGTGCCAACGATGCTGCCGATAACTCTAACACTACATCAACGTGGGATCGGGGTTTTCTCACTGTCTACTAGATCGTTTTATCACCTTTCTTGGAGACCAACAGGTTATCTCACTATCTTGAACCTTATCGCATTACTTTCTCTACCATTGCATAGTGGGGTGCTCTTCTCCAATATTCTGTTTGCATACTACAAAAGAAACAAGCGCACACATCACATGTTTAGCTTGTAGTATACCAAACTCATTTTGGTAAACCGGTTCAAGAGTAAGGTGGACAGGATAACAACATGAAACAAACATATATCTATGTACTATGGTCCTTTGTATTGTCCATATCATTCTAGTTTATGTTCCCTAATCAAGATAGAGACACAGTTCAACTCATATATTTTTAAGACACAGTAGCATAGACAGAATATAAGTGTGAGAAACTACATAGCATTGGCAGCACTTGTAATGTGCATCACATGAGAACATAACTGTTTATACAACTTAAACTGAAATCAACATAGAGCAAGAAGTTAGAACAGCAATCCAGTTAAAGAAATAGGTTTAAAACATACCTGTTGCGCCATTGGAGTTTCAATTGGATCCTTCAAATTCGAAAGTAGTTGGTATGAGTAAATACAGTGATGCAACAACAAAGGAGTATGGACCATAGCTACGAATCGACACGAGAACAGTTGCTCTACGCTTTAAGCGTGGAGTTTGGGTTAGGCTGTGGTGGTCTTAGTGCTTTGGGCACTGCAGTAGCTTTACAAACTGCTCGTGTGGGGTACTATGTGGTGGACATGGTGCTTTGTCAACTATAAGTGGGTTACTATCCATTTGGGGTTGCGGTTAGATGGGTTGTAGTTGGTTCTCGCCCAACGTGTAAGTGTGCAATCTGGAAGAGTCTCAATTATGTGTGGTGGGGCTAGTTTGTGGGCAAGACAATTATGGTTCTATCTGCATCGACGGGTATGCTTGTCTTTTGTGAAGAACGGGTTTTGCTCCCTTAGATACTGCCATCACCCTCCAATTAAAATGGCTGATAAACAAGAAAAGAAATTGAACATCTGAGACATTGTATGATGAGCAGGATGTGGTAATTCACATATATGTTGTCTAACCAAACAGGACAACATGACACAATTTCACATATATGATGCCTAACTAAACAGGATAGCATGACACGTTTCAGATATATGATGGATAACTTAACAGGATATAATGGCATAATTCAACATATGATGAGTACCTAAGCAGGATGACATGACAAAACTATATGATGTCTTTCTAAAATAGGTTGGGATGAAATAATTCACATACATGTTGTCTAAGTATACAGGATGGCATGATATAATTGACATAGTTGATTCATATACTAAGCAGTGGCACTGCATGTATGATCTCTAAACTAAGAAGATATAATTCAATATTGTGCATATGATGTCTAAACTAAGCAATGCAAGACACCATATGCATCATATGAGAAATATAAACATTGCAACTTAGAGCATACACCTCGGGTGGGATATAGGACTGGTCATCATCTCTCTAATCTTCCTCCGAGGAGCTCCTGTAACCATCGAGATATATGCTTCAACAGGTACCATTGCCTGCTCTGAAGACCTTGTTTTCACTCCAGATTTTTCCATAACCGGCTCAAATGGCTGATACACATGAAGATTAGTTCAATATACACAGATTGTCGACAAATGGAATACGTAATGAAAAAAAAGATGGCATGAGATAATTCACATATATGATGCCTAGCTCCATGGCGGTGCATAATTCACATATATGATAACTGGCTGAAAAACATGGCATTGCATAATTCACATATATGATATAGAAAGAAAACAGGAGGCATTCACACAAAGCATGTCTAATCTAAGCATATGGCATGGCAATGCAAGACACCATATGCATGATATGAGCAATATAACCCAGCCAAGTTAGAGCATGCACCTCGGGGATACGATTGGTCATCTCTCTCTCAATCCTCCTCCGAGGAGCTATCTCAGAACCAGCAAGAAATCTGCATCGACGGTAGCACCGACTCGCGAAAGACCTTGTTTTCACTCCAGGTTTTCCCATGACCGACTCAAATGGCTGATGCATAGGAAGAGTAGATGAATGTATAAACATTGTTGACAAATGGAATACATTATGGAAAAAATATGGCCAATACAATTCACATATATGATGACTTGCTAAACGGGATGGCATTGCATGATTCACGTATATGATGCCTGCCTAAAGAAGATGGCATTGCATAATTCCCATATACTCCTTCCGTTCCTAAATATTTGTCTTTTTAGAGATTTCAAATGGACTACCACATACAGATGTATATAGACATATTTTAGAGTGTAGATTCACTCATTTTGTTCCGTATGTAGTCACTTGTTGAAATCGCTAAAAAAAAAATATTAGGAATAGTGAAGTATGATATAGAAACCAAACAGTGGCATTCACACAAAGCAAATCTAAACTAAGCTGATGACATATAAGATGTATAATGTAAGCAATGCAAGGCGCCATATGCATGATATGACCAACATCGACATGCGAGTTAAACAAACACCTCGGTGGTAAACAGGCATGGTCGGCTCATACGAATCTCCATCTGAGCAGTTATCTTCCTCTGGAATACAATCTGGAAATGCAGGAGAGGGCGGGGCACTTCGCCCACCATGGAGCAGCGTCGCATGACATTATATTCAAGACATAGCGGTCTTCTCTTTTTCTCTACATGTTGATGCGATTGTGTACAATATCTGACATGCATAATAAAAAAATAGTTAGATTTTGTAAGGCCTAAGGGGTGCATGCAAAAATCAAGACTGATGGTAGAAAATGAGTGGATGGATCCAAAACTAATGATAGCAGGTAGATTATAGCTCCAGTTTAAAAAGATAGACAATGGATCATCTATTGTTTGTTGCCCATCCAACATGAACCACATAGAAGACCCCAGATGAACCAGATAGTAGACAAATACTATTTGTTGCTGGCTCGATATGAGACCCATGGGCAATTCAAAACTCAAGATTGAATGATAAAATAGCAGGTAATAATAACCGATGTATAACGTAAGCAAACAGAAAGACTGTGACCTCTTCCGGAACTGTCTAGTCCTCAGGTTCATCTGCTCAGTCTATGATGGTAATGCAGTTGGCGTGGCTGCCGGCAATGGGGAAGATGATCTGAAGCGGCGAAAGAAAGTCTGCAGGGGGGATCTCTGCTGCAGTGAACGCTTCTGTCGATGGTGCACCTCAGGTGGGGTGGATGAAGGCACGGCAGGAACAAGACATAACACACGGAGTTTTCTTTGACGCCAATCTGAAAATGAAGTAAATCTGTAAGGGCTCCTTAGAATTGGAGGATTCTATAAACGCAGGGAGAGGAAAAACACAGGAATAGGATAGGAATGCATGTGCAAAACAGAGCATTTGGAAACATAGGATTTCAGTCAACACGGGTGTTTGGCTCACATGAATTGGAAGAACAGAGGAATGGAGAAACAAAGTGATGCGATGAGTGTACAACCTCTTTGGCATAGCCTTGTGGACCTCAGCATCATTGGGTTGGGCGTGGAGGATGGTGATGATCTTTGGTGTGATTGTCGAGGCGGGAAGAAGATCCGAGGCCTCTGGAAGCGGCGCCGAGGGTACTGCTCATTGTGATGGGCGGTTCCGTTGTTGGAGCAGTTCCGCTAAGGTGTCTGATGTGAGGCTGAAGCATGACAAGACAGACAACTTTAATCTAAAGTGGGACCCTAATATCATCTGCAATAGATGATGTAAAATACATCACCAAAAGTGCTAGATGTAAAACGCATCAGCCGCGCCACGGCCGCTCCGACAGATGCTATAAGTACTGTTCACTCTGAACTTAACTGAAGAAAATGAACTTCACAGTCGAAACTGAATTTTACTGTCGAAACTGATTGAACTAGTAAGAGAGCATTGCAATAGATGTTTAGGGCGTTCGAGCACTAGTAGCGGAAAGCGATGATCTAAATCAGCGAGACGCCGAGCGGGGAATGCACTAGCGAGAGAGCAAGTCGTGCGAGAGCACCGCGACGAGTGCTAAAGCAGCAACTCCTGTAGCTGCGGAGGTCGTGCAGCAGCGATAGCAGTGCAAGAGAGAGCAAGAGCGAGCAGCAGCGAGCGAAAGCAAGCGCAGCAGCAGCGCGACCGACAAAGAAAGAATAGAGCCGAGGCGAGCGAGAGCGAGCAGCTGCAGCTAGTGCCATTGAGGAAGTCGCCGCGAGGAAGCAGCGACATGGGGAGAGGCGCCGTGGATGATGTGGCGGCGGCGGCGCCGTCGATGGAGACGCCATGTCTGCTCGGTATCGAGCACCGGCAGCCCCGTGAGATCGAATAAAAGATAAAATGCAGCGGTGAGTGCAGAACCTCCTTGGTGGCGCCGAGTTGGCCTCGGCTTAATTGGTGAGGGTACTGCGGTTCCGGTGGGGCATGTCAAGACGGCGCTGTGGGTATTGAGGTGGCGCGATAGACGAGGCGAACATCGGGGCAGCTCCTTGGAGGTGCAGGACGGGGCGGCTGATTGTGACGCCCCAAGACCGGAGCTTCAGTTGCCTTCCAGGGTTTCCGAGTTTTGCCATGTGATTTGTTTTGTTTGTGCGTTGCTCATGTCATCTCTTGCATTGCATCATGTCATCATGCCATCATATCATTTTTTTTTAAAACTCTTCTAAATAAATTGCATGGATTTCTCGATCCATTTAAATCGAGGGATATTCACATGGTGAATTCTCTTTATAACATATCCTTCCAATATTTTAGGGAGCTATATTAAATATCCCATTAATTTGGAATCATCATAACACACTTGCAAAAATCCCAATGCCTTTCATTATTTCTACTCTTGGCCTCTAACTTTGTCACTTGTCCTTTCATCATTTTTCCGGAGCTCTACAAAACTCTCAACATTTTGGAAACTCCTAGAACCTACCTAGTTCAAACCTTTTGAATTAAATTCAAAGAAATTTGAATTTATTCTTTCAATCTTAGTCTTTCCTAATTTTCTCGGACCTAACATTTTTTTTTGAGTCCGGAAATTTATTCGTGAGTCAACTTTGCTTCCTAAACCCCCTCTTCATTTATTTTTCTTCTCTTGTTTTCTGTTAAAGTATATAGAAGAGAGAGGAGAGCCCAGCCGCCCCTGGCCTTTCTCCTCCTCCCCGGGCCTTCCCAACTCCCCATGAGCCCAAGGTCTAGGCCCGGCCGCGCCTCCCTCCAGCCCAGCGGCCTCCCAAGGCCCATGGCCCAGCCCGGCCCGCTCGATCTCCTCTAACCCTAGCCCGCAGGTCCCTCTCCCTCCAGCGCCTCCCTGCCCGATCCCCTCTCCTCCTCCCGATCCCATCTCCCATCGCTCTCCCCTCGTCCTCCTCCTAGCGCCAGACCCTTGCGCATCGCCAGGAGCCGAACCCCTTCGATCCCTCGCCGCCCTCGACCTACCTCCCGTCGCCGCTCCTCCGCGCACCAGGTCGGACCCCCGGTGGCCTCCTCGTCGCCGCCCGAGCGGGTCTCCTCCGTCCATCTCCACCGCCGCCACCTCGCCCTTCTTCTCCCCTCGGCCACCCCGTCGCCTCGTCAGCGACCAGGCCGGAGACCCCGTCGCCGTTTCCTGCCGCCGGCGCCCCGAGGAGCGCCGAGCCCCGCGCCATGTCCGCCGGGATCCACCCCGGACCTCTCAACCTCGCGCATCGGCCTTGCGACCCAGCGTCCCGCGGTACCATCGCCCCCTGCCATGGCGTGGACCCTCTGCTCCGCCCGTCGCCTCTGCTGCACCACCTCGGGAGCCTTGCCCGATGCCATGGCAGCGCCTTTACGCTGCTGGGGTCCCGCCGCCAAGCCCGGTCTCCTCTGCCCGTGGAATCGCCAAGTCCAAGTACCGACACCGTGGGTTTTCATCAAGTTCGGCTACAGCACAAATACATGTGCAACTACACGGATTCGCCGAGTACAACTACTCATGGGACCCGCCAAGTTCATCTACGTGTCAAGTTCATCTACGTGCATGTCCGACTATACCTGCGGATGGATTTCGTCAAGTACCACGACGACCGAAGCATAGTACCTCTACGTTTGCCTTGTACATCTACCGTCACCGAAAACCCGTTTGTGGATTTCGTCAAGTTCAACGGTGAACCCCGAAGCCCTCGGATTCGTCAAGTCCGTAGCTGCAAGTACCACTCCGAACCATGTCGGCGACTTCGTCGCCGAAAACCCGTGAAGCGTGTACAACTACCGTCGCCCGAAGACCTGTATACGGAACCGTCAAGTTCGACTACCTTCGTGTGTACCACTACTTCCGATGACGAGATGTACCACTACCCTCGAGCGTGAACAACGACTTCCCCTCGCCGTGTCGACTACTTCCTCGGCGATCATCGCGAGCGTCTACTTCCATCTACTTCCCTCGACAACTCGACCCGTCCCGAGTGCTCGTTTGAAGGTATAACCCGTGGCGACCGCCGTGATCGAATCATCCTTGCGATGCCCCCCTTTTGCCATTCTACCGTTCCGTGGGAACCCGGTATCCGGGATCACCCCACCATCTTGCATGACTCGCTTCCGTCACGCTTTCCTTTGTATCGGTATCTCAATCGAGTTATCGGAACCGATAATGTTGCCGTGGCATCATTTTGGATTCGTTGCCGTGGCACCTTTCTTCCACCACGGTGACATAATGCTTCATCATGCTCATGTTAACGTTTTCATAAATTGCATAAACTTGCACATGTCATCCGCATCATGATAACAACATTTAAATGTTTATAATTGTTGGTTGCATTAATTTGCTTAAATGCCATGCTAAAATGATTTATTTCATAATTAAATAACCGTAGCTCCATTTTAAATAAATTATATATGTAAATGGGGTAGAAAAATGCCTAGTTTAACATGGTGTACTTGCTTTGCTTGTTTAACAACTCTAAAATATGCTTTAGGTCAGATCTGTACCTAATCCATAATTTGTATATGGGGATTTTCGGAATTGTTGTTTCTTATTTCGGCCTCATTTAAACTTGCCTAGATAGGTAGTTTCATTATGCTTCACCTCTTGCCATGTTTAACAACATTTAATATTGTTGAGTACCTAATCAAGAGAGAACTAAATAAGTGATGTGGTGTTCGTCAATATGCAACTCGTTGCATATTGAGCTCCACTAACTTGTAGTGTTGTTTGTGCATATTGCCATGCCATGCTATTTAAACGGACATGCATCATACTTGATTGTGCATCATGCCATGTTTATGTGATGGTTGTTTACTATGTTGTTTGCTTCTTTCGGTTTGCTTCTCTCGTTAGCCGGTTCCGTTCGGAGTTGTGAGGATTCATTCGACTTCGTCCGTTTGTCTTCTTCATGGATTCGTTCTTCTTCCTTGCGGGATTTCAGGCAAGATGACCATACCCTCGAAATCACTTCTATCTTTGCTTGCTAGATGCTCGCTCTTTTGCTATGCCTATGCTCGATGCCTACCACTTGCTATATCAAGCCATCCCAAATTGCCATGTCAGCCTCTAACCTTTTGCCCTTCCTAGCAAACCGTTGTTTGGCTATGTTACCGCTTTGCTCAGCCCTCTTATAGCGTTGTTAGTTGCGGTGAAGATGAAGTTTGTTCCTTGTTGGAACATGGAGATGTTGTTCCTTGTTGGAACATGTTTACTTGTTGGGATATCACAATATATCTTATTTAATTAATGCATCTATATACTTGGTAAAGGGTGGAAGGCTCGGCCTTATGCAGTGTGTTTTGTTCCACTCTTGCCGCCCTAGTTTCCGTCATATCGGTGTTATGTTCCCGGATTTTGCGTCCCTAACGCGGTCGGGTGATTTATGGGACCCCTTGACGGTTCGCTTTGAATAAGACTTTTCCAGCAAGGCCCAACATTGGTTTTACCATTTGCTTCACCACCACCTACATTTCCCTTGGGAGTAATTAACCCAAGGGTCATCTTTATTAGCCCCGGGCCAATGCTTGTCTAAGTGTTGGTCCAAACTAGAACCACTTGCGGTGCCGCCCGAGGCAACTTGGGGTATCGTCGGTTGCCGTCGTACTGCTCATCCGGTGTGGCTTTGAGGCGAGATCTGTGCGCTACTATCGGGGTGTCGGCACGCCGGGAGGTCTTCTGGACTTGTTTTATTGCTGTGAAATGTCTTGTGGCGGGATTCGAGACTGATCGGCTTCCGGGAGAAGGTCTATTCGCCGTTGATCGCGAGAGCTTATCATGGGCTAAGTTGGGACACCCTGCAGGGTTTGAACTTTGAAAGCCGTGCCAGCGGTTATGTGGCAGATGGGAATTTGTTAATGTCGGTTGTAGAAAACCGAAGTTGATCTTAATTAAAATACACCAACCGTGTGTGTAACCGTGAGTGTCTCTTTTGGGGTTGATCGAGAGAGAACACGGTTTTGGGTTATGTCGGCGTAAGTAGGAGTTCAGGATCACTTCTTGATCATAGTTGTTCGACCGTGCTTTGCCTCCTCTTCCGCTCTCTTTTGCGTATGTTAGCCACCATATATGCTAGTAAACTTGCTGCAGCTCCACCTCACTACCCTGTCCTACCTTTAAGCTTAAATAGTCTTGATCTCATGGGTGTGAGATTGCTGAGTCCCGTGACTCACAGATACTTCAAAACAGTTTGCGAGTTCCGATGAGGCCGTGCAGGTGGCCTTTTCGAGCTCAAGGAGGAGCTTGATGAAGATCTTTGTGCATTGTGTTGTTTCGTTTCAGCTGATCGAGAGTGGAGCCAGTTGGGACGATCGGGGATCTGTGTAGCATTTGGGGTAGTCTTCTTTTATTTTGGTTCCGTAGTCGGACCTTGATTGTATCTGTATGATGTAATGTTTTACTCATGTATTGTGTGAAGTGGCGATTGTAAGCCAACTATGTATCTCTTCCCTTATGTATTACATGGGTTGTGTGAAGATTACCTCACTTGCGACATTGCTTTCAATGCGGTTATGCCTCTAAGTCGTGCTTCGACACGTGGGAGATATAGCCGCATCGAGGCGTTCAAGTTGGTATCGAGCCTTCCCGACTTAGGAGCCCCTACTTGATTGTTTCTTTGGCGTTGTTGAGTCTAGAATGGAAAATGTTTTGAGTCTTAGGATTATATATATCGGAGAGTAGGATTCTTTTACTCCTCGGTCCTTAAATCGCTCGGTGAGGTATCTGGCGTAGAGTTTTGTCTTTCCTCTTCTCAAATTTCACTAAAAAATTTTTAGGATCACGTGGGTATCTTGGAATCGTTCGATGGTTTTGTGGCGAGAACATTGTTCTTGGTGCCTCGACATTTAGGGGTTGTGGCGGTGTCCGGGGAGTTGAGCTCCGGGTGTTGTCGTCACAATTTTATCGTTGCGATTCTGGAATACGAGTTTTACCGACATCGAAATCTCTTTTGTGCGATCGTTGGTGAGATAACCTGATAGCCCGATCTTGTGGCGAGTGCGGGAGTATTGCCATGACTTGTATAACGGATGTTTTTGAAGGTCGAGGTACCACGATTTCGAGGATTTCTTGGTTATGTGTTGACGGATGGATACTGCTGGATCTAGGTATTGTTAGTTTGGGTGATATATTTTGTGTCCCTGTATCCCCAACACCAGATTGCATAACCAGAAAGTTTCGGGAGTTTATAGGTGGGAATTCTAGTAGCTTACGGGATATCTTTCCGACGGATGTATGATTTGAGATTGGGGTTCAACGTCTAGTGGTCCGCCCATTCACGGTCGATTCTGATGGTCGCGAGGCGTCTTAAAGAATCCTTGGCTATGCTGATTCGGGGCGTCTTGTTTGTCATTAATGGCGTCCGCTATCGTCGTGTCCGTGTGGGCCCCACCACGAACACTTTGGGCGAAATCTCTATCATGTGTTTGTTCGGCTTATTCTTGAAGCCAAATCCTTTGTTTTTGTTTTGTTTTGTGGTATTCGAGTTGCTTCAATGCCAAGTGTTGAATCCATACCTTTTCCTAAATGGTGTTCTCATATTGCTATGGGAATACTAATCCTTCTTGATCACCGAGGTTGTCATGTTAATTCTTTTCCAACCGGCGTGCTTCTCTTCAAGTGAATCCGATCATTCCAACATTCGCAAGATCAATTCTAAGCTTTTTCTCAACGGTGTTCGTTTCATCCGAACTAAGTTGTCTTTGTTTTCCCGCCCTCCCACCCCTTTTTCTTCAAGGACTCAGATTTCTTAATCAAGTATCCATTTTTATTGAGTGAAGTTTCTTCATTCTTTTCCTTAATTGTTTTATCCGGTGATTTCTCATGAAGACGCTAAGGAAGCTTTTACCTTATCATTGTTCCATTCTAATTTTCTTCTCCGGTGGATTTAAGTCAAGTTTTCAGTGTTGATCGTATTCTTTTCATCGTTTCAAATGCTTTCTCATGTCGGTGTATCTCTTAATCATCCACTTCTTGCTATTCAATTGTTCCGGAGTGTTGAAGATATCTCAGAAGATTCTAGTTTCCATTCTCAATTCACTCAAGTTCTTTTGAGGATGCTATCTCATTCAAGCCATTTAATTCAACCGGTGCATCTCTCTTTTCAAACAATTGTTCAACGGTGGTTCTTTTGAGTGGGCCCTAACCCACAGGTCTTTTCCCAGGATCTTACCCAACTCTTCTATTTTTCCGGAGTTATTCTCAAATTCTTTTCGAAGTTTGATGTAAGGATGAATTATCATCAGTCAAATGTCTTTCTCCAAGATCTTTCAAATTCTTTTCATTGTTGGTTCAACCTTTCTAATTTTCATTCGGAGTGCTTCAACAATTCATGGTGGTGTTTCTCATCGTCATTCTTCGATGTGAAGACCGATGATGAGTTTCTCTTTAATCTTGCTCCATTCTCTTCAAGATTCATGGTTCTAGTTTGATGCCATCCTCTCATAATTATTTTCGATTGTGAGAATTCTTTTAACCCACCGGAGCATTTCAGAGTCTTTTCAATTTGATTCTTGAGCCCATCATCTCGAAATTATTCATTCCAGCTTTCAGCTCTCGTTCTCCAAATCTTACGGTGCATCATTCAAGTATTCTCCAATCAGCTCGTCATCTATTAGTTCACTTGTATCAAAATTCTGTCAAATATCTTTATTCGTTTTCCAATTCTTCCCGTGAATTGTGCCTTCTTCGTTCATTCTCAATTCTTACGGTGGTTAGTTCAAGAGTGCTCTTCCTTCGTTATCATACAGATTCATTCGTTCTTTCCAATCCTACCGGCGGATCGTTGAAGACCTTCCAAAGTTGAGCAATATCTCTCTTCAATCCTTTCAATGAGAATAAGTAGTATGCCTAATCCATTTTGTCATCAATTTAATTGGTGAAGGATCAGCATAATGTAATTCTTATTCTTGTTTCATCGAGTAAATTCAATTCCTTATTCCGGAGGATCATCAAAATTCTTGATTTCATTTGTTCATCTTTTCTTTCCGGAGTTCCAAGTTTTTCTCGGTTATATCATTTCAAAGCTTCATCTTATCACTGCAAGGCTTCACCTTGTATTGGCAACTTCTCTTTCTTTTATCATCCTTTTGTTTACCGGAGTTCTTCATGGAGGTTCTACATGGTGGTTCGTCAAGGATTCTTTTCATTCTTCAATTGTTCTTCAAGATTCCTCTCGAAGCTATGATCCGCCAAGTCATACTTCAAAATCGAACATGGTGCTCAACACATGTTTTGTTTTGAGGAGTTCAAGTATTCTTCTTCTTGCATTTCGAAGTGCAATTCGTTCTACCTTATCATTTGAGGTGGTGTTATGTCATTCTCGACAATTTGAGTTCGTGTTTCATGATTCAAATGTTGTCAAGAATGAGGTATTTTAAATCCATCAATCTCTTCATTGGAGTTATCTTGGGCTATATTTCACCTAAAGCTTTCCCTAAGGAGTGTTGCTATTTATGGTGCTTATAAAGGACCCAAGTTCTTCATTTGTCCTCTCGGTGAAATAAGTTTCTCGTCTCCTTATTGATATAAATTCAATCGTTTGTTTCCGTTGGTGGCAGAATTTCACCTCGTTTTGTAAAGATCATGTCCTTTTCCTTGCTTATCGTTTTTAACCGGAGTGTTGTGTCTATCGTTCCTCTTTTAACCGGAGTCTCATCAAGATGCTTTCATTTTGACCAGTTCATGATTCTAATTCCTTCCATTTTCAAGTCCTTCTTCTTTTAGTCAGTGCTGTCCAAATTTTATCAATCTTATTCCTTCTCGATCTAGTTTTAACCGGAGTGGTTTCAGTATCTATGTTATCACTAAACCTCTTGGTTCTCGTCGTATCCCATGTTCCTCTTTTCTAACAGAGTGTTTTCAACTTTCTTCATCTTCATTGTTTTCTTTCTTTCATCTTGTTCAACCTCTCAAAGTTCTTTGGTTTCACTCGTTTGTCGGAGAAGCAACTTTGATTTACCTCTTCCTCTCCCTTTTTTCTCGGTGCCATCCTAGATCTCGGGGCGAGATCCTCTCGTAGTGGTGGAGTGTTGTGGCCCCAAGACCGGAGCTTCAGTTGCCTTCCAGGGTTTCCGAGTTTTGCCATGTGATTTGTTTTGTTTGTGCGTTGCTCATGTCATCTCTTGCATTGCATCATGTCATCATGCCATCATATCATTTTTTTTTAAAACTCTTCTAAATAAATTGCATGGATTTCTCGATCCATTTAAATCGAGGGATATTCACATGGTGAATTCTCTTTATAACATATCCTTCCAATATTTTAGGGAGCTATATTAAATATCCCATTAATTTGGAATCATCATAACACACTTGCAAAAATCCCAATGCCTTTCATTATTTCTACTCTTGGCCTCTAACTTTGTCACTTGTCCTTTCATCATTTTTCCGGAGCTCTACCAAAACTCTCAACATTTTTGGAAACTCCTAGAACCTACCCTAGTTCAAACCTTTTGAATTAAATTCAAAGAAATTTGAATTTATTCTTTCAATCTTGGTCTTTCCTAATTTTCTCGGACCTAACATTTTTTTTTTTGAGTTCGGGAAATTTATTCGTGAGTCCAACTTTGCTTCCTAAACCCCCCTCTTCATTTATTTTTCTTCTCTTGTTTTCTGTTAAAGTATATAGAAGAGAGAGGGAGAGCCCAGCCGGCCCCTGGCCTTTCTCCTCCTCCTGGGCCTTCCCAACTCCCCGCGCAGGCCCAAGGTCTAGGCCCAGCCGCGCCTCCCTCCAGGCCCGCGGCCTCCCAAGGCCCATGGCCCAGCCGGCCCGCTCGATCTCCTCTAACCCTAGCCCGCAGGTCCCTCTCCCTCCAGCGCCTCCCTGCCCGATCCCCTCTCCTCCTCCCGATCCCATCTCCCATCGCTCTCCCCTCGTCCTCCTCCTAGCGCCGCACCCGCACGCATCGCCAGGGAGCCCGAACCCCCGCTCGATCCCCTCGCCGCCCTCGACCTACCTCCCGTCGCCGCTCCTCCGCGCACCAGGTCGGACCCCCGGTGGCCTCCTCGTCGCCGCCCGAGCGGGTCTCCTCCGTCCATCTCCACCGCCGCCACCTCGCCCTTCTTCTCCCCTCGGCCACCCCGTCGCCTCGTCAGCGACCAGGCCGGAGACCCCGTCGCCGTTTCCTGCCGCCGGCGCCCCGAGGAGCGCCGAGCCCCGCGCCATGTCCGCCGGGATCCACCCCGGACCTCTCAACCTCGCGCATCGAGCGCGCGACCCCGCGTCCCCGCCGGTACCATCGCCCCCTGCCATGGCCGTGGACCCTCTGCTCCGCCCGTCGCCTCTGCTGCACCACCTCGGGAGCCTTGCCCGATGCCATGGCCGCGCCTTTCTGCTGCTGGGGTCCCGCCGCCAAGCCCCGGTCTCCTCTGCTTCGTGGAATCGCCAAGTCCAAGTACCGACACCGTGGGTTTTCATCAAGTTCGGCTACAGCACAAATACATGTGCAACTACACGGATTCGCCGAGTACAACTACTCATGGGACCGCCAAGTTCATCTCGTGTCAAGTTCATCTACGTGCATGTCCGACTATACCCTTGGATGGATTTCGTCAAGTACCACGACGACGAAGCATCAGCATAGTACCTCTACGTTTGCCTTGTACATCTACCGTCACCGAAAACCCGTTTGTGGATTTCGTCAAGTTCAACGGTGAACCCGAAGCCCTCGGATTCGTCAAGTCCGTAGCTGCAAGTACCACTCCGAACCATGTACGTACGGCGACCGTCGCCGAAAACTCGTGAAGCGTGTACAACTACCGTCGCCGAAGACCGTATGCGGAACCGTCAAGTTCGACTACCTTCGTGTACCACTACTTCCGATGGCGAGATGTACCACTACCCTCGAGCGTGAACAACGACTTCCCTACCGTCGCCGTGTCGACTACTTCCCTCGGCGATCATCGCGAGCGTCTACTTCCATCTACTTCCCTCGACAACTCGACCCGTCCCGAGTGCTCGCGTTTGAGGTATAACCCGTGGCGACCGCCGTGATCGAATCATCCTTGCGATGCCCCCTTTGCCATTCTACCGTTCCGTGGGAACCCGGTATCCGGATCACCCACCATCTTGCATGACTTCGCTTCCGTCACGCTTTCCTTTGTATCGGTATCTCAATCGAGTTATCGGAACCGATAATGTTGCCGTGGCATCATTTTGGATTCGTTGCCGTGGCACCCTTTCTTCCACCACGGTGACATAATGCTTCATCATGCTCATGTTAACGTTTTCATAAATTGCATAAACTTGCACATGTCATCCGCATCATGATAACAACATTTAAATGTTTATAATTGTTGGTTGCATTAATTTGCTTAAATGCCTTGCTAAAATGATTTATTTCATAACTAAATAACCGTAGCTCCATTTTAAATAAATTATATATGTAAATGGGGTAGAAAAATGCCTAGTTTAACATGGTGTACTTGCTTTGCTTGTTTAACAACTCTAAAATATGCTTTAGGTCAGATCTGTACCTAATCCATAATTTGTATATGGGGATTTTCCGGAATTGTTGTTTCTTATTTCCGGCCTCATTTAAACTTGCCTAGATAGGTAGTTTCATTATGCTTCACCTCTTGCCATGTTTAACAACATTTAATATTGTTGAGTACCTAATCAAGAGAGAACTAAATAAGTGATGTGGTGTTCGTCAATATGCAACTCGTTGCATATTGAGCTCCACTAACTTGTAGTGTTGTTTGTGCATATTGCCATGCCATGCTATTTAAACGGACATGCATCATACTTGATTGTGCATCATGCCATGTTTATGTGATGGTTGTTTACTATGTTGTTTGCTTCTTTCGGTTTGCTTCTCTCGTTAGCCGGTTCCGTTCGGAGTTGTGAGGATTCATTCGACTTCGTCCGTTTGTCTTCTTCATGGATTCGTTCTTCTTCCTTGCGGGATTTCAGGCAAGATGACCATACCCTCGAAATCACTTCTATCTTTGCTTGCTAGATGCTCGCTCTTTTGCTATGCCTATGCTCGATGCCTACCACTTGCTATATCAAGCCATCCCAAATTGCCATGTCAGCCTCTAACCTTTTGCCCCTTCCTAGCAAACCGTTGTTTGGCTATGTTACCGCTTTGCTCAGCCCTCTTATAGCGTTGTTAGTTGCAGGTGAAGATGAAGTTTGTTCCTTGTTGGAACATGGAGATGTTGTTCCTTGTTGGAACATGTTTACTTGTTGGGATATCACAATATATCTTATTTAATTAATGCATCTATATACTTGGTAAAGGGTGGAAGGCTCGGCCTTATGCAGTGTTTTGTTCCACTCTTGCCGCCCTAGTTTCCGTCATATCGGTGTTATGTTCCCGGATTTTGCGTCCCTAACGCGGTCGGGTGATTTATGGGACCCCCTTGACAGTTCGCTTTGAATAAGACTTTTCCAGCAAGGCCCAACATTGGTTTTACCATTTGCTTCACCACCACCTACATTTCCCTTGGGAGTAATTAACCCAAGGGTCATCTTTATTAGCCCCGGGCCAATGCTTGTCTAAGTGTTGGACCAAACTAGAACCACTTGCGGTGCCGCCCGAGGCAACTTGGGGTATCGTCGGTTGCCGTCGTAGTGCTCATCCGGTCGTGGCTTTGAGACGAGATCTGTGCGGCTACTATCGAGGTGTCGGCACGCCGGGAGGTCTTCTTGGACTTGTTTTATTGCTGTGAAATGTCTTGTGGCAGGATTCGAGACTGATCGGCTTCCGGGAGAAGGTCTATTCTTCGTTGATCGCGAGAGCTTATCATGGGCTAAGTTGGGACACCCTGCAGGGTTTGAACTTTGAAAGCCGTGCCAGCGGTTATGTGGCAGATGGGAATTTGTTAATGTCGGTTGTAGAAAACCGAAGTTGATCTTAATTAAAATACACCAACCGTGTGCGTAACCGTGAGTGTCTCTTTTCGGGGTTGATCGAGAGGAGAACACGGTTTCTGGGTTATGTCTGACGTAAGTAGGAGTTCAGGATCACTTCTTGATCATAGTTGTTCGACCGTGCTTTGCCTCCTCTTCTCTCTCTCTTTTGCGTATGTTAGCCACCATATATGCTAGTAAACTTGCAGCTCCACCTCACTACCCTGTCCTACCTTTAAGCTTAAATAGTCTTGATCTCGCGGGTGTGAGATTGCTGAGTCCCCGTGACTCACAGATACTTCCAAAACAGTTGCAGGTTCCGATGAGGCCAGTGCAGGTGACGCACTCGAGCTCAAGGAGGAGCTTGATGAAGATCTTTGTGCATTGTGTTGTTTCGTTTCAGCTGATCAGTAGTGGAGCCCAGTTGGGACGGTCCGGGATCTGTGTAGCATTTGGGGTAGTCTTCTTTTATTTTGGTTCCGTAGTCGGACCTTGATTGTATCTGTATGATGTAATGTTTTACTCATGTATTGTGTGCAGTGGCGATTGTAAGCCAACTATGTACCTCTTCCCTTATGTATTACATGGGTTGTGTGAAGATTACCTCACTTGCGACATTGCTTTCAATGCGGTTATGCCTCTAAGTCGTGCTTCGACACGTGGGAGATATAGCCGCGCCGAGGCGTTACAATCGATCCAGCGGAGACGACGAGATCGACAACGGATCCTCATCACAGTGCGGTGGATGAGGATGGTGAGCTGTTGTGGTGGGCGGCGTGGTCGAGGAAGAGTCTCCGGCTTGGCGGCGGTCGGGAGGCCGGCGGAGGCGTGGGGTTTCAGCGGGTTTTGGCGGCCTCGGTGTATGCGAATGGGGCGAAGGGAGGGGGAGCCAAGCTTAGGGACGCGCTTGTCCGAAATGTAGGGTAAGTTACCAGCGTACCCCCACCGGTTTTGACACCGCGACGTGGAGCTTCATTTCCGGCAGAGGCGTAGAAGGGGGATTTCGCGTGTCACGTTACAATCGGAAACACAAGTATTATTGAAACCGTGGGCATTCTACTTACTAGTACCAATTACGTGCACGCGCGTCCCATTTTTTATTAGCTAGGAGCGCCGTCTTTGGGCAGCTATTTGAGTCTGAGGCGTGCGATCAGACCCCTTAGCATGCTTATCGGGAGAGACCCTTTGACCTCCATCTGCCGTCCACCTCTCTCCCAAGGTCTCCATTAATGGCGCCTGAGCCTCTGTTTAATGGCGTGGCTATGTCTCACTCGACTGAGATTTAAGAGAGAAAAAATAAAATCTGAAAGCACGGATCTTGATGTAAGATCCGACGGACCTAGATAGCATCTACTGCGACTTATAGCAAGACTGATGAATATATAAGGACGATTATTATTATTTTTTTTATCAAAGAAGGGCTTGCCCCTTCCGATTTTCATTACTAAAAACCACCACAATTCACAACAAGTTCAGCACAACTCCAGCCTAACACGAAGGACTAAAAGCTACGTACCAGATTGAAATTGCAACATCCCAAGAGGCCAACAAAGGCCAAACATCCGCGCTAGAACCCAACATTTCACAACCGACGACACAATCCACATCCTAAACCGATTATTACATCAAAAGAAACCAGGAAACTGAAGGAAGCCCGGCAGTAACTAGAAGAACAACAACACCAGGGTCGCCACAGCAAGAGTTTTCTTCATTCCAGCCTCGCAAACATTGATCTTCTACAGAAAGATAAGGACGATTAATTGTCTTACATAATTAGAAAGATAAATAAAAAATCCACATGCGGCTACGCCCGAAATACACAAGGGCAAAAGAAGAAGGAAGACAAGGATCTGGCTCGCTGATCTCTACTTTCTTGATGCATTCTTGCAGGCAGCGGGAACTAGTCTCCGCGGGAGGGGCGGCGATGAGCTCTTCGTGTACTCAAGACGCTGCTTGAGAACATCCACGGATTCCTCCACCAGACTTTGGTGCTCGTTGCGGAGCATGTCATTCTCGTCCATAAGTTTCTTGACGATGACGCCGGTCCTCTTCAACAAGGCACTGGTCTCCTCCTGCTGGTCTGCACTTCGGACGATCTTCTCCCTCAGCAGGTCGCGCTCGGCTCGGAGCCTCTCATTGCCCTCCCTTAGTTGCCGGATGACGCCAAGCCAGAGATCTGATCCATCTGGCTATGGACGATCGCATGCATGCACCTGTAACAGTCGTCGCCTGCCCGTGAGAAACTTTCCCAAGCCGCCGCGGCGCGGCGGGACATCTCTGCTGCATTCGTGGCACGGCGGGACATCTCTGCTGCTTCCATTAGCCTTCTTGGACCAGTCTGCTGTATCGGCAGTGGCGGGACCTCCGTGCTGCTTCAGCGGCCCAAGGGACCTCTGTGCTGCTACTTTTCATGGCGGGGACATGTCGGCTGCTCTCGCAGCGAGGCGGGACATCTCTCGTGCTTCCGCTTCCATGCTCGCCTCTCCCTAGTGGCAATCTCTCGACCCAGAACTCACGCTGGCCATGGTAGACGCAAGGGAAGGATGCTGAATGACTTGTTTGTTTTTGTGGATGAGGAGTTGAGGAGGAATGTGCAATCATCTTGGCATACTAGTATTTATAAGCGAGTACTAATACGCTCCTTAGTGGGAAACTGTTTAGGTTGTGATCGGTGTGAACAAGTTTGGAATTCAATATAGCGTGGTACTAATACGCTCCTAAGTGGGAAACCGTTTAGGTTGTGATCGGTATGAACAGGTTTGCAATTCAATATAGCGTGGAGTAATTTGGAATGTGACGAGGCATAAGCTCAAAATTCATTAGCGGTTCTAGTTTGAAGTGCGGCACTATTCCCGGATGGAGTACTTCTTTTCTACTCCCTCCTTTCCGGTTTTATAGGGCTTATCTCAAAATTTTAGTTTTTCCATTTTATAAGGCTCAATTTGGTTGTTCCCCAACACATGTTCAGTTTCAAGGTGCATTAAATCATTGCAAGCAAGTATTAAGAAAAATTGACCAATGCATGTACTTTATGCATGCATGCATTACAATTAATGCATTGATAAACATAATTTTTTGAGAAAAACAAGAGCATTAATTAGGTGCTTTTGCAAAGTAAAAAAAATATTCCACCACTCACCATAAACCGGAAAGGAGGGAGTACTGCTATGTACGTGCAATAACTGGCACCGTCGTATACATATCTTACGGTTAATGGGGCGTTCGACAGGAATAGCCGCGTGGCGAGCTCTAGGCTAGTCCTTATTTCAGACGCATTAAACCTATCTCTCGGGACTTCTCGCACGCACCATCGTGCCACCCACAAAAACTTGTACTCTGAGTTTAGTAGTACGCTACACAGGAAGAGAAGAGGTGCCGCACGCACTTTCGTCCTCTCACACACGCGTCTGTTTTTCTCGAAAGGAGGATGATGACCCCGGCCTCTGCATCTGGGAGTCACACATGCATCTGTAGCTACGAATTGTAGTGTTCTCAACCATCCGATTGGCTCTATCATGGATGTACCTATATACTAAAACATGTCTAGATACATCTATATTTTGACAAATGGAAGGAATGTATTGTGGAGCGGAGGAGTGCTTGTCATCAAAATGGATAAAAGGGGCGTATCTAGAACTAAAATACGTCTACATACATCTCCTTTTATCCATTTTGATGACAAGTAGTACTTCTTACCCAAAGGAACTTTATATTCAATGACACAAAATATCCGTTCATTTTTGAAACTCTTGATCGATGTCGAAGTAATTGCTGCATTGCCACCAAAACCCACCATTTCTTAAGCTAAAGTAGACCAAGGTAATCCCTATATTAGCATATTACTAAGATAAACAGAAGGCATTGTCGAAACATTTAGGACGTGAGCTTGTCAATCTGAATGTGGAGGGACACAAGCTTAGCCCCGGCCAGCAGCTTGGGCGGAACTGTCAAGAAGGTCAGCTCCTGCACGTCGACGTCGCCGGGATCCGTGCTGCTTGTCACCTCCATTTCCACCTTGACGGCGTTGGTCGTGCCTTTGGCTCCCCCTGCGGGCCGTTCGCCCATAGCTTGGCCAAGTAGTGCGGTAGTGGGGACGCCCCCGCTCTGATGCAGACGACCGACACGGCGATAGGCGCGACGATGTCGAGCACGCCGTCGACCAAGAAAAACGCGCGACAGTCCTCCTCCGTGAACAGCAAGAGCCGTGGCTCCGACAGTAGCACTTGCAGCTGGAGCACCTTGCCGTACTGGATCCTATGCACGAGCATGGGATGCGTGGTGCTGATGTGGTGGTAGAGCGCCGACAGCGGGCCTTCGTAGCCGCAAACGGGCACGGGGCATTTGCAGGGCGCGAGCGGACACATGCTCTGGTGATCAGCGAGCTTGTGGTAAGTGACGTAGAGCCCACAGCCTTTGTGCGGGCACTCCACCCTCACCGACGAAAGGACGGAGTCCACCGCCATGTTCCGCACATCGAAGCCACCGCCGTGCTTGCACTTCTGGCACTGCCGTTGGTTCCCGGGGCGCTCGACGCGGCAGTCCGCGCAGGCCAGGTGCCTTCTCTTGCACTGCAGAAATCAATCCAATAGCACATCAATCAAGAAACCTGCACCTTGCTCAATCAGCCGAGCAGACGAGGTGTATTCGAACCTCATACCTTTGGGCGTCAAGGGGAGAGGCACAAGGGGCGATGGAGCACGGTGAGGTCCATCGAGACCTTAGAGAGCTCCATCGTCGAATCTGTTCTGTTCGGTTTGCATGATCTCGCCCTCCTCGTGCACAACCATCTCTCGACTTGGGCCGGGGTATTACAAAGCTTACCGTCACATATTTTATACTCCCTCCGTTCCTAAATGTACTCCCTCCGTTCGGAATTACTTGTCTCAAAAATGGATGTATTTAGAACTAAAATACGTCTAGATACATCCATTTTTGCGACAAGTAAGGCTGGCCATAGTGGGAGTAACATAAGTAGTATCATGAACTTGGGACTCGCAAACATGCTTATGTGGCAGGCAATTAAAGAAGAGAGAGATGGTTATAGTAACATAGATAGATACCGTAACATAATAAATATGGTGCTACTATGTGTCATGCATGGCAATAAATGGGACCATCTATGATACTACTAATCTATGATACTATGCACTATAGAGGTAGTAACATAGACTAGTAACGTATGCATGTTAGTAGTCTAAGTTACTCCCCACTATGACCAGCCTAATTCGAGCGGAGGAGTAAGTCTTTATAGAGATTTCACTAGGTGGACTACATACGAGCAAAATGAATGAATCCACACTTAAAATGCATCTATATACATCCGTATGTAATTCATAATGGAATCCTACAAAGACTTATAATTTAGGAACGGAGGAGTACTACTTCAAGGTGCATTAAATCAACACATGCAAGTACTATCAAAAGAAGAGTCACGGCATGCATGCATGCGCTGTAATTAATGCATCGATAAACGCAAATTATTGATATATATCGAGTGCAGTGCTTTGATGTGTCGCGTCCTTTCGTACATCAACGAGAAGTTTGATTATCCTCTCCTTGCGGACTTAATCGCACTTTTGCCTTTGGCTGTATGACAGGTTGGCCACACACCTGTCGGGCCCACCTGTCATACACGCAAAGACAGGAGCGTCCCTCCCTCGCCCATGAGTGTGGTGGCTGGCAAGAATAGGAGAAGCTTTCTCTACACGCTCTCCCTCCCGCATGTGGTGGACATGCAGCAGTTCAATCGGTGTCAGATGGCCAGAAGCGTACTGTAGTACTCCTCAAGTGCAGTAGTACACCATCATTGTTCGACTTCCCGAAGAGGCGAACAGCCAAGCGCATCCCGGACGCTCGTGTGGCAGTTTCATGTGTAGAGTAGCCTAGATAGCGTGTACCGTGCATGTAAGCTTAAAATGGTTGGGGTCGGTTCCATGCTATGTGGCCGTCTCGAAGTTTTTTTTTAAATTAAAATAGTCTTCTGGCCCTACCTATCACCCTGGTGATTGTAGTTTGCATGCTCATCTGGTCAAGACAGGAATATATATTTTAATTTGTTTTTTCGAAAAGGGAGGACTCCCCGGCCTCTGCATCAGAACGATGCATACGGCCACATATATTTTAATTTGCGGTGGGTAAATGTTAGAGGTTGCAGCAAATATATTATACACTGCGGGTCTTTCAGCCAAGTTTAGAGGCAAGCATGTGGGGCCAGTGCTATGATGTGTCGCGTCAACTCGTAGAACGAGGAGAAGCTTGATTTTACTACGCCTTCTCCCTCGCCCATGCGCTGTTGCTGCATAACGAGGACAGGCTTTTTCTTAGTAGTACTTCTACAACAAGCTATCCGTCCCTTCGCGGTGGACGGACATGCAACGATGGATTCGACACTCGAGAAGCACTAGTAGTAACATCATTGTTCGTCTTCTCGAGCGAAGACCAAGCGCAAACCGAACGTTGCAGTTGCGAACATTGGAGCACGCATATAGCCAGGCTCTTGCATGAAACAAAATTGCTATGTGAGCCCACTATTGTACTATTACGTACACTACTTGCTAGTATAGCCCTGTAAACCAGAAAGAGGTATTTGCCCTTCTAGATATTTCAACAAGTGACTAGACTACACCGAGACGGAGTACATATGGAGCAAAATGAGTGAATCTGCACCGTAAATAAATACGTACTAGTTCTATCGTTTTCCTCTCCGAGGTGCACAATATTGAGTATACTGACTAGTCTCTTTTTGACACGCATTTACGTTGTTTTTTTTGACATAGTACAGACACAAGCGCTCATATACACGCGCATACACTCACCCCTATGAACGCACACATGCACGACACTATCATCTTGAAATTTACGAAGTCACCATAGGCACCTCGTCGTCGACGGGTCCATAGGTGCTTGAATGCCAAGGAGGAAGAGGGTAGCGGTTCCGAGGCGTTGAGCGGTCAATGATGCATCCTCAATTACATGCAGAGGGAATTAATTGGAGAAGCAGACTAGAGCCAGCACGATGTGAATGCAACAGAGTTTGGACTCTCATATAATAAAGGCGCCCCACCACCCCAATCCATCTACTTCCAAGTATCTGCGCACAACACTGCTCACTCCAATCCAAGACCAAGTGACCAGAAGCCACAAGCACCTATGGAGGCGATGGACGCGAGCGGTACTCGGCTGTGCCAAATCATCCAAGGCGCCGGCCTGCGGCCCCGCACCATGCAGCGTTTCCAGACGGTGCTGGTGACCGCAGGCATCGTAGCCCTCGCCGACGCCGGCTTCGCCTCTCGCATGGACGACATGATGGTCAACTCCATATGCAAGTTCACCGCCATCAAGAAGCGCGCGGACGACCTTGCCGTACTGCTCCAGCCCGCGCGCCCAGGCTCCTCATTGCCTGCCACCCTCATCGGCCTACATGGTGATGAACTCTTTCAAGCCCTGGTGGCCCTGCAGGTGCCGGTGGTCGCGACGAAGAATGTGCACCTCGAGGCGGCGCTCGCCAGCAAGCCTCGCCATGCAAGAAACCGTCGACCTGCACATCCACGTCTCGAGAAATCGTCTACATAGGCCACTACAAAACAGCGAGGACAGAAAGACGTTGGCCTTCTTTAGCGGCTGGAATCTTTGGGCGCCATTGTTGAAGCACGTCGACCTGGCCACAAAGCCGCTGCTACTTAGGCGCCGTTCGGTGGGCGGCGCCTCGAGTCGAGCAGGTGGGCGTCGTCGATGGATGCATCTCTTCTTCTTGCCTCCTGTAACCAACACTTTGCATTGCCTCGTGGCCTTAATGTTTTATTAGTATAGTACTCCTCCGTTCCCAAATATAAGTCTTTCTAAAGATTCCAGCAAGTGACTACTACATACGGAGAAAAATGAGTGAATCTACACTCTAAACTATGTCTTCATACATCTGTATGATGTATTCCATTTGAACTAGTATCTAAAAAGGCTTGTATTTATGAACGGAGGGAGTATATGGCATTTTTTATTCCAGTCGTAACGTTTTCACTGTGAGGTGGGGCCATGATTGAGCAAACCCACCCCACCCACCAGGCGTCGGCCGAGTTTAGAATTAGAAGAGAGAAAGCGAGGAGGAGAGCTAGCTGTACACGCAGACGCTGTTGTCGAGATGGGACTCGTGTTTATAGAATAGAATCTTGAGCACTCGTGCCTCTTTTTTTTAGAGAAAAATTAGTCGTATGTCTAGTACCACTAGTTGGGTGCGTCGACCTATAGCTGTCATCACTTTAGGTCTCCTTTTGAACCATGGCTATGCTTCACAGTACATATTTTTTCACGCATTTATCCTCCTATATGTACTCCTAGGCTATTTCCACGTGCTCCCATTAGCCGACATGTGGGACATAGAGCATCTGTGTCGTAGTTGTGCATGCGACTTCGAGCATATCCGGGTACTTTACATTTCAGACCTCACGAATTACATACAAACCCCATGAAGAATAAATAAATCAATGAATTTCTACATGAAACGGATTATTTTCATGGAAACGAACACGTTCATTAAATTTTGGACATAACACGTTTATAAAAATGACCGGACCTAAACCAGTCTAAGGGCCTCTTTGATTTTTCCCGAAAAAAAGGGCCTCTTTGATTCGCAGGATACTGAAAACACATGAATGGGGAAAGTATGATGGCGATGAACCGAGACGAGGAGAACTCTAGCTCAGTTAGAGGTTAGAGTTAGATTCTAACCCTAAACTAACTCTAAACCAAAGAGGTGTATGGATGGTAGGGTTAGATTGACAATAAATGCTCTATCTCAATCATTTGACTACTTTGGACCCTATTTTTAGTCAGACTAAAATAAGTCCCTTGGATCCAAGCACCCTCTTGGTGTGGCCGGCTCTTCTGTGGCCTCCTCCCACTCAGAATTGACATAAACGAACCATCTATACAAATCAAGCATGCAAAACATGATAATTTTTACTTTGTCCATACAAATGAGATATCCCACTTAAACATACAAGTCGTCAATCAAGCTTCACAAAATAAAAAACACTTCATGAAACAAAGAATGAGCTAACTCATCACGGAAGTCGTTCACGATAGGGAGGGAGCCCGGAGCCCCTCACGCACCGAGGGAGGATCTCGCCATCATCGCTCTGGAGGAAGGCTCTGTAGAGCCCAAGCCCCGGGAACCCCTCCGACGCCGGCCCTTGCGAGTTGAGGTCGACACCGGCATGGGTAGCAGGGTCGCTTGCCGCCGACTGGGAACTTAATCTTCGGGCCTCTAGAAATAATGCAAGCCTGTAACTAAAATACCTAGAAAGGTGAACTGAATCTTTAGGCCTCTAGAAATAATGCAAGCACAGAACTGAAATACCTAGAAAGGTGAACTGAATCTTTGGGCCTCTAGAAATAATGCAAGCACTAAACTTAAATACCTAGAAAGGTGAACTGAATCTTTGGTCCTCTAGAAATAATGCAAGCTCTAAACTGAAATACCTAGAAAGGTGAACTGAATCTTTGGGCCTCTAGAAATAATGCAAGCCTGAAACTTAAATACCTAGAAAGGTGAACTGAATCTTTGGGCCTCTAGAAAGAATGCAAGCCTGAAACTGAAATACCTAGAAAGGTGAACTGAATCTTTGGGCCTCTAGAAATAATGCAAGCCTGAAATTGAAATACCTAGAAAGGTGAACTGAATCTTTGGGCCTCTAGAAATAATGCAAGCCTGAAACTCAAATACCTAGAAAGGTGAACTGAATCTTTGGGCCTCTAGAAACAATGCAAGCCTGAAATTAAAATACCTAGAAAGGTGAACTGAATCTTTGGGTCTCTACAAATAATGCAAGCCTGAAATTGAAATACCTAGAAAGGTGACCTGAATCTTTGGGCCTCTAGAAAGATTTATTACCTCCTCAAGCAGCATCAAACAATTCCATCCGTGCACCACAAATCTATAGCAAGTTTGATCAGGATCTGCTTTTCCAAATCAGAATTAGCGCTAGAGCAAGCAAGATCAATGATATGGCCGTGAGACAAAGAAGGAACGAACAAACTCACCCCTCTCGCGGCCTCCCTGGTAGATGCGCCACCGCCAGCACACGAGGGAGAAAACAGTGGTGAAGGGGGAGGGCGACCTTCGAAGGTCGGAGGGAGAAGGCGGCCGAAGTAGGGCGGTGGAGGCCGGAAGGAGAAGGCGGCCGGAGGAGAGACAGGCGAGAGGCGCTTGGGCGGGCGGCCCTATGGGGAACAAAGAGGAGTCGTGCGAGAGGGGGGGAGCAATCTGGTGCGGGCAGGTGAGATTTTTTCAGGGGAGCGATCTGGTGCGAGAAGGTGAGATTTTTTTAGTTCTCTTTTAGTGGGCCGGAGGATAACTAACCCAATTAGAACCTCTCCACCGGGCTAGTTTTTTTAGCTGGGTTAGAGCAAACTAGCTCAAAATAACCCCTCTTGTTTCGATAACTTGAGGCTATTTCAACCCAAACTAGCTCTAACTCGGGGATCCAAACAAAGAGGAGTGTTCTTGTACATGCTACGGTGTGGACCGTAGCACATTGTTTTTTATGGCCATATCACCACATTGTTTTCTCTGCTGGTTCACTTTGGGCTACCGTGGTTACGCAGGCTGGTTCACTGGCTACCATGGTTCGCACTCCTCCGACTTGAGTAGTACTCCTCCGTTCCTAAATATAAGTCTTCGTAGATATTTCACTGTGGACCACATACGGATGTATATAGATGCATTTATGTGTAGATTCACTCATTTTCTCCGTATGTGGTCCATAGTGAAATCTCACCAAAGACTTATATTTAGGAAACGGAAAATAGTATATATACCGCATCATTCTTTGCTCCTTCTTACTACTCCGACATGTGGGAGAGTCGACATCGAATTGACGTGTCATGCACCAGTTAGGCCTTGAAAGCGGAAGGGGCATCACCCGGTCGGGCGCCATAATTCATGACTATAGTGAGTGGTCATATCACAAGTCTTTCCAGCGAGAATGCAGTCAAATTGCACAGCCCCACTCGCTCACCCTCCTCGCCTCTCTGTCAAACCACCTACCCGAAAACTGCCGCGCGTACTGCCCGGGAAAAGCCCCGCCCTCAACTTTTAACTACGCGAAAATAGTTCGAGCTTGTTCATTCTATATAAATACAATACTTATTGTATGTTTATTCACCCGTGGGGTTGTTCAATGAATGGAGGGGTGGGGAGCACAAGTGAACAATACTACCTCTGTCCTGGTTTTTTGGTCCCCATTGTATTCCATGCCAAATTTTGACCATAGATTAAACTAAGAAAATATTCACGCATGTCACCAAACATTATATTTTTCAAAACTATGTTCAAATCTGAATCCAATGAGATAATTTTTCTTGACATGCATTAGCATTTTGTTAGTTAAATCTTTAGTCAAAATTTGGCACAAACTATAAAGGACCTATAAACCGGGGACGGAGGTAATCTTGTAATAGTAAGTAGGAGTCGTAGAGTAGTCACCTTAAATAGAGAGTTTCTTTTCTTTAATGCCACGTACACAAATTGAAAGCGCTTGTTGTGGAGAGAAAAAGATAATCACTCCACTATATATGGGCCTTGAGGGCCTGGCGCTTGCTTTACTAGGGTTGCTCTCTTCATTCTCTCATCCTCTCCAGATATAAACAAGACAGCGGTAGCGACATTTTCTCTCTAGTCACCGCTGGTCACAGATCCGGCGGATCCTTGACCGTTGTGTATAGAGTTGTGTATAGAGGACTAAAGGTGCATCGTTCACGCGGTCATCGCCGCCGAGGAGAAACCCACAGCGGCGGAGGGCCCGATCCTCTGCCGTGTCGTTCTCTCCGACCTGCGCCCGGCTCGGGAGGTCCTTGACCCTTCTTCTTCCCTGCCGTATTGTCCGAGATCCGAACTGCCACCGCCGAAATCCGGCGACCCTCAGTATAAGTTCTTGGCGGCCTTGCTCTCTGCCCCACTCCCCACGTGTCTGCATGTGCATCTTTTCTACTCCCATCAGCTCTTCCAAAGCCACCTAAATTTTTAGTATTATTAGAGGTAAAGCTACTTCATGCATTGAATCTAGGGCTTTGTTCAAACAACGAAGAAAGGGGGAAAGTTGTAGCATGAATCTAGGACTTGATTCAAAGAGGAAATAATATGGTGAAAGTAGTAGAGGTCGGATACCCAACCGATCTCTTGGTTGAAAAGGAAATAATGGGAAAGCGTGGTACAAACTGGATAAGGAACAGATCTATTATTGGTTGAAAAAAGGATAAAAGTGGCGGCTGGTGGACAAGTCAGCGAGTATGTCGAGGATTAGATTTGCTGCCATCACATAGTAAAAGGTCTCGAGGATTAGATTTGCTGCCCTCACATGGTAAAAGGTCTCGAGGATTAGATTTGCTGCCCTCACATAGTAAAGGTCTCGAGGATTAGATTTGCTGCCCTCACATAGTAAAGGTCTCGAGGATTAGATTTGCTGCCCTCACATAGTAAAGGTCTCGAGTTAGATTTGCTGCCCTCACATAGTAAAGGTCTCGAGGATTAGGTTTGCTGCCCTCACATAGCGTGAACAAGCTCGGCATCACCACTTTATGCCTCCTTGTAGGTACATTGTGTTGATCGTCCACCGTCGCATGTCCTTATACCAACCTTTTGCCCTTGTTAATGTAAGGCGCATGTAAAATAAGCGATCACTGCTTTGTTACCTTAGGGACATGTCTAACCAGTGTTATTGTTAATCTAATGCCTCCGGTGATAAGATGCAATTAAAGCGTGTTACAAAGGCACTCCTGCTTTTTTCCCAGTATGATAAGTAAGTTGCTCCTTCTGCTGCTTTGAGTGTCCTGGTGTCCCCACGGTCCCATGCCCTTAAACCAACTCTTTAGCTGCTGTTGATTTCTCGTATGCGGTAAACAAGCAATGCCACCATTAAAGTAATCCCATATCGAGGAATCTCATTGTTGATCGTAATGCTTCGGTAACATGAAGCATTCTTGGCGTTTAAAATTTCTCTGTCCTTGCGTGATTGCCATGAACATAATTAAGATGCTTCTTTTCATTTTGTATATGTTTAGTATATTCTTATTGACCAACAACTGTTTACTTTCTATCATTTTGTGCGAGATAGGGATATCCATTTCACCTTGTTGCTATTGTGACCTTTTGGTGAACTGCACAAAACACTATTTTTTGGAATGAGTGTCTTGTGCGGTTCAACTAAAATGTCACGTGGGCAACATCTCTCAATTTTGGTGGAACTGCACAAAATGGTGATTGGAGTTTCAAAATCTCCGTCAAGTTCTCTTGGTAATCTCGTGCAACATTTTATTAGCCTTTGCAAGATGGAGCCGTCCTTTGTCACCACAATGGCACTTTATTTTAGTGGAACTGCACAAAAGGATAAGAAAATTATAGTTGCACCTTACATGAGCGGACAGCCAACCTTAATGTTCCTCAATTTTAGTGCAACTACTAAAGAAGAACACTGCAGCTCACAAGAGCAAGTACTTCTTGCTAGCTGAATGATGCAATCTTTGCTTCATTTAATTGAACCTGAAGAAAAGGCGCATAGAATCATGGAACTCGGGCAGACCTCATCCTAGTGGAGCTGGAGGTTGAGTTCAAGGAGGCCGCTATTAAAGTGAAATCATGCTCTCCTGTCTCCTTGTTTGTGATGTGCAAACATGTTGTGCAAGCAGGAATACTCAACTACAGATGTTGTGACGGTCAAGAGCATTAGCCAAGTTCTTGATTGTATGACATGGCTAGCCAAGATGGATTTAATCCCGATATTCACTTTATCAAAAGCGCTCTAATGGGTTGGTTCTGAATCTTGCAAGCTGGGAATCAATGAGATGTGTAGGAATCTTTGTTGTACTTATTATTTGAATCTTATTTGTTGGTTCTGAATCTTGCAAGTTGGGAATCAATGAGATGTGTAGGCATCTTTGTTGTACTTATTATTTGGATCTTATTTGTTGGTTCTGAATCTTGCAAGCTGGGAATCAATGAGATGTGTAGGTATCTTTGTTGTACTTATTATTTGGATCTTATTTGTTGGTTCTGAATCTTGCAAGCTGGGAAACACGGCATGATGATGCAGAGGACATCAACCATAACAAATAGTTCAAACTTGGTAGTATTATCTTTGTGAAAGTGCGACAAATGTGTTGATCGTGTGCATCCTGAGAATAATAATTCTAATTGTTGTGCATGTTGATCCCGTGGCACTGATAAAACGAGTCAACGCATTGCTTGTTTAAAGTATAAATTTCTATTAAAGCTAATTAAATTTAAGTAAAGTGACTACTAGCTCCTGTTATTACTGATACTAATCTGAGACCGCTCGTGAACCAGCGTGTGGCGGAGTAGGTTTCTTAATGGGCGTTTGAATGCGTAGAGGTGCATCTTCTGCGGGTGTGCAGCGGACGAGGAGGGTAGTAACTGTTGTCACTGTACACACTCAGCTTCTTGTTGAATCCGGTTCCCCAAGAGCTGAAAAAGCAAGCTACTGCCGCCGCCTACACACTCGTTCACTCGAAGAGACTCCAATGGCGATCCGAGGGGTGAGCCTGCTGGATATGGACTTCAGCAAGGAGTTAGTTCGCCGTTCAGTCCTATGGCTGCACCAAGTTGAATGTGATGTACACCAGCGATACGGACTCGATGAAGCTACGCCTCGCCTCGGTCCTATGGCTGCACCAGGTTACGGAGCATTACGCCCATTTCATCGGCGGCGCCCGATTGCACCTTCGCTAAGGTGGAGAAGGAAAAACGCGATGATTCGGCTATCTGGTGCAACAAGCTTGTCGACATCTAGAAGCAATACAAGATCATCGACAGCGGGCGGGAGAAGGACTCCGTGGTTGACCTCGTTGAGACCATCGCCGACCCCTAATACACCAACATGAAAGAAGGCGGCTTGAACACGTGGTAGGTACCTCTGAATCTAGCCTACATAACCTCTGCGGCCAAGGACACATCGCATACTACGACATGTACAGGCAGATCTTGGACATGAGGCGTGTACGCTTCCGTAACCGGCAGTACGGACAGCATAGCGTCATCGGAAGGGATGTCACGTGGAGAGCTTGACGGCTGGGACCCACGAGGTCCATGGTCATACGCAAGGAAAGTTCCTCCTTATTACGCCTTTGTATGTACCTTTATGCGTGGGAAGGGCTTACGTATTTCGTGAAGAATCCCCCCCGGCGGCAGTCGGACCCACCAGCTATATCTTCGCACGCAAGGAAGAGCCTCCTTATTACGCACCAAAAATGAATACCCCACCTTCATGGGACCCACCATAGTGGGTGGCTGACTTATGGGCCTACTAAGTTGGCGAGGACGGAGGGCTTTGTCAACTTAGTCAATATAAACGATTCTAGCTCGGTGTGATCGATATCCATCCAACGGCCATAGTGCTTCTTCAACCTCTGGTCTTCTTGCTCCAGCCGCCCAAAGCAGCGTCGGTCGTGCTGCATGCTACTGCCTCTCGTGGCCGGCTGTGATGCCGCGGAGGCCTAACCGCCCCCTACTACTCCCACCGCTGGCCCAGGGTATCCCTCTACTCACCCATACCCCCTGTTATTCTGCGGCGACAACAGCCTCACGCCGCAGCCAAACCAGTGAACCCTCGTACTCCTCTCCGCGTGGGCATCCACTGCCGCGTCTTCCCCGGCTCCGTGTCGTCCCCTTCCTAGGCCTCGCCGTCGTCCACCGCCTTGGTGCTCTCGGCGCGGCGTGGTCAATGTGGTCAACGACCGACTTCCATCGGAAAAATCTTGTACATGGAGAGGCTGACAGATGGGTCCAAGGCCACAGCCAGTTTTTGTGATTTGCCAAGTAAGTCGCTTTGTCGGGCTGTTGGGCTGCAAATATTTCAAGACAAGGAGAGCTTCATTAATTGGCGAGAAAATAGCCTATCGATAATGAGAAATGGGATGTACATTTTAAAACACATCAAACCGGCAATTAGTTTCAAATATCTTTTTTCATTTGAGATTTTAAATTACATTAATTTTTATGCGTGGAGAATTTGTTGGATTTTATATTGATATACATTTATTTTTAAAATCAGTTTGAATGTGAGTCGAAATTTTGGGATTAAAAACAGTTCGGACCCTTTTGAAATATGCAAAATTTAGTATACTTTTTAACCGTGGCTACAATATGGGCTGTAATGCTAACAAAAGAATATGGGCTCCACAAAACCTTAAAAATTAGCAAATGGGCTGTAAATTATTAGAAATAATGGCGGATGGGTTGTATCTTTGTTTTCCACAGATTTGAGGCTTTTCTAAAAAAGGTTGGCCTGGCGGCAACTATTGGATGTCCATCCAACGGCCGTCATGCTTCATCAATCTCTGCTCTTCGTGCTCCAGCCGCTCAAATAAGCGCCGGTGGGACTGCCTGCTCCCTCCTCCCGTGACGGCGGTCTTCTTGCAGCCCTCACCGCCCATCGTACTCCCATCGCTGGCCTAGCCATCCCTCTACTCACCCACACCTGATGTTATTCTCCGGCGACAGCAGAACCATTAAACCCTCGTACAGTCATACTCCCCTCCGCGTGGGAAACAACTGTCGACTCTTCCCTACCTCCGTGGCGTTCCCTTCCTAGGCCTCGCCGTCGTTTACGGCCCTGGTGCTCTCGGCGGCGGCTGGTCAACATGGTCAACGACCGACATGCATCTGAAGTGGACTGTCGTGGAGAGGCCGACAGGTGGGTCCTGACCGCGCATGAAATGCCTCCTTACTACTGCGCAAAATAATGATTCCTCCACGACATCGAGGGACCCATCGAAAGGGCCTCTGTATTTAGTGAAAAAAAGCGTTACCGCCCGGCTGACTCGGACCCACCAGTATATCTTCGCAAGCAGAAGTGCCTCCTTATTACACAAAAGAATGAATACTCCCCACATTGGCTGGGACCCGGTATAGTGGCGAGGCTGACTTGTGGGCCTACTAAGTTGGCGGGGACGGAGGGCTTTGTCAACTTAGTCAATATGCTGCGATTCTAGCTCCGGTGGCCGTCGATGTCCATCCAGCGGCCGTAGTGCTTCTTCAACCTCTGGTCTTCTTGCTCTAGCAGCCCAAACCAGCGCCGGTTGTGCCTCGTGCTCCTGCCTCCGTGGCCCGCTGCGATCTGGCGGAGGCCTCACCGCCCCTACTACTCCCACTTTGCTGGCGGGCCATCCCTCTACTCACCCGCACCCCCTATTATTCATGGCGGCAGCCTCACTTCTGCAGCGAACCGGTGAACCCTCGTACTCCTCTCTGGCGTGGGCATCCACTGCCGCGTCTTCCTCGGCTCAGCGTCGTCCCCTTCCTAGGCCTCGCCGTCGTCCACCGCCTGGTGCTCTCGGCGTGGCGTGGTCAACATGGTCAAGAATGGCTTCCATCGGACGTGGGTATCGTGGAGAGGCTGACAGCTGGGTCCACGACGCAGACAAGGAAGTGCCTCCTTATTACAGCGCAAAATAATTATTCCTCCACGGCGGCGGGGACCCACGGACAGGCCACCGTATTCGCGAAAAATGTTTCCCCTAACTGCTGGGGCCACCAGCTACATCTTCGCATGCAAGGAAGTCCGTGCGGGCAAAAAAGCGATTAAGCCCCATTGCTGGGACCCACCAGGCTACATCTTCGTGAGCAAGGAAGTGCCTAACGGTCGGGACCCACCTGGTGAAGCATCGTGGGGTTGTCATTCTGGTGGTGAGCGATATGCGTACATCTTGGTCGTTGTAAGAGGCGCCGCGTGTCGTAGTAAGCGGCGCAAGTAGCATGTTCACGTCGTTATGGCGAGGTGCAAGAAAGAAAATCTGACCCGCGTCACGTACATACGGGCAGGGTCTCGAATGCCTACTCGCGCATATGTACATGGCTGGGTCGGAATGGAGAAACAGCGTCGTCGTCGTGTTCATGAGGAACCAACCGGCTGGGTCGGAGCGGAATGCGTGGTCGTGTTCGCCGGGAGGCTTGGGCGGAGCAGGGCGATGGAAGCGAGGCACGGTGTACCGCTGGAGAGAAAGCAGACCTCCTCTGTCGAAGCAGGGGTCTGTTGATCGGGAGGGTGTGGCGTGCCGCCAAAAGCGGGCCGAAAGCGGACTTGTGTTGGAGTGCTACGGTCGAAGCAGGGGTCTGTTGATCGGGAGGGTGTGGCGTACCACAAAGCAGGCAAGCGGACTTGTGTTGGGCGCTACGGTCGGCAGGAGGTCTGTTCGCCGGGAGGGTGTGGCGTGCCGCCAGCAGGACTCCACGAGATCTGTTCATCTCCACCGTCGACCTCCTCCAGCCTCCACGGGCTACCGTCGACCTCCTCCAGCCTCCACTGGCTCCTGTTCATGCAGCCTCCACCATGCGATACTCCACCGGCTACTGTTCAACAACCCCTCCACGGGCACCCCTCCACCGTCTACTGTTCATCCAGCCCTACACACCACGGGGTCCTGTTCAACCACCACTCCACGGCCGCCCCTCCACCGTCTCTTGTTCATCCAGCCCTCCACACCACGGTCTGTTCATCCGGAAACAGCGCCACGCTCCTTGTTCATCAACCCCCCCATAGCGCTCATTGTTCATCAATCGATCGGCTTGATTAGCAGCGATGGCGGAGAATCGCTCCATCGGCCGCCAGGTTCGATTAACGACCATCGACCGATCGCTCGGGTTTAATGTAGCGTAGCCTGCTTGTCTGTCGCTCGGGTTGATTAGAGCCCAACGCCTCGCTCGGGTTGATTAGACCAACGCCTCACACGTGTCTGAAGAAATGTGCATCGCTTCGACCCCGACCTCCACCGTAGCAGCAACTCCCGAAATTTTCCTCCCCTACGCTTATACCACGGTTTTTCCGTCATGGGCCAGCCCAAAGAATGTCATGCAGCTGCGTCTACGGCCCGCCCGGGCGAAAAGCCCATTTACATCATGATTTTTGTCATAAGTAGGAGCCCACCACATCTATGATGATACGGGTTTTGTCACAATTATCGTCATAGAAGTGTCATATGTATGACAGAAAAAATTGCGTTCAACCCAAAATGTCACGGATGTGTCTTTTTTTTGTAGTGACTCCTACTAGAAAGTAGAGTTCTCTTTGCATGTGAAGACTCAGAGGTAAGAGCATCTACAGCCGGGCCTCTCATACCGTCTAAACGCCCGAGCAAGCCGTTGATCCTTGACGGTCAAAAAATTGACCCAACGGGCCTCTCAAACCGGGACAAGCGTCAGACTGGTGACACCCCTTGAGGAGTCTGGACTAGGGGTGTCAGGATAGCGAACTATCATCCTGACGGACTCAAGATTATGAACATACAAGATTGAAGACTTCGTCCGTGTCCGGATGGGACTTTCCTTGGCGTGGAAGGCAAGCTTGGCGTCTGGATATGTAGATCTCCTACCATTGTAACCCGACTACGTGTAACCCTAACCTATCCGGTGTCTATATAAACCGGAGGGTTTTAGTCCGTGGGGCGAACAACAATCATACCATAGGCTAGCTTCTAGGGTTTAGCCTCCTTGATCTCGTGGTAGATCTACTCTTGTACTACCCATATCATCAATATTAATCAAGCGAGGGTAGGTATTACCTCCATCGAGAGGGCGAACACAGGTAAAAACATCGTGTACCTTGTCTCTGTTACCATCCGCCTAGGCGCGATTCGGGACCCCCAACCCGAGATCCACGGTTTGACACCGACATTGGTGCTTTCATTGAGAGTTCCTGCGTAGCCGTGCGTCACCGATAGGCCCGATGGCTCCCTCAATCATCAACAACGGCGCTTGATCCGGGGTGAACTTTTCTCCCGGAAAGATCTTACGTGATTCGGCGTCTTTGCACTATGGGCCAATTAAGCTTGCCATCAGGAAGCGAATCGAAAGCTTCGCCCCTGGCCATCAGGTCAGATTTGGAAGTTTGAACTATCGACCGACATCGCGGAGACTTGATCTTGACGGATTCGAGCCCGCAACCAAGCGTGCCGCCTTGTCTCGATGGGCATGATCTGGCTCTGCAGCCAAGCGGTGCCTTGGAGCGCACCGGCATCCGCTCCGACCCTTGATCCGAGGCGGATTCCCGATCGAGGACAAGTGGTTGGACACCACCTCGGGGCTACAATCTCTGGCGATTGAGCGAACTCCATCCTGTCGCTGCGAAGCCCGACTCCGAGTGCGGGACTCCTCTCGGACTCTGAACCCTCCACGCCCCTGCCAATCGAATCCGATTGGGCGCCGATCATGGAGTTCACTGCCGCGGACATCTTCTAGCACTCGCCCTTTGGCGACATCCTGAATTCACTAAAGTCTCTCTCTTTATCCGGAGAGCCCAGCCCGGACTACGGACAAGAAGGTTGGGATACGGACAACGAAGAAATTCGACGCCCACCCACCACCCACTTTGTAGCCACTATCGATGATTTAGCGACATGCTCGACTTCGACTTGAAGACATCGGCCGGTATGGGCGGCGATGCGAGAGGCGACCAAGACCCAGCGCCTCGAGGGCACTAGAAGGCCACCTCGTCATGTGACATATACATGGTGGATATCCCGAAAGATGGGAGCAGCGATGGAACAGCGGAGGATGACCCCTCAAAAAGCAACGAAGCACCGATGTCGTGGCGCCGCTCTAAATCCGCCACAACAAAAGCGGTGATTCCGGCACGGAGATAATAACACCGGACGATGAAGACAACCCCTCCGGCGGGGACTCAGCCCGGGAGGAGGGAGAAGCAAATCCGCGCGGTCGGTCTGCGAGAAAAAGAAAGTCGAGGGCGATAATTATCGCCTCCCTCCGAAGATGAGGCAAGCCTCGGCGATGGCAATTTATGCGTGCACGAGGATCCGCCGAGCAGGGCGTTTCAAGCGCGGGCTTATAGCCACGGCAAGCAGCCTCAAGAAAAAGCAGCAACAGCTTAGAGCTGACCAAGACACGCTAGGCGACGGATGGTGAAGTCCTTGCAGCGAAGAGTATGAACTCGAGCGCCCTCAAAATCTACCCCAAGCGCGAGCCGTTGCCTCAATCGGAGGAAGCACCCAAGTCACCAGCGCGCGACATGGCAGACCCGGCCACCCGTGGCGACGGAGAAACCTCTCGGTCCTCCGCTCAAGCCACACCCAGCCGCGCTCAAAAGTACCAAGGCAGGGAAAATCGCCGGACTTGCGAGATATATTGGAGGATAAGGCAAAACATACAAGATCGATCTATGGATCGGCGTGGGCGTAGCGGCGGGATGATTACCGTCGCGCGGATACAACAAACCGGCGGGCGAACCACGATGAACAAAGCTCATATGAGCTCGTCGTGATATATTAATCTGAGGCGCCACACACCACTATGCTTCACGGATGAAGTAATGGATCATCAAATCCCGAGGGCTTCAAACCGTAAACATCGAATCATCACGATGGTACCACGGATCCTGCTGATGCGGATGAGACTATCTCCTCCATATCCACATGGCCCGCGGTGATGATCTACATGCCATCAAATACCTCCCTCAAGCTTAAAGGACCAGCTCGGCATTGGCTCAACAGCTTGCCCGGCAGAATCAATTGGTTGTTGGGAGGACACGGAAACCGCATTCCTTGATAACTTCCGGGGCACATATGCGACCACCGGGCGCCGATGACCTTAGCCACATAATTCAGCAGCGGAAGAATCGGCGGACAATTACAGACGGTTCCTAACAAAGAAAAATCAAATCGTTGGTGTCCGGATCACGAGGCCCTTGTAGCCTTCAAACATAACATCATGACGGTGGCTTGCCCGGCACCTAGGGCGGGAAAAGCCAAAATCCATGGCAGCCCTCACAACACTCATGACCGCTTTTGTGCGGGAGAGGACAGCTAGCTAGCTCGAAGCAACAACTTGGCCAAACATCCGATAGTTCGGATACCAAGGACAGCAATGGCAGGTCGCGTCGCAGCAAGAACAAAGCGCCACATTAGGCGATAATACTGAAGATCTGACCGTCGATGCGGATTGAGCTCTAAACCGGTCGTGGAAGAAGCCATTCAAAAGAAATACCGAGGCCCGTCAACATGGACCGAATACTCGATCGCTTGTGCGGATACATGGCACCCCCAAAACCAGCCAATCACACCAGCGAGGGACTGTTGGGTGTTCAACAAGCGAGCAAGTTAAGTCTGGGACTCAATGACAAGGGCTGCATAGCGATGACGAGGAAGAGCCCGGCCGCCCGAACAATAGAGGGCATAAGGGTTTTCCCACACAAGTGTGTCACGGTGAACATGATATCGCAACCCACATACCCAAAAGGGCGGAGCGTGCACTAAGTGGCGTATATGCGATGGGCCGGTCGCCCCAAAGTTCAACCCATGGCCTTCCTGCCCGATCACCTTCAATCGAAGGACCACCCACTAGCATTAAATCAGGCGGTTTCGCGCATTGGTTCTTGACACAATTATTGCAGTTTCACCTAACGAGTCTGTTGAATGGCGGCAGCACCATAACCTGCTTTATCGGGATCGGTCATAAAATGGGCATAGACCCTCAAGATTAAACCTACAAAGCGACCTTTAAAGGCATCATACGGGTGTAGAGGCCAGTTATGCAGGCTCGATTACACTCAAGTGGTCTTCGGATCCCGGATAACTTCGAGCGAGGTTAATCTTGACATCGTCCCATTCCATGCGGCTATCATGCACTACTCGAGACGAACCGCATTTGCAAAGTTCAATGCGGTGCCGCCTCGCATACCTCAAGCTCAAGATGCGGGCCCTCGAGGTAATCACGGTCAATGGAAACACGAGCGCTCTCTCCGAGCGGAGGAGCACCACAGCGGCCCTCGGCGGCGGAGGTGCAAAGCAGCCTCTCACAGCAATTCTCTAGTCCGGTCACTAAGCGTCCGGACAACATCAAGCAGCGCCGGGTAACCTACAACAAGACCGCTGGCACGATTCAAGCCGCGTAGCAATCCGGCCCCAACCCAGCCCTCGCGAAATTGCGAAGCTAGTTATTACGCATACATAATTACGCTCGGAGATACCATGGGCATATGGGGAGGGCAAGACCACGGCATGCCAAGAATGCGGCTCGACCGCACTAGGGGCTCCGATTGTGTCATTCTTTTTCTTTTTCCTTTTTCCTTTTTCTTACTTCGGGACTCCGTCTTTGAAGTCTGTCCGGCACTAAACGCCCGAACTCACGATGCAACAGCCGAAGCGAAAGCCGCGTCGAGTTTTCAGGTGGTCTCTATTCGAGCATTATACTGTTTTACATACCATCCAGCTTACCCACGGAGAGGACATGTTAGATAGTCCCATCCCTTGCTTATCGCACTATTTGTATCGTTACGCTTTCATTGCAGTACCTTTTAAAACAATACATAGCTTTTGCTTATTATTGCTCTACTTCCTTTATCTATACATATGTCCATTTCATGACATGTTGCAACCGTACACTTTAGTGCGGCCAATACACCGAGGGCTTAAGTATCCCAAAATTATGGTGTGATAAGTCCGAACACTTTCACAAGTGTGGCACCCGAACTTATAGCATTATATGAATCGGCTCGAATCATGTCTTGGGTCAATAGTTGGGTTTGCCCGGCTCCGTGTTTTGGTACCTTACGTTCCGTTCTATCGGCTAAGGTAGCACCGGAGAACCATTGTGATTGTGCCCAGTTGAGCTGGGTGAGCACCTCGATGGAAAAGCCAAAACTGACCGTCATGATAGAGGCGAGAGTCGATCGCTGTTAGAGAGGTTTTCGGGTCCCTAAAGACTTATGCGCTTAGGCGAGGAACGGAATTGTCCGGCCAAAGGCGTGGATAGCGCCCGAACTCGGTCTTCGAATACTAGGGCTTCGCCGAAATTTAAAATTATAAATTCTATGGCTAAGTGAGAGTGTTCAAGCATTATAAGTCCGGTTGCCTTGTTACGTTGTGTTGGCGCCTCCTAGATGGACCCAGAATGGGAACAAGAGTGCTCAAGTTTATCGAACACCCCACACTTTCGTGGCATGGGGGCTGAAACCAACGACTTGCCATCTCTCAAATTTGATAAGCGGCCGCCTGAAGGTAATATTTTAAATTAACAAGCGTTGCTTAGCGCATATGAACAAGTTTTCAGCGTCTGGGATAACAAATGTGAGTCTATTCAAAATTACATCCTTGGAGCACTCATCCGCTATTCGGTGGGCACCCTTGAGGAGGCCCTCATAGTACATTCGGGCGTGCGATGCTCCTTGCCCTTGGTGGCCGTCCGTCTAAGCTTCTCCGCATCCGGCTTGCCCGATTGCACTTTAGCGGGCAAGGGCAGACGGACACCTTCAATGCGAGCGGGCTTGATGACTTCAATCCATGGACAGCGTCCACCAGCCCTTGCACTAAGCGAAGTAGCTCCGGGCATGGCTTCCAATGGCCCGCACCGCTATAAGGCCCTTCATGGCCTGTTCGGCGACCTTGTGGAGCTCGACCAGCTACTTCAGCTGGTCGCTTCGAAACACCGGATGTCCGGCCTCGACATCTGAGACAGAACACCTTTTCGTCGAGCTCCCTCCTTGGCGGCGGTAGAATGCGGCAGCATCGGACACCTCTGAGGCAAATCTGCGAATGCTCTGGAGAGCTCCGAATCCGGGTAAGTAATAGGTAATTCACTTTCACATGCTTGCTTTGCATAAAGAATGCCTTACCGCCGCTATCTTCTTTAAAGACTCAATTTCTTGGAGGCTTTTTGGGCCTCGGCCTTAGCAACTTTGGCACTCTCAAGAGCAGCGTGAGCTCGGACTCTCAGTCTTGAGTCACGCTCCAAACTCGTGTTTTTCCACGAGCTTGGAGCTCTTGCTCTGTAGCCAGCTCGCCTCCCCTTCTCTCGCTTCGGTGCATTCCGCAGCCGCTTTGTTTTCGACCCACGGACACGCTTCCTTCAGTCGCCACCTCGCTCGTGGCCCTACGATACCATGTTATTCCTGTTATTTTTTGCATGAAACCTTCCTATAAGGTATTTCTTTAATAAGGTACTACTTACCTTCCTTGTCCTCGAGCTGCTTCTTGGCTTGGCGAGCTCGTTCTCGGACCGCTCGAGGCTGCTTCAATGCATTGACCTCCATGATCGGTCTGTAGAGTCGTCGTGCGCCTTTGCATTCCCATATTGACATACTTATGTTAGACTCCTGCGTATATCTTTTTAGATCCTTAGTCCGGCTTTTCTTTCCGAACACCGAACTAAAATTAGGAGCTCTGTCTATCACGGTAATATTTGTACATATTCTTAACTTACCTCAAAGCACATTAGAAAGCTGGTACAGGCTTGGTCAGCCACTCTTGGCGGGCTGAGCTGTCGGATCACGCACTCATAGCAGTGCGGTGCTCCTCCTGATGGGCGTGTTAAGCGCCTCGATGGGTATCCGGTGCCTCGATTGGGCGGAGGACACGGCCTCTTACCTTCTTCTGGAGGACGCTTGGGACTCTGAACGGCTGAAGGTTCGGCATGGAGTCGGACAAGGGAGTCGAGACTTAGAGCCCACAGGGTCTTGCCCCCATGCGGCTGGAGTCAGGAGGTTGCCTTGTGGCGCCTCCTCCGCCACCTCCTCTTAACAAGCCCCCTTGGGGCCCCACAGGCGTCGTCTGCAGCGTGAGGTGAGGCGGTCGAGTGAAGTACTCTCCATTTCCGGCGAACTCGAGGACCCGCTCGG